>JAYGXS010000001.1:114726126-114745095 GCA_036362985.1 Ligula intestinalis | reverse complement strand
GCCGTATCATTAAAAAAGTTTGTCTGTGTTTTCGAGACCTAGGGAGGCTAGCCAGACGATCTTGGTATGCTTTGTGGTCGCGCCTGTCGGCATCGCCTAGCGTGAGCCTGAACGCGTTGTTCCATTTTTGTGTGCGTGTGTCCTCAGCGCTGCGGTTCGGGTGCGTTAGCTTTTGCGCCTGCGGCTTTCTCGTGTTAGGGAAATTCTTCTTTTCCTCCCTCATGTCTGCTGCTGTCCGAAAAGGGTGTCACCAAATTTAACTTGAAAAATGAAAACAGATCACATCCGGTAAGTTGGGCTTTGTAGCCGGCGACTGGGCTTATTAGCCGGCGGATTTTGCTATGTAAAATTCCGACCCAAGCTGATGTGGGCTTAATATGTGGCATGGCTTATAAGTCGTGGGCTTAATAGCCGGCGACTACTGCATCATAGATTCCGTATTTCATGGAATGTACACTGAAATTCTTAAGTAAGTTTTCAATTCGAGCATATGAATTAAGTATGGTTGTAATAATGATTGCCGTGCAACTTAATCTCAATATATTTCAGTCACTTCAAGATGCCATTTATGGAACGAGCATTTTGTTGCCCACCTGCAGATAAAAATGGGCACCTTGTAGTATGCATTTAATTCATTGATTTCAGTCCCCATATTAATTTAAATATATTTTGTAGAGAAAATGAGGAAAAGCATTCTTTCCTCTACTCAGTTACTAGCAACTTATTCCTCTTTTAAATTGTATACTTGAAGTAAGGGTAATTTTCGTGTTAAAAATATGTCTAAGGTACCGAATAATTTTGAACCCTACTGTTCGGTACACTTGAATTCACCGTTTCCAAAACTATATGATGTATACATTCTGCCTTAGAATTAGTTACCATGTTCCGACGGTGTGAAGATGAAATCATAGAGTTCACATAAAAATTATAATCAGCATTAATAAATGGACACATACGATGCTTTGTGAATGTACATTTCATGGTCGTAAAAAATCTCATAGTAAGAAACTTTATTGAAGCTAAAAGATATCTTTTCTTTACATATAAAATTGAAGGAGACGTTGTTTTCTAGCAAAAAAATGCAAGAAAGAATACTTTTGGTATAAAATGTATTTGAGTTTTTAAGAGCAGCGAAAATAAATCAGAAAAATGCATGCTACTTAAGTAGGCATTTTTAAAAAATACTTCCTGCAAGTGGTCAACAAGAAGTTCGTTCAAAAGACGGCATTTTCGGGTGACTGAAATAAATTTATAGTAAGGTGCACGGCAATCGTTATCACAATTATACGTAATTGATATGCTCGTATTCAAAAGTTATTTTATAATATTGTTTAAAAATTCTGTTTAGGAAATCAATATTACCAACGGTTGCGAAGTGAAAGGCCATGCGGGGTCTAAGTAACCGAAAAAGGGCAAACTTATTGCCAGTCACTCGTTTATATAAGACTCTGTTTAGTTCATGATAAATTGTCGGGACTTTAATAAAGTGCTAAAGCTAACTCGGATCAATTGGTCCTGACTCGAACTTACCAAGCCCTATCAGTAGAAGGATGGGCAGAAGAGACCTGGGCATCATCAGAAGGACCATGTCTGAGTAACGTTGATGGCTCCGTGTTAAGACTGCAGACCAGACGCTCCACAACCGATAAGTGGACTCGTGTTAGAGTAATTTTCTGGTAGGTAATTCGACTCACTCGGCAGAGCCTCCGTTCGGTCTTTAAAGTACAAATTATCACGCGCGTACACGCGGATAAGCATATGAACCCCAGCTGACACTAGGAGTCACTTGATCTCACCAGACCTGCCTCAAAATCACTTCCTCCAATCATTCGGTCTCATTCGACAACGCTCACAAAGTCTATCGAAGAAAATAGATATTTACTCAGTGGCATGGTAGAGAATGACAGAGTGCAAAACTGACATAGGACCTGTGGCGTCCAAAAGGACAAAACAATTTACAAAACGCTTATTTTGATTTTCGTGAGATGAAGATGATTAGACGAGTGGAGAAGACGTGGAAAATGTTTGGACACCAGCAGCGATGCATGGGTATGATTCGAACCCTTCACACCAGAGATCGTCGCCAGAGAAAATGAGAAAGCAGCAAAAGTGGGCAAGCGTTTTTCGGCCTACCGACATTATTTGTGCTTTGACAAGGTTTGAGTAGGCTGTTCTTGCACTCCAGTAGTAGTTCTCTGGATAGGTTGCTTTTTAGAGAACCCCCTCGGCTACCTGAGTACACTGAATGAACAAGACGACAAGGGGTTAGAGAAACAGACGCCAGTACGCTGGTTTACGCTCTCGCCGAGCAATTTTTTCAGTTCAGTTTTATTAGGGAAATATAGGTAAATACCTTTGAACTCTCTCTTTGTTGAGACAGCAGCTCAGGATCCTACGCAAAATGAATCCCTCGTTCTGGTGCCTTATGCCTTTTTTCAAAAACACGGATTTGACCTGATAATTGCAGTGCTCTGAGTACACCCCCTACCTAGACCTCACTAGCTTTAAATAGACCAAAGCATAGCAGACTTCTAACCCAGTAAAAGTCCTGTTGATTGCCTTTTAAAGCCCGCTCATTATCCGGTCGCGTTGGGTGCGCCGAAGCAGTTTACAGATTGCTAAATAAAGCATCCAGTTCAATGCAAATATAGTACGTGCTTCGAATTCAGTAGAAAATATGTGTGTCATAAAGAGTCTTCGAATCAATAATCAAACGAGGTGAGTGACAGGAAAATCGATTTCACGGTACAGTAGTCGCTGGTTATTAAGCCCACCTCGGGCCCAGACCAAATAAGGCTTAATAAGCGGCTGGGCTTAGTAACCGTGGGCTCTATCGGAGAAAATATATACCACCTTAGTAGCATGGTAGTAAATGACGGATTGCAAAACGAAACTGACGTGCAAAATGCTTCTTTTGCTTTCCGTGGAGTGAGAATCATTAGATGAGCAAAGAAGACATGACAAATTATGTTGAAATGTAGGCATCCCAAGTAATTTAGTTTGAAGTTTAATAGGTTCTTCGGGAAAGATAAGTTTGATTCTGTGAATTTTTGAACCTAGAGACCCCGCTTCGTCTTCAGGCATAGGGAAAAGTGACTGCAAAAACAACCAACAGTTACCATTTTAAATCGTAGGAAAATCAATAATGCCGTGGCGTAGGCTGCTTCAGTGTGTCTCCTTCTGTTCGGATAGGTTCGCGTCTCGCCCATTTCTGTTTAAGACCTCAAAGATGACAAATTATTGGACACAAAAAGCGGTGAGTGGGCATGTTTCGAGCCCTTCGCACTACAAGGGATTCGCCTACCTGTGGAGGCTGAAGTCAACGCCCATTCTGTACAACAGAAACTTGCCGAATTACAAGACTGTGAGAGACAGGGGATTGGAGAGTTTTTATTGGATATGAGCACACAAAATTTTGCTAAACAGCACTAAAAGTAGTTTGTGACTCGTGACAACGGGGGTCTTCGTGCCTTCTCCTGCACTAGGTTAGCCACCAGGTGACGCTGTGTCGCACGCGCGTAGTAATCACGCCGTGCCCCTCTCAGGGAGAGTGATGCAGAAAATACGCCTCATTTTGAAGGTTGTATCCAAAATGTTCAGCAAAACGTCCTTCCATTCGCTGGGACTAAGGGATAAGTTAGTAAAGTACATAAAATGCACATCTACCATAGAGGAAGGTCTAATCTCAGCTTCTTGATAGCCGGACGGCGACCGAACGTCCCCTACGATTTTCCGAGGCCGCTACAATACGCAGAGGAAAACAGCTGGATCATGTGATCGACCTCGCATTGCCGTGGTAACGATCGATCACCTCAGTTCCTCTCACGCCTTCTCCCTCTCCTCCCCGTCATGACCGACTGGCCCTGTACTCTGCTTCTCCCCACCCCTTGAATTACACTTCACAGGCTTTCACTGTAACCTGAATTGCCTTGCTGTAATAATTATTTGCCCCCTTCTCTATTCCTCACTATGCGCCCCCCTTTTTGACTTATGTTTCCAATCCTATTTACCTATTAAGCTTCACCCTTCTAATTGGACAGTTAATTTACCATATTAACAGGCAATGACCGTTCGCGGATGAATTAGAGGTCACGAAATTTTATGACGTCAATAAATTCTGCTCAACTCGTGATCTTCAACTTCTTCTGGATCTCCGTTTCTTTACACCTGAAGTAGCGTGCTAGGAATAGGAGTACGGAATGCTGATATATCGATGTACGGCAGGACATATATCGGAAATTTCGGCGCATAGTAGGGAAAGACTTCGCAGCCAGTAATTCAGAGCGAAGTGGATGAGCAACTTCATGAGATCAGTGAATGGCTTGACCATTATAAAGTGTCGCTGTATTATAATACCAGCTAAGGAAGCCTAAGGAACACCGGAAGCTGGAGAGAGCATTTGTATTAAACGTTTAAAAATCAATAAGCGTATTTTAAGCAATGTTTATAAAGTAGCCGGAGAGCAGTAAAGAATGACGGAGAGAATGCAGGCATCCACAAATCGCCACGTTAGGGTTTGAAGTGTGTGATAGGAACGCAACTGACAGCTATAATATAACGAAGACAAAGACGCGATCTCTGGAACGATAGTTTTATTCTGAGCTTTCGGCTCCACACGAGAAGCCATCATCAGAGTAAATGAGAGAAGCAAGCGTCAGCTACGCATAAATGGGGTTGGTAAGGGAGGGGGTGGTGGTGGTAATTATTGATTGGTCTTTGTCCACGCCCATTCCATTCTCACGGTATCTTATCGCGTCTCCAAAGCGCGTCCCTGGAGTAACGGCATGTGACCTTGAGGTTGTGGCCTGCGTGCTTGTAGAGGAACTGGGCTCTGGTTTCTGGTCACAGGCACGGATGGCAAATTAACCGGGTGGATATACCATGGATATACCGCCCTGTCTTTTTGTCATGCGTGCCCGAATTGAAGAGAGTTTCAAACTGAAGAGAAAAGAAAACATTTGATGTCAGAGTAAAACCAAGGTACAGAAAAGAGGATACATCGTTGAGCAGGACGTCTGAGGGATTAGGACTGGGACAGAGGCGCAATCAGAAAACGCACCGAATTTACTTCGGATTAGTAGACTGGCGTACATCGAGGGATTAGGACTGGGAGAGAGGCGCAATCAGAAAACGCACCGAATTAACTTCGGATTAGTAGACTGGCGTACACCGATCAGATACAGGGCACACTCGCCCTGGTTTTTGATGTCCTGTGTGTTCGGGAACCTTGAACCTTGTAATCTTACTTACTATATTTCAGTAACATTGTGTATACCTATCTACAATCCATAGCCTCGATCAACAACCGGTAAGACGTCGGGCTCGATAGCTCAATGATTAAGGCGTTTAGCATTGATCGAAAAGATGCGTGTTCGAAATTCGAGTTCGGGGGCAATTTCCGCTGCTATACTAGAGTAGAGTATCTCCACCTGATGACGCTTATGAGGCTGAAAAGGCCTACGTGGAAGTCTCCGTCTACCAGTAACACCTCCTAAAAATCACTTCGAATTATTCAGTAGACGATCACTGGCTAAAGGCCATGCTGAGATGTGGTTCAGGCCATCTTTCAGAACCTGGAGATGACTGTCTGACTTTTGAGAATATGACCAACAACCATATCAGCTGCATATTTTACATGCAAACATTCATTTGGTGATTGTAGATCGTCAGTGTGGAGGGAGAAAATGTGTGGGAATAAAAATGCCCCTTGCAGAAAATGACATTTGTTGGGAAAGACAATAGATTTTCGCTTACGGCATCGGACAAATTTGTTGCGGCAAGTAAATTTGTCCCCAAGTCTAGAGACAGCCTAGCCCAGCAGGCTCCGGGTCATAAGTCGGTCGCTGATGGCTTGCGGCAGACAGGGATGTCATCCTGTGCTATTCTTCCGGATGTCCAAGCTTACCCCAGTAAGGTGTTGTGCCACGAGCTTCCACGCCAAATAGAAGAGGCTGTAGCAGTCAAGGATGTGCAATCTACTCAAGGGCTGCAGTAAGATTATTCCGTCTGATAGACGAAGGCAGTCAAATGTAATGACAAGGCAAGTTGAAGTGAATAGCCTGTTTGCTTACGAGAGGTAAGAGCGTCCGCCTGGGAGCTTGTCAGCAGAAGTGTTTTGTGTACGCGTTTGACATTGTTCTTGTGAGGACGCCAGAGTGCGTTTGGGGTCTTCTAATCTATAACCAAACGGTACGAACGAAAGGATAGTCGATCACACGGTCACTCAGTTGCATTTTGCTTTTACCATATTAGAAAGTATAAAGTTACACACACGCTACTGTTGTGATTTTAGTAGCACCTTTTACTCAAACTACGCAGGCAACGACCAATGCACCTTCTTCACGCAAAACATCCCCATCACCAGCCGGCCCACACCGGCCCATGGTATTCGTGAAAGAAACCGCAGTACGGATGCTATTACTACATCTGGCTGCTACTGTCCCCCTCCCCCTCCCCAAGACGATGCATGTATGGGCGTCACAACACACGCTACCTCACAGCGTTATATCCTACAGTCTCCCTTGCAACGAGTATGCAGTTTACTTTGTACAATACCCGCAGAACTTTGTCAACCGATGCACGCACAATCGAGACGAAAAAAAGCGTACAGACCCCAAATTTTGGCGAGCGGTCGTGCGTAAAAAACGTATCGGAAGCCGTCGACCGCCTACTCGCACCACTTTCAGTTGGAGTCCCACACATGCCGGAGTCAGCCGTAAGGGGTCAGATAATTAAACCAAAAGACGTGCTGCCGTGACGAGAAGCATTTAGAGCCGTCTACAGGATCTGGTGCAGCTGCAGAAAAAGCAACTACGTCGCCTGTGACTGCTGACCTGTTCTGTCTGCGAGTTGGAATCTTTAGTCCTGACAGAAGTTTTTGCGGAACGACCTCCGAGCGCGTATGATAAAGGGCTTTATCGGTTTTCATGTTACCTCAGCAACGAGCCTATCGATGGCTGCATCTTAAATATGTTCCCTTGAAGCGATGTATAAAAGTCTTAAAGGTTAGCATGGTCAAGATCTATGCATGTTAAATATTGAGACTCTAGTTAGGCTGCCACGAAGTCCAACAGGTCTGCGAAACACTGACCTATATGCAAAGCTCAGACCGGATTCACAAGAGATTTTTGGCAGTTTTCTAAGTGCACACTGCTAATGGACGCAATATCGGAGACCTCATTTGCATTAATCGAGGCGAACATTCATATACCAGGTTTAAAAAGAAGATTCGTGGCTAACCCGAACTATGGATGCATTCGTTTGAGTTTTCGATCTCTGACTGGAGCCGAGCGTTCGAGATAATAGCGGCAACAAAAAACAAGCGACAGCTATAGAGAGCAGGGGTCAATCAAACACCAGTTAAGTTCGGATTTTAGTTGAACCCCTTCTTCACATCCCTAATTGAGTAACAGTGTTGAATCGAGGATAGTAACACCGAGCTCGTGAAGTTGACGACGAAGGAAGTGTCCAAGCCATCTCAGTCGTCTTTATTGGATGGTCTGAGGTGTCATTGCGATGCTATCGCAGCGACTGTGGACTGTCAGATTTGAGACGAAGTCGGTGCACTTCACTCGAAAGATGAGCCTTAAGCAGTGATATTTATGAACCTCCAATTTTGTTTCATCTTCCACGCGCATGGCCTAGCATTCACAATCCGGACAGATGCACGGCACACGCACACGTTAGTGGCAATGAATTATCACATCGGGTCTATAAGCACTCCACGAGCTGGAAGCACCTGGGAACAATAGCGAAGTCTTTCGTATTAGAATCTATAAGACTTATGCTGTGGGAGTTCTCGCATCTTGTCCTATCTCCCTTCTTCTAGACAGGTACTAGTATGTCTGAACCCTAGTCATCAGTAACGACCTCGTCTCTCCAAGTTTGGCCAATCACCTCATGGAGTCAAAGCGCCAGCGTCAACATTTGTAAATTTCCGCGGGTATACCGTTCTCCCCAGGTGCCTTGCTGTTGCATTTAAAATACAGTTTCATACTGACCTATTCGTCTCCCCATGTTATGCGGTGATATTGGATCTAGGACAATTTTTCTGAATTCAGTCGGCTTAAGAGAAGCCTATTCAACACACCTCGGCTACCTTTAAAACGGCGTGAAGCACCATTGTTATAGCCCAGTATTCCGAACCCGACTAATAGGCAGACGAAGCCAAGAGATTGGTTCTGATACGAAGCCTTTATTCAGAGACAACGGAATCCTTAGCTTCTCCAATACAGCCTATTTATGAGTCTCTGGCCTTCTAGAATACTCCTGGCCCAATAGCATGCGACCGGTGTACTAGCCTGCCTCTGATCGATAGTTTGCCGCGCCGTGTGATTGGTCGTTACGTATGCCCTCTAATCGATAGTTTTCCAAGCTGCGTGTACGGCCGTCGCATCTGCACGCTACGTGAGCGGTCGGTAGCGTTCGCCGTTTGCCTGTGCGCATGATTCCAGGCCATGCGGTCTGCATGCATTGCCGCTAGCGTCCCTATAACAACCCTCTTACTGCAGGTAAGTTTATAAGTAAAGTGGAAGGTTCGTTTCCCGCCGGAATTGTGGCTTTATTTGTACGAGTTTCCGGTCTATTACTGGAGTCCATTATCATAGGTAAAAGTGGCAATCTCGCTTGCATGAGAGATAGAATTGGAAATGGCTGGAAAAGGCACGAGACAGTAAATCGCAAGCATGATTTTTTTTTCAGTTAAAAGAGCGGTGTGGAGGAAAGAGACAGCTGTACGGAGGAGACGAGCCGGGGCAGGTTTCATTTCAACAACTCCTTCAGTCTGTTCACTACGGCTGGATCCACGGCACAGCCAGAGTCAGTGGTGGGAAGCTTTTCGATCGCATTACGAAGGTCCACCCTGAGATCATCTCGAAGGGACACTTTCAGTGCAGGCTTGCTCTCGACTGCTTTGCAGTCTGGGTTTAACAGTACGGACCGTCGACCAGTGAGCAGAAGGACTAGACCACTCAGCAGGAAATCTGGTGGTGGTGCTGGGGCAAAACGCAGAGCCAGTTCCGCGATTTCGTCAGCAAGGGCGCCGTCCTTGATGACAACTAGAGAGAAAGCAGAAAACGAAGAGCAGGGTAATATAAACAGGATCAATGTCGTCGTCATTAGAGGCGTTAAATAGCACTCACCTGACTTACTTGTACTTAGCGCGACTGTATTCATGCCTGGTCTAGCTGACATCAATGATGTCACGTACAGTGCTTTGACTGATCTGAAAACCTCACTCCATCCTCTTCACCAGCAAGAGAAAGTCCAAGAATTACTTCCATATTTTGACGAACTGTTTCGAGCCAGGCTCTGAGTTGGCTTTTCCTTCGATGCCACCAGATAAGCAACGGCACTTATTAAAGGGAGGCGGACGACAGAGAACATGGGCAAACTATCGCAGCTATCCTTCTTAGGTGGCCTGAAATGCCCTCGCGATCTCATCACAATAAATGCGGACTTTCTCATTTGAGAGAAACACCTGAATTCGTCTCAAATGAGACAGTTCGCACTCGATATCACGATACTGAGAGGATGTCTCAAACCATCTAATGAAGACTACTGTAGTATGTTGGATATGTCCTCTGTGATTTATATCATGAGCCTAGTTATACCGCCCTCGATCCGGCGCCGTTGGTCACCTGGAGGCGTCGAAAAGGAGGTCCACTCAAAACCCAGTTTAACGCAGTTCCTTAAGACATTGCGATACTTCTTGAATTTCCCGTGTTTGACCTCTGTCACTGGAGGAGGGAATGGGTTGTGGCGTTCAGATTTTCGGGCGCGCATCGTCACGCGTGGTGACCTACGGTCGATGACATAAACATGCCCGCTGGGTCAGGCATGATCGCATCCGCACCAAGTATGCAAATCAGAACATCCGCTGGATCTGCCTACGTCAATGCTCTCAACGTGCCAAGCGACCGCCTAAATATTGTGGGCAATTGAAAAGCATGTTGCAGGATGCAGTGCAGCCTCGGGTGACGAGCAGCCCCCTCTAAGAGCATTTCAGATAACGAGTGAGCCACTCGCAGACAATTTGTTTGGGTTGACGAGCTTCCACACAGGTAACGAATTGTCAGTGCGTGCAGATGTGCCCTTGATTCTTACTCTCAGGCCGTTGACCCCCCCCACGGTCACCTGCAGCCAATCAGTGAACTGATGCAATTTGATTGGCTATGAGCTCTGCCGAGACTGTGCGAGACTGACTGCCTAAAGAGACAACGCGAATAGCGACAGCATTGGTAGACGTAATAAAGATTAGTCAGATGAGTCGCGGCGCTGATCGGGGGACCGGACCGCCACAGCGTCTGTCAGCAATTAGTTGTTTTTTTCGTGGTTTAATGACTACAATTTGTAATGCACGATGTCGTCAAAGAAGCCGCTCGATAAGCAAATACTGTTGTTAAAGGAGAGAGAGACACATAGTTATATCAATGTTTCATATTGATGTTTTTCGGGTGGGACGGATTTATTTTCTATCCATGAAATTAAATGCAGACATTGGTTTCGCAAGATTAACGTCTTACATGATGCGATCAGTACCGTAAGGAATTAAACTCGTTAACCAAGAACTTTAGAACCAGCAGCTTTTCTACTTCCATCTCAAGATGAGATTGCGAACAATCAGACTCAGAGACGACAACAATTGAGGGCATCTGTAGTATAAAGTCCAGACAACAAGTCATAGCATGAGAGATTTTATCTACATCCAACACCAATCAGAGAGAGAGGGAGAAATGGGAACTGGTATAGGTGAAGTTGAAACGTTTCACTAGCAACAGTATAACAAAATATCGCGGCAGTACAACGGCGGCTCATCCTTAGTGAATCCAATTTGCGCGCAACGCTTGGCGCTCACGTCTACTAGCAAGATCGCGCACGCACCAGTGCCTGCCTGCCCTAATCCCGTCTGGCTAATCACCTGTAAAGTTAACTCACAGGAGACCTCACTGCGATGACTGCCACACCCTCAGGCTTCGAACACCGGCCCCCTCGCGGATGGTTGTGCACTAGACCGACTGTCAACTTCCTCCTACCCATTTTCCACTAGCTCTGCCTAGAAAACGCTATGCCTCGCACCTGGCGTCTTGCTTCTTCTCTTCGCCTATTAATTTAACTCAACACGATACGTCTTTTGAGAACCGGCTGGGGGAGTGGGATGCTTCAAAGGAACCTGCCAAACAGTTGATTAGGCAACTGCAATCGTCCACAAAAGAAGCAGACTTCTACTTACGCCATTGTTCATCCGTCAACTCCTGACCCATGCAGGCGAGGGAAAAGTTCGCCTTGTTGAGGATATGCGCGTGCTTCTGTATCACGGCCTCCGACGCAGGAACACGATTGAGGATTTCGGAGACGAGTTTGGAGCTAAGCGAGGTGACAACCTGTTGTTGACGCAGAGGAAAGGAACGCACAAGGGCTGCAACAAACAGAAAGAAATCAGGTTATCGATGGAGACATTAAAAAGCACAAGCGAGCAGAAAAGGTACATAAAGCGAGATTATATAAGGGAAAAGGAAATAACAGCACTGTCGAGCATTTTGCGCCATGCGCATTGGGATAGTCTTTCATGCTTAAAATGTCCGAACCCCACACAAACTGGGAAAACATTCTGCCTTAGGATGAGTAAATATTGTCCTACTGTGTGACGAAGAAATCATAAAGTTTGCATAGAAGTTATAAATACCATTATTAAATGGACAGATACGATGCTTTGTGAATGTGCATTTTATGGTCGGAAAAAATCTCACAACAAGAAGCCTTTTTGAACCCGAAAGCTGGCCTTTCTTCTAAATATAAACATTGACGGAGGCGTGATTTGCTAGTAAATGAGTACAAGAAAGATTTTTTTGTGCATTTTTTGGAAAAAATATATTTGGCGTTCTAAAAACAGTGAAGATAAATCAGAAAAATGCATATTACTCAAGTAGGCATTTTTACAGAATGCACTTTCTGCAGGTGGTCAACAAGACGTTAGTTCAAAAGACGGCATATTCGGGTGACTGATGTATATCGAGATTAAGTTGAAAGACAATCGTTATAAAAAATATACGTCATTGATATGCTCGTATTGAAAAGTCATTTTAGAATACCGTTTGGCATTTCCTGAGCTAGAGAATCTAGTCACTGACGAACTGTCATCCGGCCGCGAAGAGAACCCATCTGCCCCCCCCTCTCTCTGGGGTCTCGACGGAGGCTCTGACAGCAGAGAGTATTACCGGCAAAGGCAAGGGAAACTGGAATCTCTGGTTCTGGATTATAAGCCATCATCAGGCAGTCCTACCCAGATCCAAGTGGTGTCCAACGAGAGCCTCGAGCTCACTTTGATCAGAGTCAAACACCCTAACCATTGGTCCACGAGCTCATTATCGTGCCGGGTTAGGTCGATGACTATTGACATTCATTGCTGAACATTCAACCGAAAGCTAACGGAACTCATCTGTCCGTGGGTCACGATGACTGTACATACCATACATTTCTTGCTTCAGTAAAGCTTTTCCATCTAATTTTTGAAATAGCTCGTTGTTGGTCCATCGGATCTCGACCAAGTAAGGTCGTTCTCTGTGTGCGGCCTTTCCAATCATCAAGAGGACAAAAATGAGGTTCCTCGTTCACTCAAGGTTCAATCTTTGACCTGCTTAGCTCCTGAGAACTCTAGCTGATGCATCGTGCCTTTCTTATCTTCTTAAATAATAAATATTCGCGAAGTGACCAGCCGAGCGGGGTATAGGTAACCGAACAATGGCAAACTTATTGCCACTAACTCTTTTTTACAAGACTTTGGTTAAAAATGATAAATGTTCGGTGCTTTGATAAACTGTTACAGAGAACTCGGATCAATTAGTCCTGACTCGAACTTACCAAGCCCTATCAGTAGAAGGATGGGCAGAAGAGACCTGGGCATCATCAGGAGGGCCATGTCAGGTCAACGTTGATGGCTCCGTGTTAAGATTGCAAAACAGTTGCTCCACAACCGATAACTGGACTCCTGTTAAAGCAATTTTCTGGTAGGTAATTCGACTCATTCGGCAGAGCCTCCGTTCGGTCTTTAAAGTACAAATTATCACGCGCGTACACGTGGATAAGCATATGAACACCAGCTGACACCAGGAGTCACTTGATCTCACCAGACCTGCCTAAAAATCACTTCCTCCAATCCTTTGGTCTCATCCGACAACGCTCACAAAGTCTATCGAAGAAAATAGATACTTACTCAGTGGCATGGTAGAGAATGACAGAGTGCAAAACTGACATATGACCTGTGGCATCAAAAAGGACAAAACAATTTATAAAATGCTTATTTTGATTTTCGTGAGATGAAGATGATTAGACGAGTGGAGAAGACGTGGAAAATGTTTGGACACCAGCATCAATGCATGGGTATGATTCGAACCCTTCACACCAGAGATCGTCGCCAGAGAAAATGAGAAAGCAGCAAACGTGGACATGCGTTTTTCGGCCTACCGACATCATGTGTGCTTTGACAAGGTTTGAGTAGGCTGTTCTAGCACTTTAGTAGTAGTTCTCTGGATAGGTTGCTTTTTAGAGAACCCTTCGGCTGCCTGAGTACACTGAACGTACAAGACGACAAGGGGTTAGAGAAACAGACGCCAGTACGCTGGTCGGCGCTCTCGCCGAACATTTTGTTTAGTTCAATTCAGTTTTATTAGGGAAATATAGGTAAATACCTTTGAATTCCCTCTTTGTTGAGACAGCAGCTCAGGATCCTACGCAAAATAAATCCCTCGTTCTGGTGCCTTATGCCTTTTTTCAAAAACCCGGATTTGACCTGATAATTGCAGTGCTCTGAGTACACCCCCTACCCAGACCCCACAAGCTTTAAATAGACCAAAGCATAGCAGACTTCTAACCCAGTAAAAGTCCTGTTTATTGCCTGTTAAAGCCCGCTCATTATCCGGTCTCGTTGGGTGCGCCGAAGCAGTTTACAGATTGCTAAATAAAGCATCCAGTTCAATGCAAATATAGTACGTGCTTCGAATTCGGTAGAAAATATGTGTGTCATAAAGAGTCTTCGAATCAGTAATCAAATGAGGTGAGTGACAGGAGAATTGATTTCACGGTACAGTAGTCGCCGGTTATCAATCCCACCTCGGGCCCAGACCAAATTGGGCTTAAGAAGCGGCTGAGCTTAATAACCGGCGACTACTGTACAACAATGGCAAGAATAACCAGCGACACACCCGCTACTGTTCTGATTTGAGTAGCACGTTTTGTGTAAACTGCGAAGTTCATAACCAACCCTCCTTTACGCAAAAACTTCGACATCGTCAGCCAGTTATAGATTGTGAACTTCCACGCATTCTAGTAACGCATCGTCCTGGATGGCCACTTACGAACGCATTGCACTGAGATTGGCCCTACATGCACCCGTTGTTTCGGACTGATTTGTGCACACCGGCCTAGGAAATTCGTGAAAATCCAAGGCCAAGAAACCGCAACACTGATGTCATCACCACATCTGGCTGTTACTGCAACTCTCCTCCCCCCTCCGAGACAATATATGGAAGGGCACCACAACACACGCTACCTCACAGCGTTACGTTCTACTTCTCTCTTCTAGCTAGTATGGAGTTTAGTTTGTACAAAACCCACGCAACTTCGTCAACCTGTGCATGCGCAAACGAGATGAATGACAAGATCGAACTAACCCCACAATTTGGCGAGCAATCCCGTACATCAGAAAAGGCTAGGCGTTCTTTGGCTGCCTTCTCGTACCAATTGGAGCCCCACACAGGCCGGAGGCAACCGCAAGGCGTCAGATAATGAAACTTAAAGACCGATCGCCATGGCAAGAAACATCTGGAGCGGCCTATGGGATCTGGTGCAGTTGCGGGCAAGGCAACTACGTCGGAAAAAACTGCAATAATGGTCAAGACTCCAACTGCCACACAGGTGGCAGCAGTGCAGAGAAATGATGCCAAAGCTCAAGTCGCAGCTCTTTCGACGGGACTCGGCCACACATTAAAATTTGATCAGACCGAACTTCCCGCGAAAGGAGACAGTCGTGTGAGCTGCGAATTAACTTAGTCACGGTTCACGGGTCCAGTCCATAAACAAGTGCCCAGCCCATATTCGTTTCTGAGACTCAGTTGGCCAAAGCAGCCAATTACTCGGGGGAGCACACAGTTGAATGTGTCGTCTAACGCCACCGCCTGGGAGCCAGGTGGCCGAGCGATCATCATGCCCAAGTCACCCACGACACTTCAGCAGGTCACGGACCGCATGCCAGCCGTTAATTGTACGCCGCAGCATAAAGGCTGAATTCAATGAATACTGCTACTCCCTGGGCATTAGTTGCCCGTTGCTAGTATTTTCTCTCCACGACGAGTGGTCAAGCGAATATCATTCTTGTCCCAGTGAGCACACCTGCTTCTTCTCATTCTTTTTGGCATCGACAAATGCTGAGAGAAAGTTCACCAGACAGAACATTCAAATCTGGCATTATTGCAACTCGCGGTCGTGTGTGCGGCCCGCGTAGACAGGTCAGGCTCCGCGCCTGCACCTACCCCGATGGTTTTTACTTTTTGGACCGAATTTGCGGATGGCAAAAGAGTGCGGTGGGTACTGTGAAGGCATACATGGATAACGCCAAAGTACCTGGAGTTTTAGTCACGCCATGGGGCACGCGATGAAATTCTGCGCTTGCAACTGCTGACCTGTCATGTCTGCGAGTTGGGATGCTTAGTCCTGACGGACGTTTATGCCGAACGGCCACCGAGCGCGTATGCTTAAACGTTTTTTTCAGATTTCATAGGACCTCAGCAAAGAATTTATCGGTCGCCATAAGCATGGCCAAGATATATGGATATTAATTAGGCTGCCACGAAGTCCAACAGGTCTGCAAAACACTGACCTATATGAAGAGCTCAAACCGGATTCACACGAGATTCTTGGTGGCTTTCTAAGTGCACATTGCTGATGGACGCAATATCGGAGGCCTCAGTTGCAGGGATTGAGGCGCACGTTCGTATTTCAGGTGTAAAAAGAAGAAAGTTCGTTACTCGCCGGAAGTATGAATGTATTCGTCCGAGCTACCGACCTCTTACAGGGGCCGAGCGTCAGAAATAATAGAGACATCAAAAAAGCAACAGTTATAAGTGACAGGGGTCAGAAAAACACCAATCAAGCTCAGTTTTGAGCTGAATCCCTCCCCGAAGTCTCTAACTGGCTACGGTGTCGAAACGAGGGCAATAACATTGAGCTCATGCGGTTGAAGATGAAGAATGCGTCCAAACTACCTCACTCGACTTTCCTAGATGGTCTGAAATGTCCTTGAGATGTTATCACAGCAAGTGCAGTCTGTCTCATTTGATACGAAGTCGGTGTACTTCGCTCGAAAGATGGTCCTCACGCAGTGGCAGTCAAATACCTCAAGTTTCCTTTCATCTTCCTCACGCACAGCCCAGAATTCCCAGTCGTAGCGAAGGACAGACCGGACGAATGCACGGTACACGCGAACCTTACAGGCAATGGAAATATCACGTCGGGTCTACAGACTTTTCCTAAGGCTTCAGTGTTAGAACGGCCGAGTCATCACTCGGGCTGTCTTGAGGGCACTAGAACAAAGGAATCGGACAGGCTGCTGGTGCATACATAATGGGCAAGGGGAGCGACCTTCAAGGGACGACACGCGAGCGCGCAAGGAAAACCGCGGCCGCGGTCTGCCATCTGTGAGGCCATGTCTGGCCAGGGGCAAGGCGCGCGCGCCAAGCCTCAGGATGAGGACACGATTGCTCCTCGCATGAGCCACTAGCGGAAGAGCCAATGGGGAAAAAAGCCTGGTGGTCCTTAAACACGACGCCGCGGACAGTAGGCACATTCTGTTGCCGAGACGCGCTACCGACGATCCGAAATTCTGCTGCTGGAGACACAGGACAAGTTGCCGAGACGAGACCGACGACACACTGATGACAGACACACAGAAGACAACGCTGATGTACAAGCAGAACTAGTTGAAGTAAAGTACTATCTGCTATCCTGTTCTGCCTTCTCTTCCTAACACGTAACTAGGGCTCATAGCCAGTGTTGACACAGTAACAGCCAAGGTTATAACTTTGAAAAAACTCAACGAGCTAGAATCGCCTGAGGATAATAACAAAGATCTTCGCATTAACGTCGACAAGACTTATGCCACGGGAGTACTCGCATCTTGTCTTACCTCACTTCTTCCCGACAGGTACTAGGATAACTGAACCCTAGTCACCAGAAATGGCCTCTCCCCCCCCACGTTTGACCAATCACCTCGTAGAGCCAAAGCGCCAGTGTCGACACTTGTAGATTTGTAAATTTCCGCGGGCATACCGTTCTCGCCAGGTGCTTTGTTGTTGCGCATAAAATATAGTTTCACTGTGGCCTATTCGTCGCCTCCTGTTACGCGGTGATATTGGAGTTAGGACAATTTTGCTGAATTCAGTCGGCTGACGAGAAGCCTCCTCAACACACCTCAGCTATCTTTGAATTTGCCCGAAGCACCATCTCACTCCAGCCGTGTTTATAAGTAAAGAGCAAGGCTCGTTTCCCGCCGGAATTATGGCTTTATTCGTTTGACTTTTCGAACTCTTAGTGGAGTCCATCCTCACAGGTAAAAGAGGTAACCCCATTTGCCTGACAGGTAGCACATTAGTCACTCCGAGCTGGAAAAGACAGGAGACAGTAAATCGCAAGTACGATTATTTTTTAATTAAAAGAGACATGTGAAGGAGAGAGGTAGCTGTACAGAGAAGACAAGCCGGGGCAGATTTCATTTTAACAATTTCTTCAGACTGTTCACCACGGCTGGATCCACGGCACACTCAGAGTCAGTGGTGGGAAGGTTGCCGATCGCCTTGCGAAGGTTCGCCATGAGATCATCCCGCAGGGGCAGTTTCAGCGCAGGCTTGGTGTCGACTGTATTGCTGTCTGGGTCCAGCAGCACGGACCGCCGACCGGTGAGCAGAAGGACTAAACCACTCAATAGGAACTCCGGTGGAGGAGCCGGTGCAAAACGCAGGGCCAGTTCCGCGATTTTGTCTGCAAGGGCACAGTCCTTGATGGCATCTAGGGAAAGAGCAGGAAAAAAGAAGAGCAAGATAATGTAAACAGGATCGAAGTTGTCGTCATTAAAGGCGTTAACTAGTACTCACTTGACTTACTTGCACTTGGCGCGACAGTAATCATGTCCGACCTAGCTGGCATTGATGACGTCACGTACCTCTCCATGAGTGTTGCGGCGGAACTGAACACCTAAACCCGTTATCTTTACTAGCAACAGAAGATCCAAGAACCACTTCCATATCTTGACGAACTGTGTCGAGCCAGACCTTGAGTTGACTTCTCCTTCGACATCCGCAGGTGATCAACGGCACTAAATCTAGGGTAGTATAACTAAGTTCGGAGGGCCGACGACAGAGAACATGTGCAAACGAACGCAGTCTTCCCATTTAGATAGTCGGAGGCATCCTTTCGTTATCGTGACAGCGAGTGCGGACTGACTCATTTGAGACGAATTCGGGTACTTCACTCAAATGAGACAATCCGCACTCGCTGTCACGATACCGAGAGGATGTCTCCGACTGTCTAAGTAGGACGACTGCGGTATTTTTGACATGTTCTTTGTCGTCTGCATAGTGAGCTTTTTTATACTGCCCTCGATCCGGCGCCGTTGGTCACCTGGAGGCGTCGAAAAGGAGGTCGTCTCAAAACCCAGTTTAACGCAGTTCCTTAAGACATTGAGACACTTCTTGAAACTTCTTTATCTGACCTTTGTCGTTGGAGAAGGGGATGAGTTGAGGTGTTCAGATTTTCGGGCGCGCATCGTCACGCGTGGTGACCTACGGTCGATGACATAAACATGCCCGCTGGGTCAGGCATGATCGCACCCGCACCAAGTATGCAAATCAGAACATCCGCTGGATCTGCCTACGTTAATGCTCTCAACGTGCCAAGCGACCGCCTAAATATTGTGGGCAATTG
>JAYGXS010000001.1:114711006-114726026 GCA_036362985.1 Ligula intestinalis | reverse complement strand
CCTCTAAAATATTGGCTAATACGTCGTCGGGACCTGGTGAATTAGATCCTTTGAAGCTTAAGAGTTCCTTAAGAACAAAAGCCTCGGGGAATTGGACAGTCTCAACTATTGTATCCGCTCAAGTGTCGTCGGTGGGGTGATCGTATGCCGTTTCCTTTGTGAAGACTGACCGGAAAAATTTCGAAAGATGATCAGCCTTTGCTTCATCATCTATCAAGTCTCTTCCCTCAGCGGTCCTCAGCATGGGTATCGGTTCCTTGTGTTTGGTACTCTGCCTGAGGTAACTGTAAAACAGTTTGGGGTTCACTGTGGCCCGGTTTAGCAAGTCTGCTTCGAAAGCCCGTCTTGTTTTGAGAATAAGACCCTTGACCCGGTTTCTCTGAGTTTTGTAGGCACTGACAGATGCAGGAGTCCTGTCTGCTAGCATTTTTTTTCCACAGCTTCCGCTTTTTGTTCACTTTTATTTTTAAGGCCTGCGTAAGCCATCGCGGTCTAGTGTTCACCTTTTTTCGCGAAATTGGACAGTGGTTGTCGATGAGTCTTTGCAGTGTGGTCCGGAACGCTTCCCAGTCCGCAGTTATGTTTCCAGAAAATAGAGTTTCCCAATCGGCACGCGTGAGTTCGGTCTTCATTCGATCGAAATCACCTCACCAAATATTTCTTCTGGCTGTTGAGTGTCTCTTCGGTATTGAGAATAACGAGTACTCCCATAGCAGTACAACATGGTCACTTTTACCTAGTGGTGGGAGACATGACACTTCGTCGATGCTGTCCTGCGATTTCGTGAGAACGAGGTCCAGACAGTTGGACTGTTGGCCATCGCGCATCCTTGTCGGAAAAGTGACGTGTTGCGTGAGAAATAACTTTAGAGTCATGCTCAGAAGGCAGCTGTCGAATGTTAGATCGGAGCTATTAGCGCAGGCCACATCCCAGTCGATGTGAGGCGCGTTAAAGTCCCCCACAATCAGGATGTCCGATCGTGCAGTAATTTTTCCAGCTCTTCTAGCAAGGAGGCATCCACTACGGGCTCTCTTCTCGGTGGTCGGTAGAGTGTCAGGACATCGAGGTTGGGTGCACCTGGTACTTTAATGGACAGCCAGATGGCCTCGGAAGTACACGCCAGTTTATCCGTTTTGTCTAAAACTGTGAGTCCATTTTTCACGTATGTTGCTACGCCACCTCCTTGACGACCTTCTCTGTCTTTTCTGAACAGTTGATAGCCAGGCATGGATACCTCGCCGTCGGCTACCTGTTCAGATAACCAAGTTTCCGTTATTGAAACTATATCTGGTGATAACTCAAAGGCATAAATCTTCAGCTCGTCAAGCTGTGCATTTGTGTACATGAAAGTTAACTTTCTGTTTGCTCGAGAATTTGTTACAGTCAGGTTCTCCCCGCCCCTTTCCGGGTCGACTGTGCGGTCATCCGGGGAGGACCTTTCCTGAGGGAGAACAGTGGACGATGGATCACTTGGTTGTTCTAAATAACCAAATGTTTTTCCCCTTCGTTCTGCCTCTGTATGTTTTTCGATTGGGCTCAATCCTCCCTCTACTGAGCCGACTGTGTGGTTATCCGAAACGGACCTATCCAAGGTGAGAACAATGGACGTTGAATCACTTGGTTGTTGTAAATAACCAAGTTTTGTTCGCCCTTGCTGGCCCGCTCCCTCTTTTTGGAAACAAGTTGACGACGTTTGTTCCGTTCTGCAGCTGAGAACTCCTGTTGAAAAAAAACTCCCGGGTCAGAGTCTTTTATTTTAAAACGCCTAGATAGAATGAGCTTGGCGTCTTGGCTTCTTGTCATGACCACTTTCAGAGGTCTGGGACGTGCCGTTCCAGTTGGGCTCTCAGGCCGTTTGCCAAGGCGGAAGGCCTTTTCGCACTCTAATGGTACATTGGGTCCCAGCATTTTGTTCATAAGGGCATGGAAGAGCTGGACATCTGCGGAATGCCGGTCCATGGGAGTGGCTGCGGTTGATTCCGTTAATCCCTGTATTATGATGCTGGCTTCTCTCTTAGTGCCATTTTTCGTGCCTACGACACTGTCGCTTGCTTGCTCGTTAACAGCTCTTGTGCTGCTATTGTGACCATCTTGTGTGCGCCCGGACTCTATGGTTGATGTGCTGCCCTCGTTTTCTACTGTGGGCTTCAGGCTCGGGCCTGCGACACTGTCACCCACTTTCTGGTTAATAGCAGTACTGGCAGTGGATTCCGGTAGACCTGGTATTACGAAACATTTGCCCCTATCGGTGACTTTCTGCGTCCCCTCTACGCCGTCGGTCACTTCTTGGTGCAATGCTTTCGTGTTTTCCTTCGTGTCTTTGCTGACGACAGCCTGTACTTTACGTGGCGAACCAATCGTGTTTTTGTTGTTTACGGCGAGATTGTTTAAACTCGCCTCAGCGGTGGCTGATTGGTCTACTGTGGGGGCCTTAACCGTAAGTATGGGCCCCCTGGTATCTGTCACCGCGGCAGCCTGCATTTTACGGGGCGAACCAATCGTGTTTTTGTTATCTTCGGCGAAATTAGTTAAACTCGTCTCAGCGGTGGCTGATTGATCAACTGTGGGGGCGTGCACTGTAAGTATGGGCTCCCTCGTTTGTTTTTCGGCGGCTTCCTTCGCTTTCATCGCTTTGTGTGCATCGGACCGCAGTTGTCTCGGTGCAAATACTGTCTCTTTTTCTTCTCCCAGCTCTTCTCCGATCCCCTTTCGTGCGATTTCACTAGTTTTGACCTGTAAACAGGGTAAGACTGGTTGGTCAGGTAGACGCTTCCCTCTTCTCCTGGCCGTTTTGATGATCCTAGAACCTGAACTTTCTTGGGACGGTAGATTAGGGCTTGTTTGTGTTTGCTTCTCCTCAGTTTTAATCGCGCTTGGACTGATTGGCTGGTGCCTGGTAGCGACTTCCGTTAAGACGGATTCTAGCTGCTGATTTCCACTGGTTTCATCTAGCGACTTTAATGTGCCATGCTTGATAACATCCCCTAGTAAATCTATCCTCGACCCCAACTTTGATATTTTCGGGCAATGTTTGCAGAAGACATTATAAAGTTGCTCGGAAAATACTGCCCTATCTCAAAAATTAATAGTACATAGTCAAGTAGTCAAGGGATTACCCCCTGAATATCTATGTCTCTCTCCCATTGATAAACAAGCTCATTTATGCCTCCTCTATAAGTATATGTTGGCTTTGATGTTAAAAAGCCCTGATTCCAGCTTTCATCCGGGTTTTGTTACTGAAAGTTGTGCTGCTCAAAAAAGTTCCTAGATATTCTGTTGGTAATTGGGTGATAGATTGGAAGAACACGGAGGACTGTCCATTCCCGTCCTAGAATCTGATTGGATCGTTCAGACGAATCACCAAAAACGAACACTGAGGCACAACAACTTGGATTTTCCCAGTGACGCATGTGAGTTCCCAGCGACTCATCCCTTTGTGTGAACTCCTGGTATGCTGCGGATAAGTCGTGTGTGTGATGTGCGCAGGCGGGCTGGCTAGTTGTGTCAGCCCCTGTGCCCTCTCTCTCTCATCATTTGATAGTCAGGCTCTGACTCTCGAAATGGGCGTGGAAGAGAGATTAAGGTCTAAAGTACTCACATATACTCTCCACTGTACACAATTCGACGCACCTAAATATATCATAGTGAGCTGAAAGCCGTGCTTTTTAAAGCGGCCGACTGACAGAGTAAGTTGGTTCGCTTCTTGGGACGGAGAAACAGGCTACAATGGTTCCTTCTTATTGTGACCTCTATGACACTCCCAATCATTTGGGATCAGAGTCCATCATTCCTCCCTTCTTGTTTTGTAAAATCCTGGTACTTTACGCGCAGATCGGGGTGTGAGGCCACACCTAGGTGCGGGTTCACGCCGTGCTAGCCACATGTAGGGGCACTGGATCCAGGCGGGTGAAGGGGAGGAGATCTAATTCAGGCACCCGTCATCGTCCGTGCACCCAGCACTCCCTGAGTCACACGGTGGCCATCGTTAACAACGACGACTGCGCAGTCCATGTTTGGGGTGACCCAATTCCGAGTGCAACGCTCAGCCTCTTACGACTGCTATCCCGTGCGCAGGCACCAGTGTCTGCCTAACGCAATCCGGTCAAGCCAATCAGCTCCAAGGCTGAATCAGTCAGTCAGTCAGTCAGTCAGTATATTTAAGGGAAAAATAGGCTTGCGCCTTTGAACTCCCTATTTTTCACATCAAAATCTCAAGAGTTATAAACAATAAAATGAACAAATAAATAAACTTTTATATTTTACGCCCGGAGGGCCTTGTCATTGCAAACTTAGTGCTGTGGAAAAATAAATACAAAGTTGATAAATGCTGCTCTCCGTGAAACAACCACATAGGCAGCGGGAACGTTTAGTAGTGTTGGAAGGTTAATTCATATTCACCAACATATCATCGTTTTAAAATCGAAGTCAACACTTTCTGAAACACATTGTGAACTAAGGAGGAAGCAGTGAAAAAACTCCTACCATTAAAGCTGGGGCGGAGTTCAGCGAACCCCCGCTTAAAAAAACAAAACGTAGGAGAAAAAAGTGCTTAAACAAAATTAAGGGGGTTGGTTGAGAGGATTGATTGTAGTGCAAATGAGACAGGACTGTTGATGAGAACGAATGAGGGTAGGAAACGCTTCTTGTAATTTGAGAAATCATATAACAGCAGAGGCTGTCGTTCACCATTCTTACACCGCCCGACTGGCTTCATGATCAACCATCAGGGAGGTGAGACCGGAGGAGGCCGTCGCGGACAACAGGGTCGACAAGAGAGTGAATGGCAGAGGTCACCTGATCATCAACGAAACGCCGGAGAGCGACATTGTAGACTGCGGAGTCCAGCGACGAGCTGACGAAAATAGCAGAACCGCCACGAGCATGACTAAAGACCATGAAGCCTATCGTCAGGGTTGTAAAACGGAGAATGAATAAACGGCAATGATGACTGGCCGCAGAAGTGGACGAAACATCGTTGCAAATATCACTCAAAAGAGGAATAAATAGACATATCTGAAAAAATGTTAGATAAACATAACCACCTCAGATACCAGGGGGACCCTTTTCAAAGTCCAAAAGATGTGTGTTTGGAAAGGAGACGGATAGCAAGGACTTTATATCTTCCGAAGTTAAGTGTTTACGTAATTTGACTTTAAAAACTGCTAAGTTAGACGACAGCCTAATTTCGAGTGGAATATTATTCCAGAGGAAGGCATATTTAGAGGCAAAGTAGTGGGAATGGTTCGAAGTGGAGCTCAGGGGGGGTGCAATTATCCTGGAGGAATTAGGAGTGGTATAAGGTCTATCTGCGGGAATGAGAGCGTTGATTCGTGGAAGGTTAGGGGTAGAGTTAACGCGAAAGAGGAAACAGAGGCCCGCTTCGAGTCTTCTGACGAACAATTTACGACGTCCACGCTATCAGGCGCTTTGGTAAGTACTAGGTCTAAGCAATCGGCTTGTTGCCCTTCGCGTAGTCTGGTCGTATATAAGACGTGTTGCGTTAGGAAAGATGCCTGTACTGTGTGCAGGATTCGTCGATCGAAATTTATTTCAGAGCCCAGCGCAGAACTCACATTCCAGTCGATATGGGGAGCATTAAAGTCTCCCATGATCATGACATCGGATCTCCAAGCAAATTCTTTGACTCCTTCTATCAGACTAGTGTCTGACTGTTGGTTGCTCGAAGGTGGACGGTAGACCACCATTATGTCAACGGTCTGTAACGCCGGTGTTCTATCGGTGAGCCATATTGCCTCAATATTGCCCGAAAAGTTTTCGGATTTGTCGGACACGAGCAAGCCATGTCTAACATAGATTAACACACCCCCACCTTGACGCCCGACTCTATCTTTTCGCAACAATTGAAACCCGGGGAGAGCAAGTTCCTGATCGCCTACCTTCGTGGACAACCATGTTTCTGTTATGCAGACGACGTCTGGTTCCAGTTGGCACATAATAATATAAAATATGAATTGTATATGTAAGGCCCAAGGGGCCTTTTCATTACAAAATTAGTGCAACCATGAGAATAAGAAAATAAAATAGTTCAGATTAACAACAAACTCTTATAAAACAATTATCTGGGCAGTAAAAAAAACTCCTAAATCGGTGGATGATTTCAGCGAGCCACCAATTTCCTAAAATGTAGGAGAAAAAACTGCCTTAATGGGCAGCAAGTTATAACGTGATGCAGATTTGACGGGATCCTGCTATGGAGGGTTTGGGACGCTTATTTTCATGGGAAAAATAATATAGCGGAGATATAAGAAGGGGTTATCCGCGACAACAGATGAAGACAGTGAAAGTCAAGGCAACATCACATAGATGCGACCCACCAGACTCCAGAATCCACGAGCATTCGAGCGGTAACCATCAGTAGCGACTTTGAAGATCACCATATCCTGGGAACAGCTTCAAATGCTAGGAGGACCCTTTTCGAAATCATACTCCAGAGTCCACGAGCATCCGAGCGGTAACCATCAATAGCGACCACCGTATACTGGGAATAGTTTCAAGTGCCAGGAGGACCCTTTTCGAAATCTACAAATTGTGTGTTTGGAAAGGAAACAGATAGTAACGACTTTATTTCTTCCAAATTTAAATGCCTACACAACTTGCTTTTGAAAATCGATAATGTAGTAGTCAACCTAATTTCGAGTGGGAGATTGTTCCAGATAAAAGCATATTTGGAGGTAAAAAAGCGAGAACGGTTAGATGTGGAGCTACGGGGCGGTAAAATTATCATGGTAGAGTTACGTGTGGCGTAAGGTCGGTCTACCGGAATAAGAGCGTTAATTTGTGGGAGATTAGGACTATTGTTAACGCGAAACAGAAAGCATATACCAGCTTCGCGTCTTCTTACCCAAAGAAATTTAATGTTCGCTAACTGACATCTATCTGTATAAGTATTACTAGACCCAGAAACAGAAAATATTTACGAGTGGAAACTCGCTAAACCTTTTAAATCTTACTACGGTCATTCTGGTTCATGAGGCCAAAAAGTGGACAGCACTATTCTAGTATAGGGAGAACAAACATGCGGTATAGTTTTAACTTCATTTCTGGAAGGAAAAAGTTATGCGATATAAACCCACATATCTGTGCGGCCTTGGCAGAAATTCGATCTGCATGAGGTGATAATGCAAGCTTATTCGTGTAAGTGAGACCCAAATCCTTTATCGTAGATCATTCTAACAGTGGACTATTTTGGAAGATTATGGGTCCAGGAAGCTTTGCAGGACACAAACACACGAAACTACATTTGGATGGAGAAAACACCATCTGCAATGTGGCGCCCCAACATGAGAGGGTACGCAAGTCTGCGTTAACTTGATCAACGCAACTACTGGCCGTGTCCTTAGAAAATGAGTCAATACACTTAAGGTCATCAGCATAAATAAAATTTTCTGAGTTATTTAGCACTGTTGAAATTTCATTAATGCAAACAATGAAAAGGAGGGGACCTAAAACCGTGTTTGAAAAACGCCACTCGTGATCGGCTGAGACATCGAGTAACTACTCCCTACTATTGCCTACTAAATAGCTTTTATATAGAGAAGACAACCGCCACCACGTTTACTAGTGCGGTCTTGACGGTAGAAATCATACTCGTCTATTATGAGTAAAGCACCAGAAATAAGCGGATGGGTCCACGACTCTGTAATTCATATAACATCTGGCTTCAGCTCAAATGCAACGACTCTAAGTTGAGCCATCTTATTTATAACAGATGATATCTAGTGTAGCTCGAGTAATCGAATTAGGGTTATCTTTATTTAATAATCAAAATTTGGAGGTGGGTAATTAAATTGGAAGTTTGGAGAAAAGCCGCCAACTGGATCAGGACAATTAACATTAGAAGGCTGGGGGGATAGGTAAAAGCTGCAGTCAGATAGCTCTGTGATATCGACAGGCCGAAGGGATTAGTGCCGTGATGAGCTTGCTGATAGTTACAGGGAAATTAGGAAAATCAAGAAGGAAAATAAAGGCTGGCTGGTGAGGTAAGAAAACTATGGGGATTAGGCGGTGGAAATCATGGCGTAGTATGATAATTTTCATAAGTAGGGTAACCTATATGTTTGTTATCTTCCTGTTGTATAGGCTTAGTTATTGTTTGGGAATGCTGCATGCTCGCGGTTGAGTTCCGGATCCTACTCTTTTGACGAACTGAATTGGGTGATTTAATAGAAGGTTGGGGAGGACTCTGATCGAGTATCGAAGCTGTTGGTCTACCTGGCGTAGAGGGCTTTTCGGAATTTCTAGGAGGGCTACCAGAATTACTAGCTATGGCAACTGGGGAAGCATCTAAGTTGGAAGTAGATGGGGATGACTGGTGACTTGAGGGGAATGAGACAGTTGCTGTACTGGGGAGCAGTAATCTAGGTTTGTCAGGAATAAGAGTACATGGCTCGCTGGGCTTCCTCGAGCTACGACCAGGCACTTGAGCCGGTTGCGGTGAAATTACTATTTTATTCGAAGAACTTGACGCTATTCTTCGCTCCATTGGAGTGAGATCATGACAAAGGAAATACTTTGTATTTTTCATATATTTGGAAACAAGCTCTTGCTGTTTAAAAATGGAGTCTATTTCAATGGGTGAAAATAGCTTGACTAAAATTGGTGGGTTGTTACTGCGAGATGACAGTCTAATAGCATCTGCTATTTTATAGTTAAATTCGCAGGAGTAGAGAAAATGCATGGCAACTTCCATTGGCCGAATTGATTTCGGAAAGTTTTTCAGAATAAAATTGTACGGCCTTTTTGCCTGTCCTGCGACTCACTTGTGACCAAATTAACGAGACTATCTAAAAGTTTGCATTCCTGAGAGGAAACTGCAGCGATATTCCCATCAAATAGGGTCCCAAGGATTGAGAGAACTGACCCAAATTTAAACATAAACTCCTTGCAATTTTTCATTGCAGAGAAATTTATTTGATAGGCATTCAAATCAGGCTGAATATTGATGTCGGGCTGAAGTCTGATATCAGTAATGATGTTTGCCTTTCGCAGACACCGCTTGGGTCTGGACGTCTGAGGCTTCCTACTAAATGAAAGTGTCGCCTTCATACTTTTTCGAAGCAGCAAGTAGATTTACCACGAAAACAGACGGGAATTCAGAATAAACTAACTGTTTAAGCTTATGCCAATACAAGTGAACATGTTTAAGCTTATATAAGTTGCTGAAAGCAAGACAGATGGATAGCATATTGCTAGGTAAGCAAGCAGAAACCAAACCAACGAAGGGGATGGAAGCAGATTTTTCAAAACGTAAGAACTGGTACTTACGGATAATTTATATAATAAAACGAAAGACTATAAGTCGTATATTCTCTTAGATGAATCGATTTATATAAATTTGCCACTTACCTGAAAATTCGAAACCAGCGCTTGACATTGAGTTTCAAATAATCTTAAGCTCATCTAATTTGGAGAGCAGGCTTTGTGCATTGGTGTACATGCACTTTAGCTTCATGGTACAGTGTAATCCGGTTGTGACAGGCACTTCCTGAACGTCGTTCGGAGTATTGCGGGTTTATTCGCTGTTTCCTTCTGAATTATCTTCCCGTTGAAGATTTTTAGGCCTGCTTCGCCATTCTTCTTCTTCAACTGTAGTTCCGTTACAAGCTCTCGGCGTTTCAGCCGTTCCTCCAGAGAGAAGTCCGGTTGAAAAAAACCTGTTTATGCGCGTGACGTAAGTTAGTTTTTTTTGACAGGATTACCTGAACATGTTCTTTGTTTTTAAATATAATTTTTAGCGGTCTGGATCGGAGCATTTCTGCAGTATCTGCCGGCCTTTTCCCGATACGAAATGACTTGAGCACTTCAAATTCTTTGCCTGGTGGAAACATATCGCTCAGGACATCGCTAAAGGAAACCAAGTCCAGATTGTTCTGGTCGTTTGAGCGGTCTGAAACGGCTTCTTTTAACCCCTGTACAACTAAACAGTATTCATGGTCCTCCCGGTGTCGTGTGCCCTTAGCCGAAGTCTTCGTCACATTTTTTGCAGTGGGCCTGGAGCTCGGACTGAGTGGTGTTAATGCTTGGTCGTCGGGACTGTCTGAAGTTGCTTCTTGCAACCCCTGAACAAATACAAAGTGATCCTCATCCTGTCGGGAGTCGTTAAGTACGGTTTTGGCCACCTTCGCTGCAGTGGGCCTGGAGCTCGAATGGGATGTTGTGACTGCTTGGTCGTCGGATCTGTCTGAAGTTGTCTTACCGGTGTCTAGGTTGTCAACTATGGCGGTCTGTACTTCAGGTATAGGCATCCTCTGTTCTTTCTTAGGCGGTTCATGCGTATGCATTGAAGTCATCAGTTTTTCCATTGCAGTGATGGTTTGCTGGAGGAGTTTTTTCATATTTGTAATTTTACCTTCAAGTTTAATATACTTAGAGGCTAGAATATGATATCCATCGCATCGGTTCTCTGTGTGTGTCGATCACACCCAATAAGTCAAGCTTTTCGATCGCCCCTTACAGCGTGCGGCGATAATACAGTGGTTACCACCGCGGTCTTGGGTTGAGGGGGTTTTGGGTTCGAGCCCCTCTCGCGGCAGGTTTTACATTTGACTTCTTGTCTGCATTATTTTCGCACGACAAGTGAGGTTGCAGCAAAGAAGGTTCAGATGTGAAGGTTTACCTTATATACGAGGCAGATAGCCTAAGTCGTAACTTCGCTGACGTAAGAATGCGTTAAAGGTGATTTTCCTTACTTAAGACGATTTGTTGTAGAATTTAAGAAGCAGAACTATGACGGTCTACTAGATAAATGTCAAAACGTGCAAACTTTGTTCAGGGTTGGTAATATCAGGCCTAATAACTGAGCTAGTTTAATTTCTAACTGTGCAGTAAGTTACTCCAATACTGGTATCAAAGCAAATGTGATATAATAGAATGGAACGACTCAGCCTTTGTCGTTGTCTATGCTGCTCCTTCGTGTGTCTGCGAATTTCACCAGCACCAGCGTTGTAGGAGTTTGGTTGGTCCGATCTCGTTAAGAAGGAGTTTTGACGACTGTCTGCTTTGCTAGTTACAGCGTAACTGTGCAAGCAGATGGATTTAGATCCAGGTGGCGATTGGGGAGAGGAATACTGTAGTACTGTTTGTTCACCGAACAAATTTTGTGAGTATCCGGCTTTGTATGTAAATCAAGTGTGTTGATCTTGACACACTATCTTTTGCTCGTTGGAAACAAGCATTTTTCTCTTGAAACGCCACTGCTTAAAAACTTCAAACCACGCGTGGGGAAGATTTTTTTGAAAACAGCCTTCTAGCAAAATTGCTGCTTTTTGCCGCCATGGAGACTGTTACTACTACTACTACTACTACTACTACTACTACTACTACTACTACTACTACTACTACTACTACTACTACTACTACTACTACTACTACTACTACTACTAATATTACTACTACTACTACTATTACTACTATTACTACTACTACTACTACTTATACTACTACTACTACTACTACTACTACTACTACTAACACCATTGCTAATTTCAAGGTTATCAGCTACCTGCTTAGACTGCTAGCCGCTGTGCGACTGCTGGCTAGGCTCAAGAATGAGCTCCAGAGAAGAGCAGGGCGAGTGAATTCCGTTAGCGATCCGTGAACTTTCATCAACGAGTCTCAAGGTGAAAACCATTAAGCAGCTGTTATTATAGGCTCAGCCACCAACGAGCAAACCGAGTTTCCCGTTTTCTTTACGGAGGCAGTCAAGGCAGCACAAAAGGCCCAGATAAATGAAATTTCAGCATTCTTTTCGTTACTCCTCAGAAAATGCCACTTGACGACGCCAAAGAGATAGCGGTACGGCCTCGCACATATATAAAGCTTTCCGGATGGGCAATGGCGCCATTACCGCAGTCAGGAAGTGTGAAAATCCGCTAGGGCAGAAGTTAAAACCATGGCTTTTATGGGAAGCTAGATAAATATAAAATATACCTGGAACGCATCTGATTTGGCACACAGTAGGCCATCTTTGCAAGAACATCCAGATAATTATTATTCCCAGTCAAGTAAAACTTGAAAATCCCCATAAAGGGGCGGCGCCCCAAAGGACCAGTGAGTTTCATCGGGTAGATAGGCGTCTCTATAAATGTTAACCCGCTTCAGTTGCTTTGTCAATTACCTGCTGGTAAGGAAATTACACTGGGAAAGTTCCAGTTGAAAAGAGTGCACTGTGCTGAGCAGGATGATATGAATTCCAGAAGTGTGCGGGGGTGTAAGCGCGTGGTGGTGATGTATGTTTCTGTCTTTTGGCCTTTTAAGGGAGACATTATCAAACGACGGTTGCGACACCCCACTTAGAGTGCGTACGAGGCAACTCGTATGAATCAGCAATCATACAAAGATATTCATATGCACGCAATCTCTCTCTTTTTTTAAGAATTCGTAGGTACAGTAGATGGCCTTATTCACGAAATGTGAAGACCGAAATTTGAGGGGGTGGTCTAACACACACATTTGAGGTAGTTTATTTTGTTCAGTGGATGGACTTGAGGCGCAAAATATTATTTACTAGAAAAGAGTTGAGTTTATAACAGTGCAGTTAAGTAAAAAGTGGGTCAAATCTGACGTTTCTTCATATGTGTAGTGGCTTTATCGCTACAAATATATAAAACGTCTTAGCAAATACGCGATGAAAACTTTCAAGGGTACACTAACTGCTAATAAGGGATTTACCAGTCTATTCTAGTGGAAAAGTTGTAAAGTCCAGTAAAGAGATTGACGATGAAGATTAGAAATGATACAACTCACTTAGATCCTTCACGATCCTAGTCGGCAGTAGTCAAGTAGTCGACTTGCCAAAGGATAACTGTGCGAGGACTGGATCCAAGTTCGTTGGGCTGTGAGTTGCAAAATGGGGAGGAAACTCGTTTGCAACTTGTCGCTGGATTCTCCTGGAGCCCGAGAGTGATCACCAGATAGGTGTCGTTGAAGGGCAAAATAAACAGCGGCAGGTGAGGAGGTAATTGAGCTGTGGAGAGTGATTAGCAAGATAGTTGCTAGCACGCGTCAAAACCGAAAGTGTGAGTCAAAGTGTTGTATTTAGTTTCAACAAACTTGTTTATTGATAAATTTAAACAACACGTAAGTAGGGCCAAGAGCCCACATAACTCCCCCACCAGAGCGTTGGTGGGTTACAAACGCTCGACAAAAGAGGATGTACAAAAAGGTTAAACCACAAAGTCTCGCAAGTTGGTAGGAAAGCGAACATGAGCCAAGAGCCCACATATGTAACGAATTTCCTACGCTACTAAAAGCTACGGATCGAAATTTCTTGTTTCTCCGTGTTGCACTGTAAAGGAAAATTAATATAAACCAGAATACCTTTAATTTCATCTTTTCAGAAAACGGAAAATTTCGTCTTGCCTTCATCCAAATCAAATACATGCAAGCATGAGAAATCTCATTAGGTAAGTGTTCCTTATAAACATAACCGTAGTTTAAACTAGACTAAATTAAATCAACTAAACCAAAAACTCAACAAAGGTAAATAATAAACTTAACTGAACTAAATATTCTCCTGGTTAATATTAGAATTCAGTTTATGACAAACAATTTTTTTCAGCAACTCATCATCAGACAAACTTACGGGCGCTTTTAACGAACTATCCCCTCCTACGATTGGGAGGTAACGACCGACTCCCTTTGAAGGCTGCATAAATTTGCATTTACTCTTCCACTTGCTCCTTTGGAGTGGGATAAATCGGCCGTACAACGAGGCGTCTGGAAAAGAGGGTACGTAAGCACATACCGACCTGGCTAAGAAAAGGTGAAACTAGATCGATCTCGAGTGCTATTCTCGCAAATCTTGTCGATACGAACCATCGAGTCGATAGTAACGAAGCCTTTCAGGTTGTCTACAGGACACCATCGACGCCAACGGATGTTTTCAACAGCCGAAGCAGTAGCTATAAGGCTAGCAAATCCAGTGCTGTGTTGTCAGAAGGCTCTGACACAAGCTCTTTCACTTCCATAGCCTAAACCTACACCAAGGGGCGATAGGATTTCGCCCCTACCAACTAGCGGCAGGCCCTCAACCAACACGCTGACATGGCCTACATGCGCAAACTGGGAACCACAGCAGACGCGTCTGCGAATCGCGTTCCCACCCGCCCTCCCGGCGGCCAAGGTCTGCTACACCCATCTCCCTACGTTGGATCAACTCTCCCCTCTACCCAATCCGTGTTTTTGATGACGGAACAACCCCTCCCGGCCACGCTGCTCCGACTCCTCCTCCTCGCCGCCGGACTCGAGACCAACCCTGGACCTCTCTACCTCGTATATAAGACAAAAACTGCATATCTTATCCTTTTGTGTTGAAAATACAATTGTTGTACGCAGTTATGCAGACCAGAAGCCAGATGCAAAATTTGACGCGAGGTGGGCTCGAACTCGAAACCGCTTCTTCACGAGGCCGCGTCTCTAACCATTACGCCACGGACGCACGGTGTGAGATAAGATCCAAAAGTCTTACCAATTGGGTGCGACCGAAGCAAGTAGTAGACTATTGCGACGGATATGATGTGCTAGCCTCTAAGTTTGATAAACTTGTCGACGTGGTAAAAAATATGCAGGAGTTTATGCTGCAGACCCTCGTTTCAAAGGAAAAACTCGAAGAAGAAATGAAGGGCATGAGAGCTTTTATCCAGCAGATCCACGTGTCAACAGAAAACCTGATAGCTGCCGAGCTTACGTGTAGAACACCTCAGAAACCTACGCGTGTACCTATACCTAAAGTACAGCCCCCCATAGTTGACCATGCAGCCACAGTGGAGGCAAATTCGAACACCCCCGCTGTGGACAACAAAGGGACGGCTGGGCCACCACCAAAACCTAAGGCTCTCAAAAAAAATTGCAAGACTGTGCCAACACCCAGCGTGAAGGTGCCTAAAGCTGCCGTGCCTGACCTCGCGAGCACCCCTAGCGAAAACAGCAAAGTCAATACTGGCGAAATATTGACTCCAGCCAGTCCGAGCTCGAGGCCCACTGCCAGCCCAAGCTCCCAG
>JAYGXS010000001.1:114659499-114706423 GCA_036362985.1 Ligula intestinalis | reverse complement strand
GTAGTAGTAGTAGTAGTAGTAGTAGTAGTAGTAGTAGTAGTAGTAGTCTCCATGGCGGCCAAAGCAGCAATTTTGCTAGAAGGGTGTTTTCAAAAAAATCTTGCCCCCGCATGGTTTAAAATTTTTAAGCAGTGGCGTTTCAAGAGAAAAATACTTGTTTCCAACGCGCAAAAAGGTAGTGTGTCAAGATCAACACACTTGATTTACGTACAAAGCCGGATACTCACAAAATTTGTTCGGTGAACAAACCGTACTACAGTATTCCTCTCCTCAATCGCCACTTGGATATAAATCCATCTGCTTGCACAGTTACGCTGTAACTAGCAAAGCAGACAGTCGTCGAAACTCTTTCTAAACGAGATCGGACCAAACAAACTCCTACAACGCTGGTGCTGGTGAAATTCGCAGACACACGAAGGAGCAGCATAGACAACGACAAAGGCTTAGTTGCTCCATTCTATTATATCACATTTGCTTTGATACCAGTATTGGAGTAACTTACTGCACAGTTAGAAATTAAACTAGCTCAGTTATTAGGCGTGCTATTACCAACCCTGAACAAAGTTTGCACGTTTTAACATTTATCTAGTAGTCCGTCATAGTTCTGCTTCTTAAATTCTACAACCAATCGTCTTAAGTAAGGAGAATCACATTTAACATATTCTTACATCAGCGAAGTTACGACTTAGGCTATTTGCCTCGTAGATAAGGTAAACCTTCACATCTGAACCTTCTTTGCTGCAACCTCACTTGCCGTGCGAAAATAATGCAGACAAGAAGTCAAATGCAAAACCTGCCACGAGAGGGGCTCGAAGCCCAAACCCCCTCAACCCAAGACCACGGTGGTAACCGCTGCGCTATCGCCGCACGCTGTAAGGAGCGATCGAAAAGCTTGACTAATTGGGTGTGTCGACACACACAGAGAACCGATGCGATGGATATCATATTTTAGCCTCTAAGTATGTTAAACTTGAAGGTAAAATGACAAATATGAAAAAATCCTCCAGCAGACCATCACTGCGATGGAAAAACTGATGACTTCAATGCATACGCATGAACCGCCTGAGGAAGAACAGAGGATGCCTATACCTGAAGTACAGGCAGCCATAGTTGACAACTTAAACACCGGTGAGACAACTTCAGACAGATCTGACGATCAAGCAGTCACAACATCCAGTTCGAGCTCCAGGCCCACTGCAGCGAAGGTGGCCAAACCCATACTTAACGACTCCCGACAGGATGAGGATCACTGTGTATTTGTTCAGGGGTTGCAAGAAGCAATTTCAGACAGTCCCGACGACCAAGCAGTAACACCACTCAGTCCGAGCTCCAGGCCCACTGCAAAAAATGTGATGACAACTTCAGCTAAGGGCGCACGACATCAAGAGGACCATGAATACTATTTAGTTGTACAGGGGTTAAAAGAAGCCGTTTCAGACCGCTCAAACAACCAGAACGATCTGGACTTGGTTTCCTTTAACGATGACCTGAGCGATCTGTTTCCACCAGGAAAAGAATCTGAAGTGCTCAAGTCATTTCGTATCGGGAAAAGGCCGGCAGATACTACAGAATTGCTCCGATCCAGACCGCTAAAAATTATATTTAAAAAGAAGGAACTTGTTCAGGTAATCCTGTCTAAAAAAACTGACTTACGTCACGCGCATAAAGAGGTTTTTTTCAACCGGACTACTCCCTGGAGGAACAGCTGAAACGCCGAGAACTTGTAATGGAACTACAGTCGAAGAATAAGAATGGCGAAGCAGGCCTAAAAATCTTCAACGGGAAGATAATTCAGAAGGAAACAACGAATCAACCCGTAATACTCCGAACGACGGTCAGGAAGTGACTGTCACAACCGAATTACACCGTACCATGAAGCTAAAGTGCATGTACACCAATGCACAAAGCCTGCTCTCCAAATTAGATGAGCTTAAGATTATTTGAAACTCAAGGTCGAGCGCTGGTTTCGAATTTTCAGATAAGTGGCAAATTTATATCAATCGATTTATCTAAAAGAAGATACGACTAATAGTCTTTCGTTTTCTTATATAAATTATCCGTAAGCACCAGTTTTTACGTTTTGAAAAATCAGCTTCCATCCCCTTCGTTGGTTTGGTTTCTGTTTGCTTACCTAGCAATCTGCTATCCGTCTGTCTTGCTTTCAGCAATTTATATAAGCTTAAGCAGTTAGTTTATTTTGAATTCCCGTCTGTTTTCGTGGTAAATCTACTTGCTGCTTCGAAAAAGTATGAAGGTGACACTTTCATTTAGTAGGAAGTCTCAGACGTCCAGACCCAAGCGGTGTCTGTGAAAGGCAAACATCATTCAGCCTGACATCAGTATTCAGCCTGATCTGAATGCCTATCAAATAAATTTCTCTGCAATGAAAAGCTGCAAGGAGTTTATGTTGAAATTTGGGCCATTTCTCTCAATCCTTGGGACCCTATTTGACGGAAATATCTCTGCAGTTTCCTCTTAGGAATGCAAACGTTTAGATACTCTCGTTAATTTGGTCGCAAGTGAGTCGCAAGACAGGCAAAAAAGGACGTACAATTTTATTCTGATAAACGTTCCGAAATCAATTAGGCCAATGGGCGTTGCAATGCATTTCCTCTGCTCCTGTGGATTTAACTATAAAATAGCAGAGGCCATAAGACTGTCATCTCGCAGTAAAAACCCACCCATTTTAGTCAAGCTATTTTCACCCATTGAAATAGACTCCATTTTTAAACAGCAAGAGCTTGTTTCCAAATATCTGAAAAATACAAAGTATTTCCTTTGTCATGATTTCACCCCAATAAAGCGAAGAATAGCGTCAAGTTCTTCTAATAAAGTAGTAAATTAACCGCAACCGGCTCAAGTGCCTGGTCGTAGCTCTAGGAAGCCCAGCGAGCCATGTACTCTTATTCCTGACAAACCTAGATTACTGCTCCCCAGTACTGAAACTGTCTCCTCCCACACAAGTCACCAGACATCCCCGTCTACTTCCAACTTAGATGCCTCCCCAGTTGCCATGGCTAATAAGTCTGGTAACCCTCCTAGAAATTCCAAAAAGCCCTCTACATCAAGTAGACCAACAGCTTCGTTCTTCGAACAGAGTCCTCCAAAACCTTCTATTAAATCACCCAATTCAGGTCGTCAAAAGAGTAGGATCCGGAACTCAACCGCGAGCATGCAGCCTTCCCAAACAATAACTAAGCCTATACAACAGGAAGATAATAAACATATAGGTTACCCTACTTATGAAAATTATCAACTACGCCATGATTTCCACCGCTTAGTCCCCATAGTTTTCTTACCTCACCCGCCAGCCTCTATTTTCCGTCTTAATTTTCCTAATTTCCCTGTAACTATCAGCAAGCTCATCACGGCACTAATCCCTTCGGCCTGTCGATGTCACAGAGCTATCTGACTGCAGCTTTTAGCAATCCCCCAGCCTTCTAATGTTAATTGTCCTGATCCAGTTGGCGGCTTTTCTCCAAAATTCCAATTTAATTACCCACCTCCAAATTTTGATTATTAAATAAAGATAACCCTAATTCGATTACTCGAGCTACACAAGATATCATCTGTTATAAATAAGATGGCTCAACTTAGAGCCGTTGCATTTGAGCTGAAGCCAGATGTTATATGAATTACAGAGTCGTGGACCCATCCGCTTATTTCTGGTGCTTTACCCATAATAGACGAGTATGATTTCTAGCGTCAAGACCGCACTAGTAAACGTGGTGGCGGTTGTCTTCTCTATATAAAAGTTATTTAGTAGGCAATAGTTACTCGATGTCTCAGCCGATCACGAGTGGCGTTTTTCAAACACGGTTTTAGGTCCCCTCCTTTTCATTCTTTGCATTAATGAAATTTCAACAGTGCTAAATAACTCAGAAAATTTTATTTATGCTGATGACCTTAAGTGTATTGACTCATTTTCTAAGGACACGGCCAGTAGTTTCGTTGATCAAGTTAACGCAGACTTGCGTACCCTCTCATGTTGGGGCGCCACATTGCAGATGGTGTTTTCTCCATCCAAATGTAGTTTCATGTGTTTGGGTCCTGCAAAGCTTCCTGGACCCATTATCTTCCAAAATAGTCCACTGTTAGAATGATCTACCATAAAGGATTTGGGTCTCACTTACACGAATAAGTTTGCACTATCAACTCACGCAGCTCAAATTTCTGCCAAGGCCGCACATATATGTGGGTTTATATTGCATATTTTTTTGCTTCCAGAAATGGAGTTAAAAGTATACCGCATGTTTGTTCTCCCTATACTAGAATTGTGCTGTCCACTTTTTGGCCTCATGACCCAGCATGACCGTAGTAAGATTTAAAAGGTTTAGCGAGTTTCCACTCGTAAATATTTTCTGTTTCTGGGTCTGATATGTGTTATACAGATAGATGTCAGTTAGCGAACATAAAATTTCTTTGTGTAAGAAGACTCGAAGCTGGTATATGCTTTCTGTTTCGCGTTAACAATAGTCCTAATCTCCCACAAATTAACGCTCTTATTCCGGTAGACCGACCTTACGCCACTCGTAACTCTACCATGATAATTTTACCGCCCCGTAGCTCCACATCTAACCGTTCTCGCTTTTTTACCTCCAAATATGCTTTTACCTGGAACAATCTCCCACTCGAAATTAGGTTGACTACTACATTATCGATTTTCAAAAGCAAGTTGTGTAGGCATTTAAATTTGGAAGAAATAAAGTCGTTACTATCTGTTTCCTTTCCAAACACACAATTTGTAGATTTCGAAAAGGGTCCTCCTGGCACTTGAAGCTATTCCCAGTATACGGTGGTCGCTATTGACGGTTACCACTCGGATGCTCGTGGACTCTGGAGTATGATTTCGAAAAGGGTCCTCCTAGCATTTGAAGCTGTTCCCAGGATATGGTGATCTTCAAAGTCGCTACTGATGGTTACCGCTCGGATGCTCGTGGACTCTGGAGTCTGGTGGGTCGCATCTATGTGATGTTGCCTTGACTGTCGCGGATAACCCCTTCCTATATCTCCGCTATATTATTTTTCCCATGAAAATAGGCGTCCCAAACCTTCAATAGCAGGATCCCATCAAATCTGTATCACGTTATAACTTGCTGTCCATTAAAGCAGTTTTTTCTCCTACATTTTTGGAAATTGGTGGCTCGCTGAAATCATCCACCGATTTAGAAATTTTTTACTGCCCAGATAATTGTTTTATAAGAGTTTGTTGTTAATCTGAACTATTTTATTTTCTTATTCTCATGGTTGCACTAATTTTGTAATGAAAAGGCCCCTTGGGCCTTACATATGCAATTCATATTTTATATTATTATGTGCCAACTGTAACCAGACGTCATCTGCATAACAGAAACATGGTTGTCCACGAAGGTAGGCGATCAGGAACTTGCTCTCCCCGGGTTTCAATTGTTCCGAAAAGATAGAGTCGGGCGTCAAGGTGGGGGTGTGTTAATCTATGTTAGACATGGCTTGCTCGTGTCCGACAAATCCGAAAACTTTTCGGGCAATATTGAGGCAATATGGCTCACCGATAGAACACCGGCGTTACAGACCGTTGACATAATGGTGGTCTACCGTCCACCGTCGAGCAACCAACAGTCAGACACTAGTCTGATAGAAGGAGTCAAAGAATTTGCTTGGAGATCCGATGTCATGATCATGGGAGACTTTAATGCTCCCCATATCGACTGGAATGTGAGTTCTGCGCTGGGCTCTGAAATAAATTTCGATCGATGACTCCTGCACACAGTACAGGCATCTTTCCTAACGCAACACGTCTTATATCCGACCAGACTACGCGAAGGGCAACAAGCCGATTGCTTAGACCTAGTACTTACCAAAGCGCCTGATAGCGTGGACGTCGTAACTTGTTTACTACCTCTCGGATAAAGTGCTCACGAAATGCTTCATTGGGAATATTCACTCTTCTCTGTGCCTGATCGTAGTGCGGTAACCAGACGAAACATCTGGAGAGGGGACTTTACACGAATGAAAACCACAGTGAGCGGGATATACTGGAACAAAATATTCACCGGGTGCGTTCTCGATGATTGGTCGGCATTCAAAGCCGTATTACACGGACTAATTACCGATGTCTGTCTTATCACGGTAAAAAAAGTAACAAATAAGCCTCGATGGCTAACGCCGACGCTAAAGAGAGAAGTAAACCGCAAAGCAAGGATGTGGAAAACCTATCGCAGAGAGAGGACCCCCGAATCGTGCAATAGGTATAAGGTGCAGAGAAACAAGGTTAAGAGCCTGATACAAATTAGCTGCCAAAACTTCGAGAGTAATCTAATAAACCAGGCAGTAGGAAACCCAAAGCTCTTCTACAGCTATGTTAGACCATGCACTCGAAAAAGAGACCCTATTCCTCTGTTAAAAACAGACGACGGTGTCGAAATTTGCGAGATTAACGAAAAGGTGGAACATCTATCCTACTTCTTCCAGTCGGTCTTTACGAGAGAGGCTGAGTTCACCGCTATTAACTGTAGTGTGGGTGAGATCCAGACCATAGACTCGGTTGCACTCACGGGAGCTATCATTCTGCGAGAACTTCTACAACTCAAAGAAACGAAGTCGTCAGGTCCGGATGAGATACCTGCAAAGCTATTCAAAAGAGCTAGCCGTAGAGTTGGCGGTACCCCTGTACCTACTCTTCCGAGCTTCTCTTAATACTGGACAAGTGCCACCCGATTGGAAGGTAGCATGGATCTCACCCATCCACAAAAGTGGGTGTCGGGCAACCGCAAATAACTACAGACCGGTCAGCCTCACCTCAATATCCTGCAAGCTTATGGAACGCATAGTCAAACGCGAGCTGATGCACTTTTTGGAGCAACATCAACTTCTTTCTGATAAGCAGCACGGATTCCGCAGGGGAAGGTCCTGCTTGACCAATCTGCTCTATTGTCTAGAACAATGGACCCGAGCGATCGATGAAGGGAATACGGTGCATACAGTCTTTGGTGACTTCAAGAAGGCGTTTGACACGGCGCCTCATCATCGTCTCTTATACAAGCTCAGCCGTATAGGGGTAAGGGGAAACCTTTTGCAGTGGATCGCAAACTTCTTGACTGGTCGTACCCAGACCGTATGTATTGGCGAACAGCGGTCGGCGGAGGTAGCAGTTGAGAGCGGGGTTCCACAGGGATTTGTTCTTGGCCCTATCCTCTTCCTTATATATATTGATGACTGCCTAAGCGGACTAGACTGCGAAATCGCAATGTTTGGTGATGACATAAAACTTTTGAAGTTCATACGCAACCAAGACGATGAAGTAAACCTCCAGGCAAATTTGCATCCACTGGAGCAATGGTCGACTCTTTGGCTGATGCCATTCAATGTGGCCGAATGCAACTTAATGCGATTTTGTAGAAACAGCACTGCGCCCCGGAGGGTGTATTACCTGAATCACACGCCGCTGCCAGAGGTAGAGGCTCAAAAAGATCTGGGCGTGTGGTTCACGCCTTCACTGAAGCCATCACTCCACTGCCTGAAAGTGGCTAAAGCCGCAATGTCGAGCTTGTATCTAATCAAGTGCAGCTTTGCTAAGTTTGATGAAGTTGTATTTGGCAAGGTCTTCGGCACGTTCGTTCAACCCCAACTGGAATTTTCCATCCGAGCCTGGAGACCTTGGACAGCCAAAGACCAAAAAACCCTCGAAAGGGTACAAAGCCGCGCAACAAAATTATTAAGAGGCCAACGGAACCTCCCTTATGAGACCCGATTGGTAAATCTTGACTTGTTTCCTCTGGATTGCAGATAGCTACGCGGGGACCTTATCCAGGCATTTCGCATGCTGCGTGGTCAAGATTGCTGCCTCCAAACAAATGACTTCTTTGAGCAGGCCACCACCTCTAGGCTGCGAGGACACCCCCTCAAATTACGTGTGACTGGGGCAAAACTTGACCCAAGTAAAAATTTTCTTCTCTAAGAGGGTAATCCAGGCATAAAATGCCCTTCCTGCGGATATTGTCATGTCCCCTTCCGTGGATGTTTTGAAAGCAAAACTTGACCGATTTAATGAGTATCGTCGCGACTGAGTGCTCTAAAGTGTTCGGAATCCAAGCATTGAAGTGTTCTGGTTCCAAAAACTGAACGGCTCTAAATCCATTAACTGAAATGCTATAAATATAAACTAATAGTAATTCTTAAGTAGTAATATTATTAGTATTTAACCAAATGCGTTAATACTACCTAGCTAAGCGACGTCTCTGCTCACTATGTGAATTGCGCTGATCGCGTCTGAGGTCGCATCTACCGCACCTATGGTCCTAGGCTGCGCAGCCCTGGCACACCCTTTCTCGTATCGACCGACTGCTGACGACGTGGCGGGCTCCTCTGCTCTTGACACAACAAAGGCGTATCATGGTCGCATTTCCGGTTCTTCGGGACGTTCTCGTAACTCCGAGGTCTCCTCCTCGTATGGTCCTTCGGATGTAGATATTACTCACCATGGACACCATGGCTGTCGCCAAAATTCACAGAAGCATCATGCTCCTATCATTCACATTTGCATATTTTTCCTTACGAGCGACAGTTTTTCTCCGTAAAAACCACAAATGACATTCCATTATGAGCCAGCCTTAGGAGTTTTTTCACTGTGTGCTCTTTTTTGCTAAGTTACACTGCTGGCTCGTTTTATCTGAGTGTGAGTGTATTACTTGAAACAAGCGAGTAGTCGTCTTAAATTGTTTCAACGACTTCTTTGCAATGTTCGGCTGCGCCGATGCATTTCTTTAATCCTATGAACCAAGAGAGAGTTCAAAGGCGTTTGCCATTATTTCCTCTAATAAACTTGAATTGACTTGAATTCAATGGGCTACCGCTATGGTTGATGAGGATGATGATGCTGATGAGGAGGATGAGGAGGAGGCAGAGGAGGATGGAGGACTGTAGAAATGAACAGCACGAGAGGAGATGTACATTAATATTCATGACACGATGTAACCCGCCCGACCGTAGAGACTTTATTCATAAATTTGGAACATAAGCCGTACGTATGTAGTGGTCGCTGTCCGCCCGACGCCTGGTCTCCCTTTCGTGACCTCAATTCGTCTAGACCTCAAGGTCGTGGCGTACGCCAGACTTACTGGCGCACGAGATACTGACAGCCCACGTCGGTTTCCACTCAGACGCTATCCAACCAACCTTCAAGGCCGACCCATCCAATGAACGCTCTATCTCTCTGTCTACTGGTCTGACTGCTGTCAACCCAAAAATTGGACTCGCCCAGCTTACTGGCTGGACGTTTGCTCGCCAAGTCAAATTTCTGTCCATCTATTCTTCATTCTTCTGTGTACACAATATAATGTTGAGAAAAACAACAGTAAGAGGAACAACTGTTCCTACTACTCTGGCCTTCCCAAGACCTCTTCTCTACTAAGTAACCATGGTCTGAAGATCGCAGTTGCCAGGGTTTAACTCACTTAACCCCCTGCAATGCGTATATCACCTCCTAGACGTTATCAGGGTGACATTATCGGCATTATCTATCTAGTGTATCTGTGGTGACTCACTCCACATAGGCGAGCATGTCCGAAGCCTCGATGCCGGTAGCGAGTACTTCTGCACTTAGGCGAGCTCGACGATGTCGAGGCGCGCACAGCAGCTACAGAAGAAGCCTCAAACCCGGCCTAAATCTGCAAGAAAACGAGCTCGTGTCACAATGGATAGGGCGTTATACTATGACCAAAAATGTTGAACCTCAGGTGTTGCACCATTTGGGGTTGGATATGACTGGCTGACGACGGCTAATAAGCCAGAAAAAGCCCATTCCAGTCTCCCCAGTCTAAGCTTGTAACAATATCTGAACAGCCTTAAATGTTGGCAGCGAAATGTGTTCCTCTTGAAGTGTGCCGTCCCGTGGATCCATCACGTTGGCTCGAAGTAATCGAGGGATTTTCAGAGCACGCTAACCTACCTCGCCAGGAATTTCTTCGACCCTGCTTTCTAGGTATAACTTCCGTTCCACCATGTTACGATGTTGCTCATCACTTTGGGTGTGTCCGTTAAGAGCGGCTGGATGTATGACTTGAACTGCAGTATCCAGGGATGAAATTCTAGCAACGTCTCTGGTGTAAAAAATGCATTCATATGTTCGACTCGCGACAGAGCAAATAACTGCACGACTCGCTTACAGCCAAGTGTCCATGCCACTACTGTGAATGACCCCATAACTGCGTTAACACACTATTATGTTATCGTTGGGTGGAGGCACGTCAGTGAACTTTTTGTTATAAATGATGACGAAGCAGAGACCTACGCGCGCCACAATTCAGTGTAAACAGAGGAATAGCAGGCCATTTTCGAGGTGCAAGGTTCTGACCATCACGAGCTTTATTTTACTACTGAATGCTGACCAGGCTGTCCCGCCCTCTCTCCCCTCCCCCATCCTCCCCCCTGCAACCTCGCCGCAGGATTCAAGTGTGCTTTGCAATGGTATAATTATAATTATAATTATATACCTCCCTCCCTCCACTGCCCCTCCCCCGGCCACGAGGAATTTTCGCCGCAGCCAATCGGCAAACGCCACGACGGACAGACACGCAAATGAGCTAGGGTGTGTCGCCTACGCGAAACTAGTGCGAATAGAAGAGGTAGGTCGATAAAATCGAAGGTAGAACACGCGTTGGCACAGGCAGGCAGCGGGGCTATTCCAGTGAATTAAAAGCTGTCGACTTTACTAGCATACAAGGCCGGAAAATTAGCCCAACAAAAACCCCAACAAACGACTCCTACTTAATAGGAAATTGGACCTCAGTTTTTTTCCAAACCCCAAAACGATAATGTATACCTTCCCTAGACTGGCTCCACCAAACTCTCCCCTCTCCCCTCCTCCCTATTCCCAAGACTCACTTGTATTATAAGACGAACATTGAGAAGAAGAAGAAGAAGAAGACTCGATCGCTGGGACAATACGTTTATTCGCCTGACGTTTCGATATCCGTCGCGGATTCGTCATCAGAGACATGAGTAGCAGAAAGGTACGTTCGCTTGTATTGGCAAAGACGAACATTGTTGACCACCTGTTTATCTTGTACCCCGTTACCATATATTGGCACGATGAGAATTTATCGAAAGCTTACGTATGCTCGCCAGCTGTCCTTCAGAATTCTCTGGTGGGAATTTTTAAAACTTAAACAGAAACCAGTGTCAGAAAAGGTTGTAGTTTAAGTTTGAGTGTTGGATTGCTTGCAGCCCTGTAAATGCGCCGCCGCATGTACGCAGGAAAGCACATGCGACAGCTAATCGATTATTTTTGAATTGAAGCATTGGTTTCACGGAATACTGTTTAACAAGGCGGCAAAAGTAGTTTATTTAGGCCCACTCATATACCCCTAATCCCAGCATTTTGTCCTGCAAAAACGGTGGTTATAGAGTTTTGTGGGGTGGAGAAATAGGATAGGCAGAGAAAAAAATTGTCAGAAGTAAATAAAAAGTGAAAAAATGCAGTCGAAGTTGCTTCCCGTGGCCGCTAGGAGCAGGTTGTTCCGCACGTAAAGTGAAGGTGTGCGCGGCGCGAAGCGCCGCGGACTATACTTACCTAACTCCAGAACGGTAAGTTGGACCTCAGGTAAGTTGAAGTAGATGACCTCCTTACCATCATTTCAATCTTTCGGGAAATTCAAGAAACCTGCAATTTGATAATCTGGTTTTTCCACAATAAGTTAAACGATGATACAGATTAGGAAAATCTACAGATATAAATCAATAACACTTCTAAATACAGTACAATAAAAATTCATTTAGCATTATATCACTGCGTGTCCTAATTCCCCACCCATAAAACCTTATAACCACCGTTTTCGTGGGAAAACATACAGGGAGTAGGGATTAACGAGTGGGCCTACATAAGCTACTGTTGCCAACAAGGCAAAAGCGACGAAGTATACAGCATTTTATGACGTCATAGAATTTCACAAATTCTTAGTCAACTGCATACACTCGTTACCTATTAAAAAGACAAGATAAACTATCCAATGAAACATCGACCGAGAGGAGGTCAAATGCAATAGGTCAGTAAAATGGATCATGCCATGTCACGAACCTTCCCAACCGCGAGGGTTCGGGCATTATTCTCAAACAATCCAGTCATGCATATGAAAGGTAAGGATAAGTTGCCAAGCCAGACCACCTTCATGTGTATTTACTCATTCACCTGTTTCTTTGGAGCAGGTGTGGCGGAGAAAATGCGAAGTCAGGAGCAGAAACAGTGCTATTGCCGCGCACATTGTAGATTTCGGACATAGTGTGGACCCCAACGAAGCCACCAAGCTACTCCAAGTTCCTGGATAAGCGCCTGCTAGCAACAGCAGAAGCGAAAACCGGCTTTGTGTGCACAGACGAACCTCCTGCAAGCTCCATTCCTGGCATGGGCAACGGTCACTTCACTGCACCCGTCCACCCTCTCATTCGCCCCCCCTTTCCTCTAAACTGGCTCCATCGAACCCGCTCCATCGTATAAACAGTATTCTCTTTTCAACTACTTCCCCCACGACTCACTTGTATGATAAGCCAAATATTATTGACCACGTGCTTTAACTTGCACCCCGTACCCATATAACTGTACCGGCCGGTGAAAATTTATCACAAACTTGCGTAGACTCGCCAACTACTCTTCTGAAAACATGAGATCTTGGTCTTATAGGTGGGTGGGCATGACGATAGGAAAGAGGGTGTTATCAAAGCAAATCGATTCAGATTCCAGTGACCATCTGCTAGGCATGATTAAAAGTGCAACGCGTGGGGCAGCAATCAGTTATACGCGGGGGGGGGGGGGTTGAGAGGACGGGAGAGGGAATGGGGTCAGGTGCATTTTCGATCCTTACCGCGGCACTGTGAGATTTAGCGTGTAATCCAACTGCCTGCAGATTTCTGGTCTTCTTCTCCGGTTATTTTTCCAGCCTTGCTTAAAAATACGCTTGTTGATTTTCAACGTATCTATAGGAGTTAAGGCCACCACGGTTGACCCTAACAGCTACAATCTTCGAACCCCGGTCCCTTAGGAGATGGGAGAAGTCTTGGGAAGGCCAGAGTAGGAGGAACAATATATTGTGTACAGAGTGTTAGGAGGAATTTGCTACTCTGTCCGGCCGTGAGGGCACGTGAGTGGGCGTCCCCGCTCAAAGTGGATTCCCAAGTGTCCGTAAGCGTAGGATTTCAGTGATGACCGAAATGGGTTCATAGTCCCAGAGCGCTGATTAGACTAAGGTGAGAGCTAAGGTGCGTCTGTGCGCCCCAGTCGGCTAGAGCAAAGGTCACGCATCCATTTGCGGCCACCGCGCTGTCGACTGGGGGAGACCAACATCGGGGGGACTCTCGCGTTTGGAGGCGGTTGGCTGTAAGACCGCCACAAGTGCTCCCTCAACGACCGAAGTCCATTGATGAAAGAAATGGAACGAAGGAAGGTTAGTAAAGGATAGGGAAGGAGGTACGTACCAACGGCAGGGTTCGAACAGCTGGTGTTCGTGTGGTTGGCTTGCGAGAGCCAAGTTGGAGGGACCGTTGTGGCCTGCATCAGCTTCTGTGGCTGGCATGCGAGAGGCTGGGAGGAGGAAAGGTCTTCTAGCGTCTGCGTGGGCAACTGGGTCTGCGGTAGGCGGAAATTTTTCGACTACGCATGCATCGACATCTTGTAGGAGATTGGTCATCTCAACTACGTGGGAGGGAGGTCCGTTGGCTGCGTTGAACTTCGACGGCAAATCAGTATGCCGTGTTAGTGTTCGCTGAGAGGAGGAAGGGATACCGTTGGCAGTATAAGCAGAATGAGAGTTTGGAATAGAGGCCTGGATATTGGAACTCATAGCGGGAACAGCTCCGTGGGATGGGAAAGGAACCAGCGCCAGGAGTCGACGGGCTGTGAATGGATGAGGATCTCCGTATCGCTTCATTGAAGTCAGCCACATCAGAAGTTGAGTTGAGAGTTCATCTCAGGATTGGGGTCACCAATTATAGGAGTTAAGGCTAAGACGTTTAACCCTAACACCTACAATCTTCCAGACCCTGGTTCCTTAGGGGATAGGACAGAAGACGGTGAAAAGGCGAGAATAGACGGAACAGTGTATTGCTTACAGAAGAGTTAGAGGAAAGTTGCCAGTCCACCCGGCATATCCTCCGAATGCTCTCTTAAGCTGCCGGCGTTTCTTAGGCTTTTTAGCTGATATTATAATACAGCGACACTTTACAGCGGTCAAACAATTTGCTGATCACATTCTTGATCATATTGCTCATCCAATGCACTCTGAATGAATGGCCGCGAAGTCTTCCCGTACTATGAGCCGAAGCTTCAGACATATATCTGGCCGCATATCAGCCCTCTGTAAGCTCATCCCTAGCGCGCTACCTCATGTCAAAAGAAATGGAAATGCTCAAGTTTGAAAAAGTAAGAATTCAGGGCTTGGAATCACAGATCATTTTTGCTGAACGGAATGTGTTTTTTTGTCCGGTGCACTTTCGGACAGCTGGGCCGGCTGTCCTTTGTCAGAGCGTGAACTGACTTTATCGATCAGTCATGGGCTGATCGAGTTTTCTATACTTGCTGTTTGGCCCTGCGCGTAGATTCTGGCATAACTTGATGGCATTAGTGATGTATCCTGCTCCCTCTTCCGGTGGTTTCCTCGTGGGGCCGTCTTTGTTTGCAAGTCCTAGGTTCGGTTCGACCTGGATGTTGATGTCGGAAGAAAGTGTAAGATTGCTAAAAACGAGATTAGTTGATATCACATATCAGTAAAGAACAGGCCCAGTTACTCAGCGCTCCCTATTAACTAAGCAACAGTTATTGGCTCTAAATGATCTACGCAAGGCTATTTGTGTCGTTATTCAGAGACTTGACAAAGGAAGCGGTTTTATGTTTCTAAACAGGGTTGAATACATAAGTAAAATGGAAGCGGTATTGATTGACCACAGAAAATTTTCTTCTGAAACCTATGAGGAAGTAGAAACGAAAGCTCTGGAAGACCATATCGAGAAAAAAAGTTAAATCACTATTTGATAAGCAAATAATAGACCTGAACACGTCTGCATGTCTTAGACCTATAGGTTAACGTATTCTCAGGCCATACGGGCTACCAAAACGTCCAGTGATTAATCCAACAACTAGAAGCAACCTGACGCAACCTTTCTGAGCTGAAGAATGGAAGCTGTCCGAATAAGCAGCGTCTGTTTACAAACATGCCACTGGATGAAACTGTGGGATACGAAGTAATCTGGTCGGATAATAGAAGATAGAACGTATGCCAGCTGTTATAAATTAGTAAATAAGATAGGGCATGGAAGGCCAGCGTGTTATGGATAATCTACTTAAGCGCAGGAGGAGTAGAATATGAGTACTTGATAATTGACTCCCGGAAGAGTGAAGTCCAGCCATGAGCGGACCGAGTCCAGAGTCGCATTCCGGCGGGTGTGGTCGCCGGGTCAAGATGTCTGTAGCCGGCATTGAAGTCACCGGCTCCGATAGTGTCTGAGCGTAATCACTCACCACCCTAAGGTCCTTTAGGACTGGCCTTGGGAAGTGGTTGGCCAGTAAGTCCAGACATGTCCGTGACCTTGATCGGAGTTTCGACAAAGTCTGGCACGCACGCGCTGGTGGACACGAGAGCCAGACATGTGGCCTGCCCAAGCAGCGTGCGAGCAAAGCATGACGTAGGATACGAGGTCGTTACAGAACCATTGGCACAATTTGTGAGCATGCGGCTGAAACGTGGGTGGAAGCAGGACGGCTGTGGGAAGTACTGCAGATAAGCAAGAAGATTTTACAGTTCCTGTTCAACGGATGGTTGTATCGAGCGATAAACGGTGTGTCTTTGGGTTATCTATTAGGGCCAGTCTTAGCGCATATTTTCACGTCAAACCTCGAGATAAAATTAGCCAAAATCCTACAGAAAATTGCATTCTATGGACGATATGTGGATGACATATTTGCCGTAGTCAAGGGACCAAGGGACAGAGCATTTCTGCTTAAGCCATTGAACGAGGCACATACAAAGGTCAAATTTATGATCGAGTATGGAAAGAATAAGTATTGTCCTTTTTGAAGTTCTTGTACGTTTACGGAAAGATGGTTCCATTTAGAAGTTCCTTTATTGAAAAACCACCTAGAAAGGACAGTACTCAGTTTGATTCCAACTCAGAGAAAACGAAAATTGGTTTCAGAAAGGTTGAAAAGTCGTGTTGGCAAACGATCGTTTTCGGTCATTCATCGTCAGGCCAGTACATGACATGGGGAATAAAATTGGTGAATTAATTACAGCGATTATATAATCGTCAGGTTAGGGAAGGGGGGAGGGGGAGGAAAAGGGTGAGGGTAATTAAGCAGCTGAGTTTTCCCTCGTCTCCTGAACGCGGGCGCCTGCGCGGGTAGGACGCTGGTTACCATGCCCAGATGAGACAGGGGGATGTTCTCGCGGTCCGCGGATTGAGTTCTGCATGTCAGCCGCGCAGCTTGCGTTTGACTATTCTCCGTAGCTTCGTCTTCTTTGGCTTCAGTAGGTGTTGGATGTCCGCGTGCAGTCGGCCAAGGGAGGCCGATGGCTTGAAGCAGCGTCTTTTGACAGCATAGAATGGGTTTTGCTAGCCGGATTGCCACTGCTTCTGCTGTGGCTAACACCCGTTTGCGCAGGCCTTTGGAGAAGTGCGTTGGCATGCGGTATATGACCCGAAAGGCTTCACTCGCGTCCACTTGGTGGTTTGTATCAATTAGGTGGGCGAGGATTGAGCTTGAGTTCGGTCTATTCTTCCCTCTGCTGAGCCAAGCTGGTATGTGTTTACGCATTCTCTTCTCCAGACGTCGCGTTGTTCGGCCAATATAGCCCGCTCCACAGGAACAGGTGAACGAATAGATGCACATAGATGTGGCCTGAAACGGTAGTCTGTCTTTACCTCCCATTCGTAGAAGGGGAGAGTTAATGAAGAGAACCCGCAAGTTTGCAGCCGGGAAGGCATTCATAACCACTGTCCTCAGGCACCTTCTTACTAGTTCACTCGTTGCGTCTCCAATAAACTGCAGTCTTATAAACAGATCTTTATTTTCCGCCGTTGCAATTGCGACCTTTGGGGCACGTTCCTTGATGTTCTGAAGGATGAACCGTTCCGGATAACCATTTTCTTGGAGTGTGTCCTTTAGTTGCTGCAATTCTACTTCCACTATTTCAGGAGAGCAGAAACGGCGTATTCGGGCTGCCATTCCCTGGACTAAGTTCCGTTTGACGTTAAGAGGGACGAAACTGTGAAAATTAAGGTATTGCCCAGTCCAGTTTTTCTTTCTAAATAGTCGGCGTTGTATCGAGCCATCTTCTTGTCTGTGTAAGAGGACGTCTAGGAAAGCGAGTTCCTCGTTCGCTTCTGTTTCCACTGTAAATGTGAGTGCTGTGTGGGCGGTATTAAATTTTTGGACTAGACCATTGATATCAGCGGTCTTTTGTCAGGCAAAAGATGTCGTCCACATATCGACCATAGAACTTAAGGTCATTGATATGGTCTTTGAGCTTCAGTTCTTCGATCTTGCCCATGAAGACATTTGCCAGTTATGGTCCAAGTGGTGAGCCCATGGCCACTCCGTCAATTTGCCTGTATAGCCGGCCATTACAGATAAACTGTACATTTTGTGTACAGCATGTCAGTCGATCTTTCAGCCTCTCCACTGTCATCCCTATATGGTAGTGTGTTTCCCGTATGAAGTCGCATAGATATTCTATAGTTTCAACTACCGGGACGTTGGTGAACAGTGTGGATACATCTAATGACAGCATCATCGTTTCGCCAATATTAGTCTCCTTGACAGCCCCCACGAATTCAAACGTGTCTTTCAGGCTTCTTGGGTACAAGCGGCTCTGAAGTGGTTTTAACTTTTCGGCAAGCCATTTTGCCACGGCGTGGTACGGTGAGTTTCTCATGTCCAAGATCGGACGGAGTGGCACACCTTGTTTATGGATTTTCGGGAGGCCATACATTCTTGGTATTGTAGTACCAACCGGTCTTAGTTCCTCCAGCTCCTTGTCTGATAAACGTCCTTCTTTGTGCAGCTCTTTTAGTAACTTTGTCAGTTTGTCTTCAACAGCTTCAGTCCTGTCCTTGTCTTTATCGGATTGTGAAAATTTTGTGCGATTTGATAATATTTCTTCAAGTTTTGTCACATAATCTTTCTTGTCCATCAACACAATCCCCGAACCCTTGTCCGGTCTTGTAATTAGTATGTTTTCATTTCGGCGCAGCTCCTTGAGACTATCGAGATGAGCCTTGGTCAGGGGGCCTATGGATTTTGGAGCCTTTCTTAAGTATTGATGACAGCAATTGACAAGAGTCGATTTCAGGTAATCAACTTCCCTAGCCACCTAATTGATACAAACCACCAAGTGGACGCGAGTAAAGCCTTTCGGGTCATATACCGCACGCCAACGCACTTCTCCAAAGGCCTGCGCAAACGGGTGTTAGCCACAGCAGAAGCAGTGGCAATCCGGCTAGCAAAACCCATTCTATGCTGTCAAAAGACGCTGCTTCAAGCCATCGGCCTCCCTTGGCCGACTGCACGCGGACATCCAACACCTACTGAAGCCAAAGAAGACGAAGCTACGGAGAATAGTCAAACGCAAGCTGCGCGGCTGACATGCAGAACTCAATCCGCGGACCGCGAGAACATCCCCCTGTCTCATCTGGGCATGGTAACCAGCGTCCTACCCGCGCAGGCGCCCGCGTTCAGGAGACGAGGGAAAACTCAGCTGCTTAATTACCCTCACCCTTTTCCTCCCCCTCCCCCCTTCCCTAACCTGACGATTATATAATCGCTGTAATTAATTCACCAATTTTATTCCCCATGTCATGTACTGGCCTGACGATGAATGACCGAAAACGATCGTTTGCCAACACGACTTTTCAACCTTTCTGAAACCAATTTTCGTTTTCTCTGAGTTGGAATCAAACTGAGTACTGTCCTTTCTAGGTGGTTTTTCAATAAAGGAACTTCTAAATGGAACCATCTTTCCGTAAACGTACAAGAACTTCAAAAAGGACAATACTTATTCTTTCCATACTCGATCATAAATTTGACCTTTGTATGTGCCTCGTTCAATGGCTTAAGCAGAAATGCTCTGTCCCTTGGTCCCTTGACTACGGCAAATATGTCATCCACATATCGTCCATAGAATGCAATTTTCTGTAGGATTTTGGCTAATTTTATCTCGAGGTTTGACGTGAAAATATGCGCTAAGACTGGCCCTAATAGATAACCCAAAGACACACCGTTTATCGCTCGATACAACCATCCGTTGAACAGGAACTGTAAAATCTTCTTGCTTATCTGCAGTACTTCCCACAGCCGTCCTGCTTCCACCCACGTTTCAGCCGCATGCTCACAAATTGTGCCAATGGTTCTGTAACGACCTCGTATCCTACGTCATGCTTTGCTCGCACGCTGCTTGGGCAGGCCACATGTCTGGCTCTCGTGTCCACCAGCGCGTGCGTGCCAGACTTTGTCGAAACTCCGATCAAGGTCACGGACATGTCTGGACTTACTGGCCAACCACTTCCCAAGGCCAGTCCTAAAGGACCTTAGGGTGGTGAGTGATTACGCTCAGACACTATCGGAGCCGGTGACTTCAATGCCGGCTACAGACATCTTGACCCGGCGACCACACCCGCCGGAATGCGACTCTGGACTCGGTCCGCTCATGGCTGGACTTCACTCTTCCGGGAGTCAATTATCAAGTACTCATATTCTACTCCTCCTGCGCTTAAGTAGATTATCCATAACACGCTGGCCTTCCATGCCCTATCTTATTTACTAATTTATAACAGCTGGCATACGTTCTATCTTCTATTATCCGACCAGATTACTTCGTATCCCACAGTTTCATCCAGTGGCATGTTTGTAAACAGACGCTGCTTATTCGGACAGCTTCCATTCTTCAGCTCAGAAAGGTTGCGTCAGGTTGCTTCTAGTTGTTGGATTAATCACTGGACGTTTTGGTAGCCCGTATGGCCTGAGAATACGTTAACCTATAGGTCTAAGACATGCAGACGTGTTCAGGTCTATTATTTGCTTATCAAATAGTGATTTAACTTTTTTTCTCGATATGGTCTTCCAGAGCTTTCGTTTCTACTTCCTCATAGGTTTCAGAAGAAAATTTTCTGTGGTCAATCAATACCGCTTCCATTTTACTTATGTATTCAACCCTGTTTAGAAACATAAAACCGCTTCCTTTGTCAAGTCTCTGAATAACGACACAAATAGCCTTGCGTAGATCATTTAGAGCCAATAACTGTTGCTTAGTTAATAGGGAGCGCTGAGTAACTGGGCCTGTTCTTTACTGATATGTGATATCAACTAATCTCGTTTTTAGCAATCTTACACTTTCTTCCGACATCAACATCCAGGTCGAACCGAACCTAGGACTTGCAAACAAAGACGGCCCCACGAGGAAACCACCGGAAGAGGGAGCAGGATACATCACTAATGCCATCAAGTTATGCCAGAATCTACGCGCAGGGCCAAACAGCAAGTATAGAAAACTCGATCAGCCCATGACTGATCGATAAAGTCAGTTCACGCTCTGACAAAGGACAGCCGGCCCAGCTGTCCGAAAGTGCACCGGACAAAAAAACACATTCCGTTCAGCAAAAATGATCTGTGATTCCAAGCCCTGAATTCTTACTTTTTCAAACTTGAGCATTTCCATTTCTTTTGACATGAGGTAGCGCGCTAGGGATGAGCTTACAGAGGGCTGATATGCGGCCAGATATATGTCTGAAGCTTCGGCTCATAGTACGGGAAGACTTCGCGGCCATTCATTCAGAGTGCATTGGATGAGCAATATGATCAAGAATGTGATCAGCAAATTGTTTGACCGCTGTAAAGTGTCGCTGTATTATAATATCAGCTAAAAAGCCTAAGAAACGCCGGCAGCTTAAGAGAGCATTCGGAGGATATGCCGGGTGGACTGGCAACTTTCCTCTAACTCTTCTGTAAGCAATACACTGTTCCGTCTATTCTCGCCTTTTCACCGTCTTCTGTCCTATCCCCTAAGGAACCAGGGTCTGGAAGATTGTAGGTGTTAGGGTTAAACGTCTTAGCCTTAACTCCTATAATTGGTGACCCCAATCCTGAGATGAACTCTCAACTCAACTTCTGATGTGGCTGACTTCAATGAAGCGATACGGAGATCCTCATCCATTCACAGCCCGTCGACTCCTGGCGCTGGTTCCTTTCCCATCCCACGGAGCTGTTCCCGCTATGAGTTCCAATATCCAGGCCTCTATTCCAAACTCTCATTCTGCTTATACTGCCAACGGTATCCCTTCCTCCTCTCAGCGAACACTAACACGGCATACTGATTTGCCGTCGAAGTTCAACGCAGCCAACGGACCTCCCTCCCACGTAGTTGAGATGACCAATCTCCTACAAGATGTCGATGCATGCGTAGTCGAAAAATTTCCGCCTACCGCAGACCCAGTTGCCCACGCAGACGCTAGAAGACCTTTCCTCCTCCCAGCCTCTCGCATGCCAGCCACAGAAGCTGATGCAGGCCACAACGGTCCCTCCAACTTGGCTCTCGCAAGCCAACCACACGAACACCAGCTGTTCGAACCCTGCCGTTGGTACGTACCTCCTTCCCTATCCTTTACTAACCTTCCTTCGTTCCATTTCTTTCATCAATGGACTTCGGTCGTTGAGGGAGCACTTGTGGCGGTCTTACAGCCAACCGCCTCCAAACGCGAGAGTCCCCCCGATGTTGGTCTCCCCCAGTCGACAGCGCGGTGGCCGCAAATGGATGCGTGACCTTTGCTCTAGCCGACTGGGGCGCACAGACGCACCTTAGCTCTCACCTTAGTCTAATCAGCGCTCTGGGACTATGAACCCATTTCGGTCATCACTGAAATCCTACGCTTACGGACACTTGGGAATCCACTTTGAGCGGGGACGCCCACTCACGTGCCCTCACGGCCGGACAGAGTAGCAAATTCCTCCTAACACTCTGTACACAATATATTGTTCCTCCTACTCTGGCCTTCCCAAGACTTCTCCCATCTCCTAAGGGACCGGGGTTCGAAGATTGTAGCTGTTAGGGTCAACCGTGGTGGCCTTAACTCCTATAGATACGTTGAAAATCAACAAGCGTATTTTTAAGCAAGGCTGGAAAAATAACCGGAGAAGAAGACCAGAAATCTGCAGGCAGTTGGATTACACGCTAAATCTCACAGTGCCGCGGTAAGGATCGAAAATGCACCTGACCCCATTCCCTCTCCCGTCCTCTCAACCCCCCCCCCCCCGCGTATAACTGATTGCTGCCCCACGCGTTGCACTTTTAATCATGCCTAGCAGATGGTCACTGGAATCTGAATCGATTTGCTTTGATAACACCCTCTTTCCTATCGTCATGCCCACCCACCTATAAGACCAAGATCTCATGTTTTCAGAAGAGTAGTTGGCGAGTCTACGCAAGTTTGTGATAAATTTTCACCGGCCGGTACAGTTATATGGGTACGGGGTGCAAGTTAAAGCACGTGGTCAATAATATTTGGCTTATCATACAAGTGAGTCGTGGGGGAAGTAGTTGAAAAGAGAATACTGTTTATACGATGGAGCGGGTTCGATGGAGCCAGTTTAGAGGAAAGGGGGGGCGAATGAGAGGGTGGACGGGTGCAGTGAAGTGACCGTTGCCCATGCCAGGAATGGAGCTTGCAGGAGGTTCGTCTGTGCACACAAAGCCGGTTTTCGCTTCTGCTGTTGCTAGCAGGCGCTTATCCAGGAACTTGGAGTAGCTTGGTGGCTTCGTTGGGGTCCACACTATGTCCGAAATCTACAATGTGCGCGGCAATAGCACTGTTTCTGCTCCTGACTTCGCATTTTCTCCGCCACACCTGCTCCAAAGAAACAGGTGAATGAGTAAATACACATGAAGGTGGTCTGGCTTGGCAACTTATCCTTACCTTTCATATGCATGACTGGATTGTTTGAGAATAATGCCCGAACCCTCGCGGTTGGGAAGGTTCGTGACATGGCATGATCCATTTTACTGACCTATTGCATTTGACCTCCTCTCGGTCGATGTTTCATTGGATAGTTTATCTTGTCTTTTTAATAGGTAACGAGTGTATGCAGTTGACTAAGAATTTGTGAAATTCTATGACGTCATAAAATGCTGTATACTTCGTCGCTTTTGCCTTGTTGGCAACAGTAGCTTATGTAGGCCCACTCGTTAATCCCTACTCCCTGTATGTTTTCCCACGAAAACGGTGGTTATAAGGTTTTATGGGTGGGGAATTAGGACACGCAGTGATATAATGCTAAATGAATTTTTATTGTACTGTATTTAGAAGTGTTATTGATTTATATCTGTAGATTTTCCTAATCTGTATCATCGTTTAACTTATTGTGGAAAAACCAGATTATCAAATTGCAGGTTTCTTGAATTTCCCGAAAGATTGAAATGATGGTAAGGAGGTCATCTACTTCAACTTACCTGAGGTCCAACTTACCGTTCTGGAGTTAGGTAAGTATAGTCCGCGGCGCTTCGCGCCGCGCACACCTTCACTTTACGTGCGGAACAACCTGCTCCTAGCGGCCACGGGAAGCAACTTCGACTGCATTTTTTCACTTTTTATTTACTTCTGACAATTTTTTTCTCTGCCTATCCTATTTCTCCACCCCACAAAACTCTATAACCACCGTTTTTGCAGGACAAAATGCTGGGATTAGGGGTATATGAGTGGGCCTAAATAAACTACTTTTGCCGCCTTGTTAAACAGTATTCCGTGAAACCAATGCTTCAATTCAAAAATAATCGATTAGCTGTCGCATGTGCTTTCCTGCGTACATGCGGCGGCGCATTTACAGGGCTGCAAGCAATCCAACACTCAAACTTAAACTACAACCTTTTCTGACACTGGTTTCTGTTTAAGTTTTAAAAATTCCCACCAGAGAATTCTGAAGGACAGCTGGCGAGCATACGTAAGCTTTCGATAAATTCTCATCGTGCCAATATATGGTAACGGGGTACAAGATAAACAGGTGGTCAACAATGTTCGTCTTTGCCAATACAAGCGAACGTACCTTTCTGCTACTCATGTCTCTGATGACGAATCCGCGACGGATATCGAAACGTCAGGCGAATAAACGTATTGTCCCAGCGATCGAGTCTTCTTCTTCTTCTTCTTCTCAATGTTCGTCTTATAATACAAGTGAGTCTTGGGAATAGGGAGGAGGGGAGAGGGGAGAGTTTGGTGGAGCCAGTCTAGGGAAGGTATACATTATCGTTTTGGGGTTTGGAAAAAAACTGAGGTCCAATTTCCTATTAAGTAGGAGTCGTTTGTTGGGGTTTTTGTTGGGCTTATTTTCCGGCCTTGTACGCTAGTAAAGTCGACAGCTTTTAATTCACTGGAATAGCCCCGCTGCCTGCCTGTGCCAACGCGTGTTCTACCTTCGATTTTATCGATCTACCTCGTCTATTCACACTAGTTTCGCGTAGGCGACACACCCTAGCTCATTCGCGTGTCGGTCCGTCGAGGCGTTTGCCGATTGGCTGCGGCGGAAATTCCCCGTGGCCGGTAGAGGGGCGGTGGAGTGAGGGAGGTATATTCAGTCGTCGTTGTGTTATAATTAGACCACTGCAAAGCACACGGGAATCCTGCGGCGAGGTTGCATGGGAGAGGGGGGGGGGAGAGAGGGCGGGACAGCCTGGTCAGCATTCAGTAGTAAAATAAAGCTCGTGATGGTCAGAACCTCGCACCTCGAAAATGGCCTGCTGTTCCTCTGTTTACACTGAATTGTGGCGCGCGTAGGTCTCTGCTTCGTCATCATTTATAACAAAAAGTTCACTGACGTGCCTCCACCCAACGTTAACATAATAGTGTGTTAACGCAGTTATGGGGTCATTCACAGTAGTGGCATGGACATTTGGCTGTAAGCGAGTCGTGCAGGTATTTGCTCTGTCATCGATTGGCGCGGGTCGAACATATGAATGCATTTTTTTACACCAGAAACGTTGCTAGAATTTCATCCCTGGATACTGCAGTTCAAGTCATACATCCAGCCGCTCTTAAAGGACACACCCAAAGTGATGAGCAACATCGTAACATGGTGGAACGGAAGTTATACCTAGAAAACAGGATCGAAGAAATTCCTGGCGAGGTAGGTTAGCGTGCTCTGAAAATCCCTCGAGTACTTCGAGCCAACGTGATGGATCCACGGGACGGCACACTACAAGAGGAACACATTTCACTGCCAACATTTAAGGCTGTTCAGATATTGTTACCAGCTAAGACTGGGGAGAGTGGAATGGGCTTTTCTGGCTTATTAGCCGTCGTCAGCCAGTCATATCCAACCCCAAATGGTGCAACACCCGAGGTTCAACATTTTTGGTCAGAGTCTAACGCCCTATCCATTGTGACACGAGCTCGTTTTCTTGCAGATTTAGGCCGGGTTTGAGGCTGCTTCTGTAGCTGCTGTGCGCGCCTCGACATCGTCGAACTGTCGGCTGCTGTGCTAAAGTCACAAACCTAAAGCATTCACAGTGCTGCAAAAACTTCGAAAGCTGTGATTAAATAGGAGTAAGGGTTGTTTCAGCTGAAGCACGGTAGTGATCAAGACAAGTGGCAGTATGTGTGGTCCTTGAACATAGACTCCTAACAATCTGTACAAAGTGGCACAGGCGTGTCCCACAGAGGAGTTTGAATACCAAGTATAGCAATATCATTCAGAGAGGAATCGCTCCGTTATGATAATGTATTTGATTACCAGAACAAGGAGATCATCCACCCAAGGTTGCTGATTCATCATGGAATCCATGAAGTTGGACAAGACTGAGTAGATGCTGCAGCGTTTATGCCCCCGAATGTCTATTGGTTGGCCTAGGTCTAGTCGTGGTTGTATCGCAGTCGCTTAAGTTAAAAGAAAGGATATTTGCTGCTGTGACCTTTGGACTCGGTTCCATGTGGAAGAGAAGAAATTGGACGTAAGGTAGGAAGAATAGTATATTCCGCACAGACCTAGCGGAGAATAGGTTGGAGGAGGTTGACCGTCGGACGAGTGTGCGTCCACACCCGAGAGGGCCAACGTCTGAAGTGTGAGAATGCAGCGGTAGTCGCAGTGATCTCCTATGTGATTCAGCCTTGTAGCTGATTGGCTTGACCGGATTGCGTTAGGCAGACACTGGTGCCTGCGCACGGGCTAGCAGTCGTAAGAGGTTGAGCGTTGCACTTTGAATTGGGTCACCCCAAACATGGACTGCGCAGTCGTCGTTGTTGACGATGGCCACCGTGTGACTCAGGGAGTGCTGGGTGCACGGACGATGACGGGCGCCTGAATTAGATCATAGGGATAGTAAAATTGTGCTTCATCTCTCGCACTCTCCTCCCCTTCACCCTCCTGGATCCAGTGCCCCTACATATGGCTAGCATGGCGTGAATCCGCGCCTAGGTGTGGCCTCACACCCCGATCTGCGCGTAAAGTACCAGGATTTTATAAAACAAGAAGGGAGGAATGATGGACTCCGATCCAAAATGAATGGGAGTGTCATAGAGGTCACAATAAGAAGGAACCATTGTAGCCTGTTTATCCATCCCAAGAAGCGAACCAACTTACTCTGTCAGTCGGCCGCTTTAAAAAGCATGGCTTTCAGCTCACTGTGATATATTCAGGCGCGTCGAATCGTTTACAGTGGAGAGTGTATGTGAGTACTTTCGACCTTAATCTCTCTTCCACGCCCATTTCGATAGTCAGAGCCTGACTATCAAATGATGAGAGAGAGGGCACAGGGGCTGACGCAAATAGCCAGCCCGCTTGCGCACATCACACACACGACTTACCCGCAGCATACCAGGAGTTCACACAAAGGGATGAGTCGCCGGGAACTCACATGCGTCACTGGGAAAATCCGAGTTGTTGTGCCTCCGTGTTCGTTTTTGGTGATTCGTCTGAACGATCCAATCAGATTCTAGGACGGGAATGGACAGTCTTCCGTGTTCTTCCAATCTACCACCCAATGACCAACAGAATATCTAGGAACTTTTTTGAGCAACACACCTTTCAGTAACAAAACCCAGATGAAAGCTGGATTCAAGGCTTTTTAACAGGAAAGCCAACATATACTTATAGAGGAGGCATAAATGAGCTTGCTTATCAATGGGAGAGAGACATAGATATTCAGGGGGTAATCCCTTGACTACTTGACTATGTACTGTTAATTTTTGAGATAGGGCAGTATTTTCCGAGCAACTTTATAATGTCTTCTGCAAACATTACCCGAAAATATCAAAGTTGGAGTCACGTATAGATTTACTAGGGGATGTTATCACATGAGTTCTCAAGCATGGCACATTAAAGCCGCAAGATGAAACCAGTGGAAATCAGCAGCTAGAATCCGCCTTGACGGAAGTCGCTACCAGGTAGCCGCCAATCGGTCCAAGCGCGACTAAAACTGAGGAGAAGCAAACACAAACAAGCCCTAATCTACCGTCCAAGAAAGTTCAGGTTCTAGGATCATCAAAACGGCCAGGAGAAGAGGAAAGCGTCTACCTGACCAACCAGTCTCACCCTCTTCACAGGTCAAAACTAGTGAAATCGCACGAAAGGGGATCGGAGAAGAGCTGGGAGAAGAAAAAGAGACAGTATTTGCACCGAGACAACTGCGGTCCGATGCACACAAAGCGATGAAAGCGAAGGAAGCCGCCGAAAAACAAACGAGGGAGCCCATACTTACAGGGCAGGCCCCCACAATTGATCAATCAACCACCGCTGAGGCGAGTTTAAACAATCTCGCCGTAGACAACAAAAAACACGATTGGTTCGCCCCGTAAAGTGCAGGCTGCCGCGGAGACAGATACTAGGGAGCCCATACTTACGGTTAAGGCTCCCACAGTAGACCAATCAGCCACCGCTGAGGTGGGTTTAAACAATCTCGCCGTATACAACAAAAACACGATTGGTTCACTCTATAAAGTTCAGGCTGCCGCGGAGATATATACGAGGGAGCACACACTTACAGGGCAGGCCCCCACAATTGATCAATCAACCACCGCTGAGGCGAGTTTAAACAATCTCGCCGTGGACAACAAAAACACGATTGGTTCGCCACGTAAAGTACAGGCTGCCGTCAAAAAATTCACGAAGGAAAACACGAAAGCGTTGCACCAGGAAGTGACCGACGGCGTAGAGGGGACGCAAAAGTCACCGATAGGAGCAAAAGTTTCGTAATACAAGGTCTACCGGTATCCACTGCCAGTACAGCTATTAACCAGAAAGTCAGTGACAGTGTCACAGCCCCGAGCCCGAAGCCCACAGTAGAAAACGAGGGTAGTACATCAACCATAGACTCCGGTCGCATACAAGACGGTCCTAATAGCAGCACAAGAGCTATTAACGAGCAAGCAAGTGACAGTGTCGTAGGCACAAAAAATGGCACTAAGAGAGAAGCCAGCATCATAATACAAGGATTAACGGAATAAACCGCAGCCACTCCCATGGACCGGCATTCCGCAGATGTCCAGCTCTTCCATGCACTTATGAACAAAATGCTGGGACCAAATGTACCATTAGAGTGCGAAAAGGCCTTCCGCCTTGGCAAACGGCCAGAGAGCCCAACTGGAACGGCACTTCCCAGACCTCTGAAAGTGGTCATGACAAGAAGCCAAGACGCCAAGCTCATTCTATCTAGGCGTTTTACAATAAAAGACTCTGACCCGGTAGTTTTTTTTTCAGCAGGAGTTCTCAGCTGCAGAACGGAACAAACGTCGTCAACTTGTTTCCGAAAAGAGGGAGCGGGTCAGCAAGGACGAACAAAACTAGGTTAGTTACAACAACCAAGTTATCCAACGTCCACTGTTCTCCTCCAGGAAAGATCCTCCCCGGATGACCGCACAGTCGACCCGGTAAGGGGTGGGGAGAGCCTGACTGTGACCACTTCTCGAGTAAACAGAAAGTTAACTTTCATGTACACAAATGCACAGAGTATGCTATCAAAGTCAGACGAGCTGAAGATTCATGCCTTTGAACTATCGCCAGATATAGTTTCAATAACGGAAACTTGGCTATCTGAACAGGTAGCCGACGGCGAGGTATCCATGCCTGGCTATCAACTGTTCAGAAAAGACAGAGAAGGTCGTCAAGGCGGTGGCGTAGCAAAATACGTGATAAATGGACTCACAGTTTAAGACAAAACGGATAAACTGGCGTGTACTTCCGTAGCCATTTGGCTGTCCATTAAAGAACCAGGTGCACCCAACCTCAATGTCCTGACACTCTACCGACCACCGAGAAGAGAGCCCGTAGTGGATGCCTCCTTGCTAGAGGAGCTGAAAGAAATTACTGCACGATCGGGCCTCCTGATTGTGGGGGACTTTAACGCGCCTCCCATCGACTGGGGTGCGGCCTGCGCACATAGCTCCGATTTAACATTCGACAGCTGCCTTCTGAGCATGACTCTAAAGTTATTTCTCAAGCAACACGTCACTTTTCCGACAAGGATGCGCGATGGCCAATAGTCCAACTGTCTGGACCTCGTTCCCACGAAATCGCAGGACAGCATCGACGAAGTGTCATGTCTCCCACCACTAGGTAAAAGCGACCATGTTGTACTGCTATGGGAGTACTCGTTATTCTCAATACCGAAGAGACACTCAACAGCCAGAAGAAATATTTGGCGAGGCGATTTCGATCGAATGAAGACCGAACTCACGCGCACCGATTGGGAACCTCTATTTTCTGGAAACATAACTGCGGGCTGGGAAGCGTTCCGGAACACACTGTACAGACTCATCGACAACCACTGTCCAATTTCGCGAAAAAAGGTGAACACTAGACCGCGATGGCTTACGCAGGCCTTAAAAATAAAAGTGAACAAAAAGCGGAAGCTGTGGAAAAAAATGCTAGCAGGCAGGACTCCTGCATCTGTCAGTGCCTAAAAAACTCAGAGAAATCGGGTCAAGGGTCTTATTCGCAAAACAAGACGGGCTTTCGAAGCAGACTTGCTAAACCGGGCCACAGTGAACCCCAAACTGTTTTACAGTTACCCCAGGCAGAGTACCAAACACAAGGAACCGATACCCATGCTGAGGACCGCTGAGGGAAGAGACTTGATAGATGATGAAGCAAAGGCTGATCATCTTTCGAAATTTTTCGGGTCAGTCTTCACAAAGGAAACGGCATATGATCACCCCACCGATGACACCGGAGCGGATACAATAGTTGAGACTGTCCAATTCCCCGAGGCTGTTGTTATTAAGGAACTCTTAAGCTTAAAAGAATCTAAGTCACCAGGTCCCGACGACGTACCAGCCAATATTTTGAAGGAGTTCGCCAATGAGTTGGCCAAACCACTCTCTATGCTCTTCCAAACCTCCTTCGAAACCGGATGCCTACCAGTAGATTGGAAATCCGCGAGGATTACACCTCTATGCAAGGGGGGAAGCCAGGTCTCAGCGAATAACTACCGACCGGTCAGCCTTACTGCAATCTGTTGCAAAATCATGGAAAAAGTTATCAAGCAACAACTTATGCAGTTCCTGGAACAAAACCATCTGCTATCGGATGCTCAGCATGGTTTTCGTAGAGGTAGGTCCTGCATTACAAACTTGCTCTACTGTTTAGAACGGTGGACTGAGGCAGTCGATAGTGGAACCTCAGTGCACGCTGTCTATATTGACTTCAAAAAGTCTTTCGATAGCGTGCCGCACCACCGTCTCCTTCATAAAGTCAGCCGCATAGGAGTAAGGGGAAGGCTTTTTACGTGGAAAAAAAGCTTCCTAATCGGTCGCTCGCAAACTGTCCACATCAGCGACAAACAGTCAGCCAAGGTTGAGGTTGAGAGTGGTGTTCCCCAAGGCTCCGTTCTTGGTCCTATCTTGTTTGTTATCTACATCAACGACTGTGTCCGCGAACTGGATTGCGGCATCGCCATGTTTGCCGATGATATAAAACTTTGGAGCGAAATTCGAACTGTGGCTGACGAAGTGCACTTACAGGAAAATTTAAATAGACTTCAAAAATGGTCGGCGGACTGGCTCTTACCGTTCAATGAGAGCAAGTGCACCACCATTCGAGTTGGCAAATCCGGTTCTTCAAACGGCACGGCTTACCGACTGAATGACATACCATTGAAGGAAGTGAACGCCCAGAAAGACTTGGGAGTCTGGATCACACCCTCGCTTAAACCCTCCCTGCATTGCACAAAGGTAGCCAAGTCCGCGATGTCGATCCTATACCTCGTCAAACGAGCTTTTTCTACCTTCAATGAAGAGTGCTTCACAAAAGTCTTCGGAACCTTCGTACGACCGCACCTAGAATCCGCTATCCAAGCTTGGAGACCCTGGGCCATGGAAGACATCAACATCCTGGAAAATGTACAACGGCGCGCAACCAAACTTGTTATGGGGCAGGGCTCGCAGCCTTATGAAACACGGCTGTCGAATCTCCAACTCTTCCCATTGCGCTACAGGCAGCATCGGGGGGACCTGATACTAGCACTCTGCGTAATACGTCTTCAAGACTGCTGTCTTTTATCAGGGGATTTTGTTCGAATTAGCAACGACCACGAATCTGAGGGGACATCCTCTCAAATTAAAGGTGACAGGGGCCAGGCTGGACGCTCAGAAACACTTCTTTTCAAAAAGAGTGGTCGGAGCGTCGAATGCGCTTCTTCAGGACGTCTTATGTTGGAATCGCTAGAGGGTTTTAAGCGAAAATTGGATCGATATAGCAGTGCACGATGGATCAGAACTGACAGTTTACAATAATAATAATACTTCTAATATTTCACGTTTTCTATTTATAACGCCCTCCCACGCATAGCCTCATGCGAAGGTCTCCGCGGTCTACCCTACTTGGCTATTTGCGTACCGTGATTACCCCGCTAGCGATCTTATCAGCCAAACCTGACAGCCTAAACATTCACCCTTGGTTCGACCCAAAGCGGACTGTCGATGATCTGGACGGATGCCTCTGTTTTTCCAGTTCCGTTGGCGGACTCTGCAATCAGCAAGGAAGAATCAGGACGTGGCTTCCACACGGTGATGATCCTGGGAACCTTTGCAATGCCCCCCTCCCGTTGGAGCCCCCTTTTTTCTCCTAAATCCCACGCATTACCCCCACAAGGGCGACAGTTTTTCTCCTAAAAATCCCTGAGGAGTTTTTTCACTGTCTGCTCCTATTTTCATCCTGTGTCATAGGATGAAAATAGGAGCAGACAGTGAAAAAACTCCTCAGGGATTTTTCACTGTCTGCTCCTATTTTCATCCTATGACACAGGACAACTGGCCTCGCCAACAGTCTGAGAAACAAATTTTCTGCTACCACTGCACATATGTACAAATAGGGCACTCAGGAATTTTCCTATGTATCCCTCAATATACTGATACGGATACTAAACGGGAGTTTGACTCAGCGATCCACTTAGATTCTAGGACAGAAATGGACAGTTGCTCTTTTTCCTGCTCCTCTGGATCAAGAGTCCCCCTAGCCCAAAATAATCCATGATCAATAAGCATCTTTTCTCGTCCTTGTTTGTGGCGTTACTTGAAGACTCTTGTCTTAGCAGTCGCCTGCATGTTGCCTCCGTTTATTGCCTGAAAATATTCGCTTTTTCGCATCGATCGGCAAAATATCTCTGGCGCTTCGGTGAGGACGGTTTGTATGGCCTCTTAAGCCGGGCACGGCAATGGGAATGCCTCATTGCTCGAGCAATGACAGGGCTCAAGGTCACTCGCGGCGGAAGGAACAATGGGAGCTCAAGGTCACTCCCTACAGAGTTGACTGATTATTATTTGCTTGTACACTGATCTACCCATCAGGATGCGCTGTACGGTTTTCATTCCTTCACAATAGGCTCGAATGAGAGTCCGAAAGGTCGGGCAACTAAAAACTGACTCCAGAGAACCCTTTTCCGCCTTCTATTTCTGGAAGTGTACATATTCCCGTAGCTTAGTTCTAACACTAACTTTAAGATAAAGGTAAATTATAACCACAATCCTAACCCTAATCCTACCCCAAACTTAACCCTTAAGATAATCCAGACTCTAACCCCAACTCTGACTAAACCCCTAAACTTGCATCTTACCCTCCAAGTTAACCCTAACCTAAATTCTCGTAATTTGAAACAAAGCCACATGTATTGCGTGTGTTTATTGTTCGTGTGTCTTGTTAAGGCGGCCATACAGGTCACCTTCATCTGGATTTTTTTCCATCTCACGAAGCCAGTTTCACAGGATATGGGCTGGAGACCACCTCTAATAAGGGATATGATGGTTAAGGAAGCTCGTTGATCATTTATTTTCCAGAAAGCAGACAGGTAGTATTTTATTTATGATGCCACGTCGTTCCTACTGTCTACGTTTGATACTGCGCGGGATTGAAACCACAATTGCTGCATAATAAGACAAGCATGTTGCGCAAATATATTTTTCTAGCTTTCTACTCATAATTTCGACCTCATACTTGAAAGACTCCATCCGTAAAACCCTCTTTATCCCCATTTCGACAGGTAAGATGTCCTAGCACCGAAGTGGGGGATAGGGAGGCCGGATGTATCCATATCTGACCGCCAATTTTCTTGTCAAAACGCTTCTTCATGATAATCCAGCCCCGGTCTAAGCTCCAATTCCCAGTGGCATACTGGCTCCACGCCCTCGTTTTCGATTTCTCTCCTGTATACGTATGACCGGTCATACTGCCCCTCCCCCCCGCCCCTTCGGCTGGGCAGCATGTGTGACGGCCTTGAACTTTTAATCTGATTTGCAGCTGGGATCTTCTGTTTCAGTGCCCCCAACGTTTCACTCTAAACCCTCGCCGCACGGATTCCGCGAATGTCAGCATGTTTCGCCGACCGCGTGGGTGGCCAGATAGGAGCGGGCCGGCGAGACTCTCACACACCCCCACCCAATGACCGTCGCACAATATTCTCACGCCACACAAGCTCGAAGCGGCCCCTTTGTGGGTGGTCGCCGAGATAAAAAAAACGGCGAGCATGCGACCGATTGATGCCCCCCCGCCCCCTTGGCTCGGTTAATTAGGCGAACAGTGTCTAGGCCACCAGCCAGAGGCTCGGGCCTACTGTAGCAACGCGTAGTTTAACAGCAGGCAGACATGCATAATTCATTTGATCCAGCTGAATGCCAATTTACGTAATAAACAGATGAGTTCACTTGAGGTGCAAAGCCTGTTTACAACCATGCCACTGGATAAAACTATTGACATAATTTGTGAGCATACGGCTGGAACCAGGCCAACTGTGCGAACTACTACTGAGATGTACGAAGAATGTACAGTTCCTGTTCAGCGAACAGTGGTATCGACAGCTCTATGGCATATCTATGGGTAGTCCATTGGGATTAGGCCTAGCGGACGTATGCATGTCGAACCTTTAAAAAAATTCGCCACACACATAGAAAAAAGTGCTTTCTATCGACGTTACTCGGCTGACATTTTTGCCATGGTCGAAGACCCTAAAGAGGGAGAATGGTTACTTAAAGTTATGAACGAGAGGTATGCAAAGATCAAATTTACAATCGAGCATGGCTTTTTCAGGTGTGCATACACGCAAGCGGGCAGGTGGTTCCATTCAAAGGCCCATTGATCGGAAAACCACACGGAAAGGATAGTACATACACATTTTAGTGTCATTTCAATTCAAAGGAAACGAAACTTTGTTTTTTGCTTTTTCAATAGGGCCGCTAGAAGGTGTTCTTCGAATATGATAAATGGAGCGATCAATTTTCTCAAGAAAGTTTGTCTTGGAAACGACTATCCGGATAAATTAATCGATAAAGTATCGCCACCGCAGACAAGAAAATACTACCGAAATATTGCTACCAAAATTCAGTGAGCATCTTCCTCCCTTTCAAGGGTGATAATGTGTACAATGTGGCAAAGCGAAGGCTTCGGTGGCCGATTTAGAAACCTACACCGTCCCTAATTTGTTGTGCATAAGCACAACAACGGCTACTCCAGTTGGGCCAACTAAAGAAACCCTGCCTATGCACGCTACATCAAACTGTGTTTACGAGTTTACATGTCGTTGTGGATGCAAATACATCGGGCGCACGCAAAGTCAGTTTGCAACGCGGTCAGCTGAACATATGCTGAAGTGGCTGCTCAGAGCGGAAGATAGAATACCTAAGAATTCAACGACGAAGCGCCTAGAGGACACTGGCCATACGGTCAACCAGAAGACGGCATTCAAGGTCGGACTTTGGGCGACGACCGAGCGTCTCCTAGGACTTGCGGAGACCGCTACAATACGGAGAAGAGAACCAGAACTCTGTAAGCAGCTGTGATCAACCTCGCATCGCCGTGATAATGATCGATAAACTTATTGCCTCACGCGCCTCTCCTTAGGGCGAACCGCTACCCTGTCTTCTGTCCCACCCCCTTTAACCGCGTCTCGCAGGCTTTCATGAACATGAACTGCCATGCTGTGACAATTACCTCCCCTCTCACCATGCGCCCACATCTAGGACTAATAACTTCTCCTCTTCTTGCCTATCCACTTCCATCCTCTTAGGTCCACACTTGGAGAGTTAATTTGTCTTATTAATAGACAATGACCGCTTGCAGTTGATATAGAGGTCGCGAAATTGTGTGTTTTGTTCCCGGAAAACAATGCTTCAATCGTTTGATAAAATAGGGGGAAAAACTCGGCCTGCCTGGTAGTCATCTGGTGAATGCTAGATTGATTGACTAGGAAATCACGCTTGGGCAGTCAGCTTATTGCATCAAAATTGGTGGATTCCATGCGTTGCAGTAGGCTGGGCGAGTTACTTGACCCAGTTGTGATTAAACACCCGGCTCCCGGTGGGGGCCTCGTAGCCCAGTTGTCTAGACCGTTGAGTGTAATAAAGCCTTCCACGTGCATAGTTTAACGTTTGTGAACCAGTGAATCACTCTTGTTGCCTTAAAAGTTCAGTTTAATAAGTAGAGCCGCCTAAACAGGAGAAGGGAATAAGGGAATCGTCTACAATGCATAAGCCTTTGCGCCAAATTCGAGGGAATTTCCGTTTAGGATTCAGGTAAAGGCAAGGATTAAGTTCAAGATTAGGTTTGAGAGCAGAGTTGAGTTTAAGGGCAAGATTATGTTCGGGTTTATGGTTTGGACTCGTGTTAAGTGCAGGCTTCGGGTGGAGGATAGAGCTATAGTTAAGATTAGGGTAACAGTTTCAAAGTTGCAAATATTCCCATCCGAGAATTCAGAAGACGACTTTGGTGAGGGTACGTACACTTTCGATAAGTTCTTGTCAGGCCAATACACTTACATGGGCAGGGGAATCAGTTAGCCAAGCGATCAATAATTTGCATCGTCTCTCTTCGTCTTTTCTTACAAGCGAGCCGTGGGAATCGGGGGAAGGCGCCAATAAGAGAATGGTGGTTACGCGGCGAGGGCTTGGTGGAGCCCGTCTAGGGGCGGGGGAGGGACGGAGGGGTGGAAGAGAAGCAGAACGCGGATGAGTGCATGCCACTAAGTGACTGTGGGCCATGCCAACTGCGAAACTTGCACGAAATTCTTTTGTGCACGCAACGCAGTTTTCAGCAATCTGATAGCGGTCGCTTCTGCTGCTGCTAGCAGGCGCAAATAACAGCTTCGTTGTACTTTAGGGTTAAGACACGGGAATATTAAACCTGCCTGAAATTTATCGTAAGGCCACCTACTTTAAGGGAACGGGGCGTTCTTATTCACTTGTCCTGTGCAGGTGGCCTTACAAGTCATCTCTCTGTCTCACATACTCATCAAGTTATCCGACTTCGAAGACTGTGGTAGATAGGCGCCCACCAATGGGTACGGAACTCGCTCGCTCCGTTGTGACTTGGGGCTGGCTTGCTATCGAGCAACGCCAACAGGCGCACCGCGGCTAGCAGATTATAGGCAGAAATACGTCACCGACAAATACAAGGTGGACTGGCACAGTAGTTAGAGCGTTTAACTATTAGCCAAGAAGCGCACGGGATCGAGCCCCGGGGTACGTTACTCCTGGGATTGGGTATGACTGGCTAATGAAGGCTAACAAGTCAGAAATGGCGTTTCCAGCCCCCTTATCTTTTTCGAAGACTGTCGTAGCAAGGACCTTGTGAGAGACGTGGGTTATGTAACTTCTAACTCCTTCCAGAGGCATCCCAGGTAGTAAGTACGATAGATCAGCTGGCCAACGCCATGGGAGTTTGTCGATTTCCATTTTTACTTTTTAGCAGGCATGATTTTCTATGGTCCTTTTTAGAGAGGTAAATGATACTTCGCTACAAATCCCATCGAGACTAGGGATTTAGCAACTGCTACGATCCTTCTAAAATTGACCTCAATAAAGTCGGCGCCTATCCAGAAGGATAAGGAAAGACTTTCCAGCATTGCTGAGAAAATTTGAAGTCAGGGGTATCAACAGGGCTATCCTCACGCAAACTGCGGATTCCGGACATCGTGTGGACCCCAACGAAGCCTTCCGCGTGATTTATACGGTCTCACCAAACTACTCCGAGTGTCTGCGTCAGCGAGTGGTAGCAAAAGCAGAAGCGACCTCTATCAATGATGAGAAAGCCAATCTTGTGCACACAAAATAAAAACATACAAAGTCCGCCTTTGGCACAGCCAACGGTTGCTTAACGGCATACACTCTTCCGCGCTCTCCCTCCTATTCTCACAACTCACTTGCGGTTTTAATCGCGCTCACCTCTGAACTGACTTGCTTTGATAGGCTTCCCCTCTCTCTCACCCCTTAACTATGCGCACCCGCATGTTTTATTTACTTTGCATGTGGAAAGGAGAGAAAGCGCGGAAAGATGCTGGTAGTTATGTAACCGTCGGCCATGCCAAGCAAGGAGCTTGTGGGAGGTTCTTTTGCGCGCACAAAACCGGCTTCCTCAACCGGATCACGGTTGCTTCTGCTGTTGCTAGCAGACGCTGATCCAGGGACTTTGGGTACTTTGTTGGGGCTGTATAAATTATCTTGAAGGTTTCGTTGGGGTCCACACGATGTCCTGAGTCAACCATGTGGGAAAGGATGGCGCTGTTGATGCTTCTGTCTTCACCTTTGATCAGCCATGCCGGCAATTGCTCTCGTATTCTTTCGAATAAGCGCCGACTCGTCCGACCGATATTACCTGCTCCAAAGGAGCAAGTAAATGAGCAGATGCACATAAAAGTGATCTTAGCTGGCAGCATATCCAGCTTGTGTGTGTTTAATAGAGCCACTATAGTCTTTTCCTTAGATATGATCGATGACGAGGTCAGTATCTGAACGAACGTTTGCCTTAGCAAAGAGTATCCGGAGGAATTAACCGCAAAGTATCGGCACCTCAGACAGGCATGTCCTCCTGATATACCCGTGTAAACAAAGTCAATGAGCATCATTCGCCCTTTGAGGGGTGAAATGTGTCAAAAATAATCAAGAGACGGCTTCGATGCACTATTGAACGACAGTACACCACATCTAACTGGTTGCTCGTAAGCACAAAACGGCCGCTCTAGTTGGACCAACTATATATATTCTGCCAGTGTCCGTCACCTATAATTGCGGATGCAAATAATTGGGCACATGCAAAGTCAGTTTGCAAGTAGGTTTGCTGAACATGTGTCGAAGAGCGAAAAATAAGCTATTCAAGCGTTCAACTACGAAGCACTCAGTGGACAATAGCCAAACGGTGGACTCAGCCCCTGCATTTAAGGTCGTACTTAGGCCGACGACAGGGCGACCAGTGCGTTTTGCGGAGGCCGCTGCAATGCGCAGAAGAAAATCAGGATTTTGTCAGCAGCTGGATCACAGTGGATGTAACCCAATGCCCTCTCCTGGTCTCTCACCCCTCCTTCCCTCCCCCGTATGGTTGACTGCAGTCCCGCGGATTGCGGTTTTAATCGCGCTTAAATCTGAACTGGCACGCTTTGATAGCTGTCCCCCCTCTCACACCTCCCACACTATACGCGCCCGGATGCTTTTTTTTGTTGCAACCCCCTTTCTTAGTCATGCTTTCCTCGGACGCCGTGCGGACTAGGTCATGTCTGGCGTGACCACCACACGCTCGCAAGACGCCATAGTGAAAGCCCCACTCAAGGTCGGGATTTGTCTGGTCTCACTAGCCAACCACGTTTCAAGGTGATACCAGTACCCAAGATGCGGACGATTGGTTTAAGCTCATTCTCTTCCGGAGCCGATGACTCACTGTTCGGTTGCAGACTCTCTGGACTCCGGCTCATTCATGGCTGGCCTGCACTCGTCTGGAAGTCACCTCTCCTATTGCTTACATACTACGCTTGTTCCTACCTTAGTAAAATCTCCCTGAAACTATGGCCTTTCACGCCTTCCACTAGCTTATACATGTTGGGATACGTTAGATCGCCTATTATCTGCTTGGACCACATCGTATCCCACAATTTAATTAGCAAGTCTCACCCCTCTAGATCGATATTTAATCGGACAGTTTATCTTGTTTGATTAACAGGTAATGACCATAAACAGTTGAATGAGAAGTGGCGAACTGCAGTGAATTCAATAGGTTCTGCGTATTTTGTTGCCTTTGTCTTGTTCAAATTATTTCCAGTAAAGCAATGTTCTAATTATGATGGATTTGACAACTGCCTGCATTTATGTATGTTACCCTCAGCAAATTTATTAGAGCTGAAAGAATTTCCTTCCAACATGGCGATGGAAGGAGGAATTTAGAACAAGTTTTCAATACTGAATGGAGAGTTTGTTAGATTATTTTCCTCTTCTGTAACATTTTCCTTTTCTCACTATTTTTTCGAGGTTTAGATAAATTCTAAGCGCCACAGTGACCAATGAACTACACTGGAACATGTTTACACTGACTCGCTAAATCAAAACCCCCCTCAGAGCACTTTTCTATATGCTCGTTGGTGCAGTAGGTAAACATCATCGAACCATCTTCAGTTCAACATGTGCCTGGCCAAATGGTGTCTTATCACCTCGCCTTGAGTCCTGTTCTACTCCGACCACATCCTTTTTAACCCATTTTATTTAAATTGCGAAAATGCCCATGGAAAGATTCGGTAGAGTAGTTAGTGAGCATAGGTGTTGTTTCTGATGAATTATCATCGGGCCAAAACTTTCAAGTGAAAACGAGATCAAATAAAGCACGTCTATTGTAGTTCATCTTAACATCCAGACTGGGTGCGAGAATATGGGGAGAGAGGGTACTATTAGGTCGTGAGTGTTCTGAACATTCATGTCAGGGGCGAGGAAGGATTGTGAGTAAGCGAGGGAGCTAGACTAACCAGGCTGTCTCGCGAACCGTCGCAGTGGCAAGGATTCGCAGAGAAGTTAAACATGGACCGCCGTCTCAGACCACCTTATTTTGCATCTGCTGTTTCACTTGCGCCTGTGGAGCAGGTTATATTGGTCGCACGAATCAGTACCTTTCCAAAAGCATACGAGAGCATCTCCCGGTGTGGCTGAGAAAAGGGAAAATCAGGAGCATGCGCAGCGCTATTCTCGCGCACATCGGATCCCGACGACGCTTCTCGCATGATTTAACCGGTCTCACCGAACGATCCTAGGCCACTTTGTCAGCATCTGCTGGCAACAACATAAGAGGGCTAACATCAGATTACGCAATCCAGTCTTGCGCGCACAGAAGACCCTCGAACATGCGCCATGGTTACCACGGCCAAGGGTCGGCTAACCGTACACAGTTTTCGCACCCCCTGCCCGAAACCTAGAACACGACACTTCACAACCCGATGGCCCCTCATTCCCCTCTCCTCCATAGTTTCGCACCCACTTAGCTGCCAAAACGAACTGTATTCGATTTCTCTACTCACTGACATGTTTAACTAAATCCCGTTTTCATTGAACTGAGGAGAATTGATCGAAGGCAAAAGTAGAATCTTATTAATGCGTCTTTCATGGAATCTAAAATGCCTGGTGATTGGCGTACCGTCAGGATCACTCTCACTCCTAAACAGTCTCCTATTTTTGGTCCTAAATCCTGTTCTGTGATAACTTCTTCTTCATCACTTTCATGCTCATTTAACGAGTGTTCCCAGGCGCTATTACCCCATTCCCATCCGCTTTTACGGACCCCAAAGGATTTGTTTATAAATTATAACGCAGTATCTTATGTGCCATTGCTTTTGCGTTCCATTCTATTCTTGCTTACTCCTCTGTCTGCAATACTTTTGCAAGCCATATCCTCGTTTAAAAAGTGCATATCCGACTGCGGCTGTCAAGGCTTACAGATTATTTTTTATTGCGGCAGTCGGTTGATTCAGCTTGGCGATCGGAACTCTTTTATGCTTTCATATAACCGCAGTCTGCTTCGAAGTTCCACATCAGCTTCTAACTCCTGATACCAGCTATACCGTGAGCTCGTAGCTCAACTGTTAGGACTTTTGCCCGGACGGGAGAGATCGCGAGTTCAAATCTCGGTGTGGCAGCAATTTCAGCAGCCAAACTGGGGTTGGGTATCACTAGCCGATGACGCCTAACAAGGCAGAAAAGGCCTTCCTAGTGTCTCCTGTCTTTGCTGGTAATGTCCTTCTGCCTAGTTTCTAACTACTTTTCTCCTTAAATCGAAGATCTGTGCTCATCCAACAGCTGCCTGTATTATGAACATGCCGATGACGAGGCCATTAGTCAGTCCGTCCAAAAATCTGATTGATACTCGTTGGTTAAAGATCAGAAATCGCTAACGAGACCCACTCCTCCTCGAGCCCCGTCAGCAGCCGTAAATTAGTCTTAGGCAGGTAGCATTACCAGCAAAGACACAAGGGCGACTGGAATGACAATTTCAGGCTCATTAGCCGTCATCAGCCAGTCATACCCAGCAACAAGTGGGGCCTACATGAGACTCGAACCGATGACTTTGTGATCAGAAAAATAACGCTCGAACAGTTGAGCCACGAGCTCCTTGTCTTGTCGGTTTAGATCGGGAGATATTGACATTCGTCATGCCTCGGACGGAGCAGCACTTGCGGTCGGTTATGACTGCCTGACGATGGCTAATAAGCCAGATATGGCCATTCCAGTCGCCCTTGTGTCGGCCGGCAATACTATCTTTACGAGATTAATCTTCGATTTCCTAAGGAAGACTTGAATCATATCTCAGTATGGTTGTCGGATAAGGGCTTTCTTCCCAACAATCCTTCAGCTGTAACTATACCTCATTCCTGTCACGGTCGATATTCTTCCAGTATCTGGATATTTCCCTGTCTTTTAAAGGCCGTTCTTCTTTCACGTCTAAAATGCCTTGTTGATAAAATTGGTGAACCTGCTTATCAGCTTCGACGGCTGTATTCCCACCATAACCCCCATAGGTGCTTACATTCTTCTCCTTCTTTCCTCCTGTAATTTTTGCTACTGATAAGCTCATTTTAAGACTTTTCCTTTATACGCTTTCTGCCCCCGGTATCTTCCCTCTTTTTTCAATTGATACCATAGGACGACGATGTTTTATAACCATCGAGTAGCGTACCAATCAGATTCGCGATGATGTTGCCGACACATCCACTCTGCCCCAATTGCCCCAGTTGGCTTCTGTCATATCGCCTGCAGTACGTCGGCGTGCCAACAACCATGTTTTGAGAGAGCGATAGCAAGATACGCCTTCTTTTTAAAATATAATTTCAAAATTTTCAGAGAAAATCTCCTCCATTTACAACAATCTAGAAGGACCGAATGCTGCAGTTGCCAACATCATGACGAATCGTGTTTTAATTAGTTGCAAAATTTAGGCCAAATTAGATTTCTTTCATAGTGGTGCTAGCGTCGTGCGCTAATGTTGTAGTCCGGATAAACAAGTAGAAGTAAAAATCGGTTTATACGCAAAAAGATCGACCAACTGATTTATGTAAGCAGGAATAAAATCGCGGCTCAATTTCAAAAGCTTTTGCATTATATCATAATTGGCATGAACTTTGGTGTGTAGAGAAAATCGCCTATTGCAATCAGGAGTAGGCATTTTGCCACAATCAAGATAGCATTTATCGATACATTTTTATCCGCTGGCTGGCCCTGGTAATCGGAAAACTTTTTTGTAAAGTCTGTATGCTATCAATCTATCTCTCTTCTTTCAAAGAAAAATATTTCATCCCCAATTTGTTAATCTTAAAAGGTTTTTGATATATTGCCGTTTAGAACTATTTTCACAAATATCAGTTTATAGAACTACATTACCCACAAATGAAGGGAGACTTGAATGGCCATTTCTGGCACATTAGTAGTCATCAGCCAGCCATACCCGACACTATGGGTAGCGGCCCCCGAGGCTCGAACCCGTAACCTTGTTAGCTAGATTCCCAACACTTTAACCGCCGCGCCACCGCTCGAGAGCGAGCTCCAAGACACCATGGGACGAGTGAGTCCCATAACCAATCGGTGAGCGCCTATCTTCCATTGCGAATTTAGTAGTCGCCAGCCCATGGTTAATCAGCCCACCGCTTATTAAGCCCAATTTGGTCTGGACCAGAGGTGGAATTAGTAACCGGTGACTGCTGCATTAAGCCCACGTTTTTTTAAGCCCGCCGCTTATCAAGCCCAATTTAGTCTGGGCCCGAGGTGTGCTTAATAGCCGGCGACTACTGTATCAGTAAATTCAAATATTAGTGACTTTCTGAGGCCTGATTTCGAAGTCTGTTGATTGCTCCAGGCAAACATCTGTGCTTTCCGAACGTCAGCATGATACAGAAATTGAGGTCAATTTAATACGATTAGGGAAGGGACTTGACAATTTTATTGTTGAGGTGCTTTGACGGTAGAGCGCGCCTGAGTGTTTGGTTGAACTGTGCTTGATGAAACACCGCCCAATTAATCCTTTCCGCAGACAAAGGAAACTTAGAAAATGCATCGACAATTCGGCCGTTTCGAACGATTTTGTTCACTCTATGTCTCTCTCACTCACCTGAGTCCGATGCCAAGACAGAGTCAACAAGATTGGAGGCAGTATCAGGGGTAGTGGCTGACAAGGTCTGCACGATTCTACAATTTTTCCTTTCGCTCTAGCCTCCTACTTCTCCCCTTCCCACAAGGTACCGGACCTAAAGATCGTAGCAACAACGAGTTTACCTACCGGTTTTTTCCTCCAAAACTGGATCTGTTGAAGTCAACCCGGATCTGTAGACATCAAAACTGGATTATTACTTATCATATATTAGAACTATTTCCTCTATTTGTTTAATCTTTTTAGTAAAAAAAACAAGCTTTTATAAATATTTCGAATACATAGCGTATAATATTTAATCAAATTAGTCTCGATGGACATCAGATAGTGAGACACATTGTCCAAAGCATGTCTCCGAATGCTGAAAATAACTTTTGAAGTTAATTTCACTGACAGGTTGAGAAGCATTCTTCATTCTTTCAAGTAGATCTTCTCTTCCTTGAATTGGAGCATTCCTGCTTCCATCAGCTTTAATTTGCGAGAAGACCTCCTCGCAGGGGTCCAGGAAAGGTAAATACTTTGGTAAGAAGTGTATCTCGTATGGGAACCTGTCGTAGAATTATTAAATGGATTGGGGGAAACGAACGTTGTCCATAACAATTATGTATTCCTCCTCGTCTTCAAGACTATCTAGAAGGGCTGCCAAAAAAAATTTGAATGCATTTCCATCTACGCTACCAAGCACTGCTTCGCAGCTAATGACCTGAACTGCATTGACAGCGAGGAGCATAGTTATACCTGTGTTATAAAAGATTGTTTTTTTACTACAGTAGTCGCCGGCTATTAAGCCCACCTCGGGCCCATACCGAATTGGGCTTAATAAGCGGCGGGCTCACTAACCGGAGAGTCCTAGTTCGTGATTAGCAAACGCAGGGTAGGCACTATACATTACATACGCACTGTATTATGTGAAGAGCTTGGTTATGTACAAGAAAAGAATGCTGTTTGTCTGTATTTTACGTACTAAAAAAAAGCAAAAAAATTATTTGCAACACGTTTATAAAAAGCGGTCTAGTGTCAGTTGTTTTGGAGGAAACTTCACTCGCAAGTGCTCTTTGACGTCCTTCTCCAGACACCAGAAATCGTCGAATTTTGTGAAATCTGTTGGCAAACTGGGCTTTTTAGCCGGCGACTGGGCTTATTAGCCGGCGGTTTTTGCTGTGTAAAATTCCGTCCCAAGCTAATTTGAGCTTAATACGCGGCTGGGCCTATTAGCCGTGGACCGTCGACTTCTGTATTGTCTTTCAGATCTGTACATCCGGTCTCTCAGGACGCCACGCCGCAGGTGCTTCCTGGCACCATCACTGAAACCGAAACGCGAGAATTTTTTATTGAAGAAGTCAAGATAGGCGAACGAACATTCTCGATTAATTCATCATCAGGCTAACTCTACCCCCTTTATATTATTGTACACGCCTGATGATGAATTAATCGAAAACTTTCGTTCGCCTATCTTGACTTCTTGAATGCTTAAATAGGTATAATCGCTGGTATAGTAGTCGCCAGCTATTAGGCCCACCTTGGGCCCAGACCAATTTGGGCTTCATAAGCGGCGGGCTCATTAGGCGGAGAGTCCTAGTTCTTTATTAGAAAACGCAGGGTAGGCACTATACATTACATACGCACTGTATTATATAAAGAGCTTGGTTATGTACAAGAAAAGAATGCTGTTTGTCTGTATTTTACGTAATAATAAAAACAAACAAAAATTATTTGCGGCACGTAACCAGTTGCACACACAGAGAGATGAGAATCTCACTTTATCCTGTTTGCAAACTGGGCTTTGTAGCCGGCGACTGGGCTTATTAGCCGGTGGGTTTTGCTATGTAAAATTCCGTCCCAAGCTGACTTGGGCTTAATACGCGGCTGGGCTTATTAGCCGTGGGCTTAATAACCGGCGACTGCTGTAATACAGTTAAATAAATATAGGAAATAGTTCCACTACGACCGATAGTATCCCTAATCGGTACATCAAGTTACAAGATTTCCAAGTGGTTATTTCGGCAACTCAATCCACTAACAAAGAACTTCACTAATTCCATTCAAAACTCCATACAATTTCTAGAGATGATAAAGGATTTAAAGATTGCAGAGGACGAGACCATGATGTCTTTTGACGTTGTGTCCTTATTCACGTCCATCACTCTAGATTTAGCAAGAATCTGCACAACAGAACTTCTCCAAACTTATGATACAGAAGTACCCGCAGAAGTCCTGCTAGAACTCCTTGAACTGTGCCTAGAAACAAATTTTTCCTTTGCTGGAAAATACCATCGGCAAGAAAAAGGTGCCCCTACGGGATCAGCAATATCCGCTTTTTTGGCGGAAGCGGTAAAGCAGAAATCAGAATCAAGAGCTCTTCTTGCAGTAAATCCAAGATTGTTGCCACGATACGTGGACGACACATTTGTCATCGTAAAGAGAGACCAAGTAGAAATGCTCAATCAAACCCTCAACGCCACCCTCCCAAGAATTCAGTTCACCTTTGAAACAGAGGCAAACGGGCAACTTCCATTTTTGGATGTCCTTGTACACAGAAAGGTCGATGGGACACTCCATACGTCAGTGTATCGTAAAGATACATATTCCGAAGTCCTCTTACATTTTTGGAGCAACCACCCAATATCCAACAAACGCAGTTCAATCAAAAGCTTGCGCAGCCGAGCAAAAACACATTGTTTGGATGAAGAGGCATTCCAAGGAGAAATGAAGTATCTTCAGAAACTATTTCCCCCAAAATGGGTACCCCCGAGACTTCGTTCGTCGATGCATACGAAAGCACCCCAACTTCGACCACCAAAGCACCAAAACCAATGAACTGGCGAACACTCCCATATGTAAAGAATGTATCTGAGCTCGTCGAAAGACAGCTACGAAAACACAAAATTCAGATTGCGCACAAACCGGCAACTAACCTGCGCACTCAACTTGTACACCTTAAGGACAGGGTCAACCATTTCTACAGAAAGCAAGTAATCTACAAAATACCTTGTTCCGATTGTGATGCAGTCTATGGTGGTCAAACTGGGAAAACCCTAGCTACCCACGTCCGACAACACCAGTCAAACG
>JAYGXS010000001.1:114629165-114659399 GCA_036362985.1 Ligula intestinalis | reverse complement strand
CAGAGGCATCCGTCCAGATCGTCGACAGTCCGCTTTGGGTCGAACCAAGGGTGACTGTTTAGACCGGCAGGTCTGGCTGATAAGATCGCCAGCGGGTAATCACGGTACGCAGATAACCAAGTAGGGAAGACCGCGGAGACCTTCGCATGAGGCTATGTGTGGGAGGGCGTTATAAATAGCAAACGTGAATGGATATAAAAACTAATACTACTGAAATATTGGAAGTAGCATTATTATTATTGCAAATTGTCAGTTCCGGTCCATCGTGCACTGCTATATCGATCCAGTTTTTGCTTAAAACCCTCTAGCGATTCCGACATAACAACGTCCTGAGGAAGCGCATTCCACGCTCCGACCACCCTTTTTGAAAAGAAGTGTTTCCGAGCGTCCAGCCTGGCCCCTGTCACCTTTAATTTGAGGGGATGACCCCTCAGATTCGTGGTCGTTGCTAATTCGAAAAAATCCCCTGATATAAGACAGCAGTCTTGAAGACGTAATACGCGGAATGCTAGTATCAGGTCCCCCCGAAGCTGCCTGTAGCGCAAAGGGAAGAGTTTGAGATTCGACAGCCGTGTTTCATAAGGCTGCGAGCCCTGCCCCATAACAAGTTTGGTTGCGCGCCGTTGTACCTTTTCCAGGATGTTGATGTCTTTCGTGGCCCACGGTCTCCAAGCTTGGATAGCGGATTCTAGGTGCGGTCGTAAGAAGGTTCCGAAGACTTTTGTGAAGCACTCTTCATTGAAGGTAGAAAAAGCTCGTTTGACGAGGTATAGGATCGACATCGCGGACTTGGCTACCTTTGTGCAATGCAGGGAGGGTTTAAGCGAGGGTGTGATCCAGACTCCCAAGTCTTTCTGGGCGTTCACTTCCTTCAATGGTATGTCATTCAGTCGGTAAGCCGTGCCGTTTGAAGAACCGGATTTGCCGACTTGAATGGTGAACTTGCTCTCATTGAGTGGTAAGAGCCAGTCCGCCGACCATTTTTGAAGTCTATTTAAATTTTCCTGTAAGTGCACTTCGTCAGCCGCCGTTCGAATTACGCTCCAAAGTTTTATATCGTCGGCGACCATGGCGATACCGCAATCCAGTTCGCGGATACAGTCGTTGATGTAAATAACAAACAAGATAGGGCCGAGCACGGAGCCTTGGGGAACACCACTCTCAACCTCAACCTTGGCTGACTGTTTGTCGCTGATGTGGACAGTTTGCGAGCGACCGATTAGGAAGCTTTTTATCCACGTAAGGAGCCTACCCCTTACTCCTATGCGGCTGAGTTTATAAAGGAGGCGGTGGTGCGGCACGCTATCGAAAGACTTTTTGAAGTCAATATAGACAGCGTGCACTGAGTTTCCACTATCGACTGCCTCAGTCCACCGTTCTTAACAGTAGAGCAAGTTTTTTACGCATGACCTACCTCTACGAAAACCATGCTGAGCATCCGATAGCAGATGGTTTTGTTCCAGGAACTGCATAAGTTGTTGCTTGATAACTTTTTCCATGATTTTGCAACAGATTGCAGTAAGGCTGACCGGTCGGTAGTTATTCGCTGAGAACCGGCTTCCCCCTTGTATAGCGGTGTAATCCTCGCGGATTTCCAATCTACTGGTAGACATCCGGTTTCGAAGGAGGTTTGGAAGAGCATAGAGAGTGGTTTGGCCAACTCATTGGCGAACTCCTCTAAAATATTGGCTAATACGTCGTCGGGACCTGGTGAATTAGATTCTTTGAAGCTTAAGAGTTCCTTAAGAACAAAAGCCTCGTGGAATTGGACAGTCTCAACTATTGTATCCGCTCCGGTGTCGTCGGTGGGGTGATCGTATGCCGTTTCCTTTGTGAAGACTGACCGGAAAAATTTCGAAAGATGATCAGCCTTTGCTTCATCATCTATCAAGTCTCTTCCCTCAGCGGTCCTCAGCATGGGTATCGGTTCCTTGTGTTTGGTACTCTGCCTGAGGTAACTGTAAAACAGTTTGGGGTTCACTGTGGCCCGGTTTAGCAAGTCTGCTTCGAAAGCCCGTCTTGTTTTGAGAATAAGACCCTTGACCCGGTTTCTCTGAGTTTTGTAGGCACTGACAGATGCAGGAGTCCTGTCTGCTAGCATTTTTTTCCACAGCTTCCGCTTTTTGTTCACTTCTATTTTTAAGGCCTGCGTAAGCCATCGCGGTCTAGTGTTCACCTTTTTTCGCGAAATTGGACAGTGGTTGTTGATGAGTCTGTGCAGTGTGGTCCGGAACGCTTCCCAGTCCGCAGTTATGTTTCCAGAAAATAGAGTTTCCCAATCGGCGTGCGTGAGTTCGGTCTTCATTCGATCGAAATCGCCTCGCCAAATATTTCGTCTGGCTGTTGAGGGTCTCTCCGGTATTGAGAATAACGAGTACTCCCATAGCAGTACATATTGGTCACTTTTACCTAGTGGTGGGAGACATGACACTTCGTCGATGCTGTCCTGCGATTTCGTGAGAACGAGGTCCAGACAGTTGGACTGTTGGCCATCGCGCATCCTTGTCGGAAAAGTGACGTGTTGCGTGAGAAATAACTTCAGAGTCATGCTCAGAAGGCAGCTGTCGAAGGTTAGATCGGAGCTATGTGCGCAGGCCGCACCCCAGTCGATGTGAGGCGCGTTAAAGTCCCCCACAATCAGGATGTCCGATCGTGCAGTAATCTTTTCCAGCTCCTCTAGCAAGGAGGCATCCACTACGGGCTCTCTTCTCGGTGGTCGGTAGAGTGTCAGGACATTGAGGTTGGGTGCACCTGGTTCTTTAATGGACAGCCAAATGGCTACGGAAGTACACGCCAGTTTATCCGTTTTGTCTTAAACTGTGAGTCCATTTATCACGTATTTTGCTACGCCACCGTCTTGACGACCTTCTCTGTCTTTTCTGAACAGTTGATAGCCAGGCATGGATACCTCGCCGTCGGCTACCTGTTAAGACAGCCAAGTTTCTGTTATTGAAACTATATCTGGTGATAGCTCAAAGGCATGAATCTTCAGCTCGTCAAGCTTTGAAAGCATACTCTGTGCATTTGTGTACATGAAAGTTAACTTTCTGTTTGCTCGAGAATTTGTTACAGTCGGGCTCTCCCCGCCCCTTTCCGGGTCGACTGTGCGGTTATCCGGGGAGGACCTTTCCTGGGGGAGAACAGTGGACGCTGGATCACTTGGTTGTTGTAAATAACCAAATGTTTTTCCCCTTCGTTCTGCCTCTGTATGTTTTTCGATTGGGCTCAATCCTTTCTCTACTGAGCCGACTGTGTGGTTATCCGGAACGGACCTATCCAAGGTAAGAACAATGGACGTTGAATCACTTGGTTGTTGTAAATAACCAAGTTTTGTTCGCCCTTGCTGGCCCGCTCCCTCTTTTCGGAAACAAGTTGACGACGTTTGTTCCGTTCTGCAGCTGAGAACTCCTGCTAAAAAAAAACTCCCGGGTCAGAGTCTTTTATTTTAAAACGCCTAGATAGAATGAGCTTGGCGTCTTGGCTTCTTGTCATGACCACTTTCAGAGGTCTGGGACGTGCCGTCCCAGTTGGGCTCTCAGGCCGTTTGCCAAGGCGGAAGGCCTTTTCGCACTCTAATGGTACATTGGGTCCCAGCATTTTGTTCATAAGGGCATGGAAAAGCTGGACATCTGCGGAATGCCGGTCCATGGGAGTGGCTGCGGTTGATTCCGTTAATCCCTGTATGATGATGCTGGCTTCTCTCTTAGTGCCATTTTTCGTGCCTACGACACTGTCGCTTGCTTGCTCGTTAACAGCTCTCGTGCTGCTATTGTGACCATCTTGTGTGCGACCGGACTCTATGGTTTATGTGCTGCCCTCGTTTTCTACTGTGGGCTTCAGGCTCGGGCCTGCGACACTGTCACCCACTTTCTGGTTAATAGCAGTACTGGCATTGGATTCCGGTAGACCTGGTATTACGAAACTTTTGCCCCTATCGGTGACTTTTTGCGTCCCCTCTACGCCGTTGGTCACGTCTTGGTGCAACGCTTTCGTGTTTTCCTTCGTGTCTTTGCTGACGGCAGCCTGTACTTTACGTGGCGAACCAATCGTGTTTTTGTTGTTTACGGCGAGATTGTTTAAACTCGCCTCAGCGGTGGCTGATTGGTCTACTGTGGGGGCCTTAACCGTAAATATGGGCTCCCTGGTATCTGTCTCCGCGGCAGCCTGCACTTTACGGGGCGAATCAATCGTGTTTTTGTTATCTACGGCGAGATTGTTTAAACTAGTCTCAGCGGTGGCTGATTGATCAACTGTGGGGGCGTGCACTGTAAGTATGGGCTCCCTCGTTTGTTTTTCGGCGGCTTCCTTCACTTTCATCGCTTTGTGTGCATCGGACCACAGTTGTCTCGGTGCAAATACTGTCTCTTTTTCTTCTCCCAGCTCTTCTCCGATCCCCTTTCGTGCAATTTCACTAGTTTTGACCTGTAAAGAGGGTGAGACTGGTTGGTCAGGTAGACGCTTCCCTCTTCTCCTGGCCGTTTTGATGATCCCAGAATCTGAAATTTCTTAGGACGGTAGATTAGGGCTTGTTTGTGTTTGCTTCTCCTCAGTTTTAATCGCGCTTGGACCGATTGGCTGGTGCCTGGTAGCGACTTCCGTTAAGACGGATTCTAGCTGCTGATTTCCACTGGTTTCATCTAGCGACTTTAATGTGCCATGCTTGAGAAACCATGTGATAACATCCCCTAGTAAATCTATACGTGACTCCAATTTTGATATTTTTGGGCAATATTTGCAATGCTCGCATGCCGTCGGGCAATGCGTGTCATCCGTGTCACTGTTCTTACCCTTATGTGAATTGTGCGAGGTGGTCATAGTGGCCGTAGGGTTTATACCCTTGTCTCTTTTGTCGCACTGTTTGTCACACGGGACAGTTTGGTCGTGGAGTTCGTTGGCAGAATTTATCGTGTTAACCTTGTCAATACACTTAACTTTCTGTGACTTGCACAGCCGGGTTGCAGTGGCCGAGCGGTCTAGACGTTCGCCTCCTAAATCGCAGGTCGAGGGATCAACGTCGACTCCGGAAGAATCTTTTTCTTCACCTATGACAGTTGGGTCGTTGGCGGATTTTATCGTGTCAACCCTGTCAATGCACATAACGTTCTGTGAGCCGCGTAGCTGGATTGCAGTGGCTGGGACAGTTTGGTCGTGGAGTTTGTTGGCAAAATTTATCGTGTCAACCCTGTCAATGCACTTAACTTTCTGTGAGTGGCAAAGCTGGATCGTAGTGGCCGAGCGGCTAAGACGTTCGCCTCCTAAATCGAAGGTCGGGGGATCGATGCCGGCTTCCCAAAGGGCTTTTTCTCCATCCACAGTTTGGTCGTGGACTTCTAAGTTCTGCATGCTAAAACTTTAGCTCAAACGTTATACTTATAAACTATTGCGGCGTCGGTCAGACTAGACGTATCAGCAACCGAGAAAGTGTAGTCTAATAGTTATTACCAGGGAGTATATTGGCGTAAGGAAAATACAAACGATAGGGTGTCCTTAATTATATGAATATAGTTTTCTAGCGATTATGCACCGAGATAGTGTAGTCTAATAGTTGCCAACTGGTACTAATTTGGGCTGAAAAAAGCAAGATATAATATTATAAGGTGGCCTTTACTTAGATAATTATAGTCTTCTAGTAATTATACACAGCAGTATATAAATATAACGACTCAGCCTGTCCGTGGATACTCCTCAAAACCCTGAAGAGACTGATTGGGACAATTAGAATATGTAGGCCGAGCCAATATTGCCAGTGAGATGCCCGATTTGGAGAAGAGTTCCTCGTCGAGCAGTGGGGGTATCGAAGGAAATTGGACGGAAGATTGTTTAGAATAATAGATTTTTTGATTCAATTTTTGTCCAAAGACGGTATCTTTCTGTATAAAACTTGAAATATAATCGCCTTGGTTTTGCTCGAAACTGTGTTTGATGAAACACCGCCAAATTAATCCTTTCCGCAGACAAAGGACACTTAGAAACTGCATCTACAATTCGGCCGTTTCGAACGATTTTGTCCACTCTATGTCTCTCTCACTCACCTGAGTCCGATGCCAAGACACAGTCAACAAGATTGGAGGCAGTATCAGGGGTAGTGGCTGACAAGGTCTGCACGTGCCCCGCACCTGATCCGCACCCGATGGACCGGCTTTTCACACGTATATGAAAGGAGTTGCTCCGATTCCAGCCGACTGGGAGTGTAGTGTGGATCTGCGTTGGATCTGTAGCGTCATTGCCTCCTCCCGCGTCACGTCACACATGAGGTCATATGATGGCGGTCTCGGTCGCCCGTGGGACAGCCAATTAGAGGTGCCGCAAACTGCGCCAATGCTCAATCCATCATAAAGTTATCGCGCACACATACCAAAGGCTGCCTTCCAAGTCTGGCCAATCATCTCCCTGGGGAGGACTCACACAAAGGCCGCTTTGTAGGCGCTTGCGACGACCCCGCGCTCTCACACGTCGTGGTCGGATGCAGGCCTGTCCCAGTGTCAACTGCCTCCAACCGATTCTACAATTTTTCCTTTCGCTCTAGCCTCCTACTTCTCCTCTTCCCACAAGGTACCGGGCCTGAAGATCGTAGCAACAATGAGTTTACCTACCGGTTTTTTCCTCCAAAACCGGATCTGTTGAAGTCAACCCGGATCTGTAGACATCAAAACCGGATTATTACTTATCATATATTAGAACTATTTCCTCTATTTGTTTACTCTTTTAGTAAACAAACAAGCTTTTATAAATATTTCGAATACATAGCGTATAATATTTAATCAAATTAGTCTCGATGGACATCAGATAGTGAGACACATTGTCCAAAGCATGTCTCCGAATGCTGAAAATAACTTTTGAAGTTAAGTTCACTGACAGGTTGAGAAGCATTCTTCATTCTTTCAAGTAGATCTTCTCTTCCTTGAATTGGAGCATTCCTGCTTCCATCAGCTTTAATTTGCGAGAAGACCTCCTCGCAGGGGTCCAGGAAAGGTAAATACTTTGGTAAGAAGTGTATCTCGTATGGAAACCTGTCGTAGAATTCTTAAATGGATTGGGGAAAACGAACGTTGTCCATAACCATTATGTATTCCTCCTCATCTTCAAGACTATCTAGAAGGGCTGCCAAAAAAATTGGAATACATTTCCGTCTACGCTACCAAGCACTGCTTCGCAGCTAATGACCTGAACTGCATTGACAGCGAGGAGCATAGTTATACCTATGTTATAAAAGATTGTTTTCTTACAACAGTAGTCGCCGGCTATTAAGCCCACCTCCGGCCCAGACCAAATTGGGCTTCATAAGCGGCGCGCGCGTTAACCGGAGAGTCCTAGTTCTTGATTAGCAAACGCAGGGTAGGCACTATACAGTACATACGTACTGTATTCTGTGTGTAGAGCTTTGTTATATACAAGAAATGAATGCTGTTTGTCTGTCTTTTACGTAATAACAAAAACAAACAAAAATTGTTTGCGGCACGTAACCAGTTGCGCACGCAGAGAGATGAGAATCTCACTTTTCCTGTTGGCAAACTGGGCTTCGTAGCCGGCGACTGGGCTTATTAGCCGGTGGATTTTGCTATGTAAAATTCCGTCCCAAGCAGACTTGGGCTTAATACGCGGCTGGGCTTATTAGCCGTGGGCTTAATAACCGGTGACTACTGTAACAAAGTTAAATAAATAGAGGAAATTGTTCCACTACGACCGATAGTCTCCCTAATCGGTACACCAAGTTACAAGATTTCCAAGTGGTTATTTCGGCAACTCAATTCACTAACAAAGAACTCCACTAATTCCATTCAAAACTCCATGCAATTTCTATAGAGGATAAAGGACTTAAAGATTGCAGAGGACGAGACCATGATGTCTTTTGACGTTGTGTCCTTATTCACGTCCATCCCTCTAGATTTAGCAAGAATCTGCACAACAGAACTTCTCCAAACTTACGATACAGAAGTACCCGCAGAAGTCCTGCTAGAACTCCTTGAACTGTGCCTAGAAACAAATTTTTCCTTTGCTGGAAAATACCAACGGCAAGAACAAGGTGCCGCTATGGGATCAGCAATATCCGCTTTTTGGCGGAAGCGGTAAAGCAGAAATTAGAATCAAGAGCTCTTCCAAGATTGTTGCCGCGATTCGTGGACGACACATTTGTCATCGTAAAGAGAGACCAAGTAGAATTGTTCAATCAAACCCTCAACGCCACCCTCCCAGGAATTCAGTTCACCTTTGAAACAGAGGCAAACGGGCAACTCCCATTTTTGGATGTCCTTGTACATAGAAAGGCCGATGGGACACTCCATACGTCAGTGTATCGTAAAGATACATATTCCGAAGTCCTCTTACATTTTGGGAGCAAACACCCAATATCCCACAAACGCAGTTCAATCAACAGCTTGCTCAGTCGAGCAAAAACACATTGTTTGGATGAAGAGGCATTCCAAGCAGAAATTAAGTACCTTCAGAAACTATTCTCCCAAAATTGGTACCCCGAGACTTCGTCCGTCGATGCATACGACAAAAACAGTCCAAAGAAAGTGCCCGAACTTCAACCACCAAAGCGCCAAAACCAATGAACTGGCGAACACTCCCATATGTAAAGAATGTATCTGAGCTCGTCGAAAGACAGCTACGAAAACACCAAATTCAGATTGCGCACAAATCGGCAACTAACCTGCGCACTCAACTTGTACACCTTAAGGACAGGGTCAACCATTTCTACAGAAAGCAAGTAATCTACAAAATACCTTGTTCCGATTGTGATGCAGTCTATTGTGGTCGAACTGGGAAAACCCTAGCTACCCACGTCCGACAACACCAGTCAAACGTGAGGAACAAATACCACAAATCAAAAGTTTTCACGCACACATTGGAAACAGGACATGACTTTGCATGGGAGGAAACCCAAATCGTTGGCACCTGCCCAACTAGACAAGGCCGCAAATCCCTGGCGGCAATGCACTCAGAAGAGGCATGTATAAACAGGCATATCAATTTAGATATTAACTACAAATCCCTCAAAACCAGATGGCTGCAAAAACAACGACCACAGACGACAGAATTAAATGCGGGTGACAATTATTCACCTTACCTCTCCCTTCCGCCTCCCTCTCCCGCTGACCGCATAATTGCATTCGGTTGACAACTATTCCTCCCCGTCGGCCGCGTAATTAAATGCGACCAACGATTATTTGCGAACGTATTTAATCGCTGTAGAATCTTCTGTTAGTCATTGTGTTGAGTTAGCTGTTTTTTGCATAACTCTCACGCTGTCGGAAGACGAACTGGGGAACCAGAGTCGAAAATTCACACATTAAAGTACGCTTTCCCAAAGAAATTCTCTTTACCGAATTATACTTCTTAGGATGCAGATTGTCCAATACAATAAGTAATAATTTGGTTTTGATGTCTACAGATCCGGTTTTGATTTCAAGAAATCGGGTTTAGATATCAACAGATCCGGTTTTGGAGGAAAAAAACCGGTATTAACTTAATTCCAAGAAGGCACCCTTGCAGCCGTCCTGTGCGAACGGCGTTGCTGGTAAATTAGCAATCATCAAAGCCACGGCTTTGTAGTGCCATTTGCTAGACTCCAGCGTATAGGATTGCTTATGGCCAGGATGATGTGCAGTCCTCAGATTTCGTCTCACTCGCGTGCGTTACCCCTCCCCCTCATGGCCTCTAGTCTTCAACCATCTTCCCTTGAATTGCCCAAACGCCTTTTTACACGTAGTTTTTGGCACCTCGATGCGCCCAATAGACGTATCGCTGATATAAAGGCTAAGAAGGTTAACTCTACCAGCTAAGATCTTTTTGGCCCATGGTTCCTTTAGATGATGGGAGAAATCTTGGCAAGGGCAGATTGTTAGGAATAGTGTATTCTGCAGAAGGATAGGAGAATAGATGGAAAGGGTGTTGACTCTCGGATGACCGCAGGCCGGCTGCTAGGGCGTCAATTCCGGAGTGAAGTGGGCATCAGAAATCGCCACAGTGCCGGTGCATGCTTTGTTACAGCGGCCAATGGCAGAGCTGATGTCTAGACTAGCGTGAGCGCGCGACCTTGACATGGCCGGCTAACTTTAGCGCGCGGTCACGCTGAGGCATATGTTCGCGTCGGTCGAGGACAGTTAGCGCCTAGCCCCAGAAGGCAGTGGGCGCGAAGGCAGGCTAAAGGCGTCATTCGTCATCGGCTGGTCTTGGGTTCCAAGTGGCTGCAAAAGGCCACTACAGACGCACTGCTGTCGAGATATCAGGTAGATACAGCGGTTGCACTGGTCGTAACAGTCTTACTTCTGTATACTCCTGCTTGTGTCTAGCTCAACAAGGACCGGTAGTCAATAGAGGAGAATATGAGAGTTCCAGGAAGCAGTTTAAAAGAAGATGCGATTGCTGGAACAAAAGTTTTATTTTCCTGCCGTTTCGGATTCTGTCGAGAATCCTTAATCATAGGTACTCGTAGGAAGTTCGGAGGCAGAATCCGAAACGTCAGGAAAATAAAACCCCTGTTTCAGTGATCGCATCTTCTTCTTCTGAATGAGTGGTAGTCCCAGTAAAAATACCGTCCTCGCTTGAAGGACGTCAAAGTGCTTATAAGACTAGACTCGCAGACTAAATTCTCGAGTGTTATGCACAAGCGGTGGGGGAAGAAATGCCACCAAGAAGGGAAATCAAATTAGATACACGCAGACTGAGCTGCGTTGTTCATTGCATTTTCTTTTATCCAAATCCCCACCACTAAGATAATCTGGCGAAAATTCGCTGAAAATGCCACTTATCCACTTATACCGCTCCACCCCTAGCGTCGCGTCGGAAAACAATTTAACACATCTTTTGGACGTCCGGCCGACATCTAGTTGGTGAAGACGCGCATTGAAGCGGGAAAACGTGAACAATACACTGATTTTTTTTATATTTCAGTAGCTGGCTACCTTCTGATTCAAAAGATGCCGTTCACTGAAAGCATAGCACTCAACCAGAAAGCCAAACAGAATAAAACTAATAATAATTTCATATTTAAGGCCAAAGGGGTCCAATCACTATAAACTTGCCACTGTGGTGAAATTAAATACAAAGATTATAATCACAGCTGCGTGTGAGCAATTGTAAAACAACAGGAAATAAGTAGTGTGTTATACATATTAAGTCAGATCCGAGTTGCCAAGGTCCGCCCTTTAAAAGAATAGCCAATAATATTTGCTAAGTATGAAACGGGTCGTGCCTGGCTGACTAGCTCGCGTCAAAGTGCACTTTCTCAAAGGCATACCGATGCGGTTTCTCGAGGTCTCGATCAGCCAATCATAGTTCCCGCATCTATGAGGCAACGAATGGGGAGCTTGCAGGTGGATCTGACGCAAGTTGCCTCTTTGCCCAAAATCTCCAGGCCAACCTAGCCAATGAAAGCTATCTCTCACTCACTCTCTCCGTCTTCTGGCCCGACTACTCTAAGACCTCACTTGGGAATCGGCTCTGAGCGAGACGGGTTTGAGGCCACGCGCTCATGCGCCCTTCGGCCGAACAGCCATGCTGGACGGACTGGGAACGTTCCCCTAACTCTTCTGTAAACAATACACTGTTCCGTCTACCCTCGCCTTTCCACCGTCTTCTCTCCTATCTCCTAAGGAACCAGGGTTTTGAAGATTGCAAGTGTTAAGGCCATAACTGTCGTAGCCTTAGCTCCTATGAATATGCTGACCTGAATAAGAAGCAGTCAAAAAATATCGGAGAAAAAAATACTGCTAGAATTGTTCGAGTGATATGGTGCAGTAAGATGGGATCGTGTTGTCGATGAGAATGAAGGGGGGTTCGGCACGATCCTTGACATAAGAATAACGGCGAAAAACGTGTCTGGGCCTCTTATTTAGTACCTAGGCTGTTAGTATCAGCATCAGTACATTCAGGGATATGCAGGAAAAATTCCTTAGAGTTCCCTTTTTGTACATATGTGTAGTGGTAGCAGAAAAATTGTATCTCAGACTGTTGACGAGGCCAGTTGTCCCATGTCATGGGATGGAAAAATACGAGCAGACAGTGAAAAAAACTCCTCATGGATTTTTAGGAGAAAAACTGTCGCTCTGGTGGGGTAATGTATGGGATTTAGGAGAAAAAAAAGAAAATAACGTCCGATTTTGTTTGGGGGGGAGATCCAACGGGGGGGGGGCATGGCAAAGGTTCCCAGGGTCATCACCGTGTGAAAGCTGCCACCTGATTCTTCCTTGCTGATTGCAGAGTCCGCCAACGGAACTGGAAAAACAGAGACATCCGTCCAGATCGTCGGCAGTCCGCTGCGGGTCGAACCAGGGGTGAGTGTTTAGGCCGTCAGGTCTGGCTGATAAGATCGCCAGCGGGGTAATCACGGTACACAGACAGCCAAGTAAGGTAGACCGCGGAGACCTTCGCATGAGAGGGCGGACTAGTAAGTTACAACATAAATGTATACTACTAAAGTCTCTCTGTCGGCAGCAAGTGGATATTTCGCAGTGGTAGACGGTTTTTAACCCAAATTTACACTTACAATTTCGGTCTACGCCTATAAGCCTTAAGTATACTGATGCATACCGCTAACAGAAATTAATTTCTCAGGAAATTAAAAAGCTGACTTTTCAAAACCGGGATATCAACCAGAAAAAGGCAAGGAAAGCTAGGGGACCTACTGATGAGCCGGACCCCTCGCAGCTGTGTCAAGCAGCAGCAGAATACCGGCGAAACACGTGTCTGGGCCTTTTAGCTAGTACCTACGCTGTCAGTATGGTAAGCTACAACATTAGGACATATCAAATAAAATCATATAGTTGAAGCAGGAGGAGCTCATCGGAGATAACGGGGTCGAAACGAAGTGACAGAAGAATTCACGAGAACATCACCGGCATGCCGGAGATGCGATTCTACCAACGAGCTGACGAAGACGTACGAACCTGCGGCGATCATTTACAGAGACCTCGAATAACACCGTCAGAGTTGCAAAACAGAAAAGAGTTGGCCACATTTGTAAATGTAAACATTTTTAGAAACCAATTTACCAGCAGGCTTTTGGAGCGCAGAGGCGGGTGGGAGGGGGGAGGGGGAGGGGGGCAAGGCTGAAAGCGATCATGTCCGACGTGCCTACTTACTTTCGAGCCAAGGGTTACCGTCATGGTAGACTTGCCTCTCTGTCGTAAAAACCACTTTTAGTTCCCTGTTTTCCGGTAATAAAACGGCGGCCCCGACTGTGGGGAGGGGCGAAGAGCGCCTAGCGCCATGTCAAATCCTTCTGTATGCTAACGTGGCCTCACCACGTTTATCGTACTTCGAGCGGTGACCGGACGTCTCCTACGATTTGCCGAGGCCGCTGTAATACGCAGAGGAAAACCAGAACTCTGCAAGCAGCTGGATCATGTGATCGACCTCGCGTTGCCGTGGTGCAAATCGATCCCTTCAGTCCCTCTCACGCCTTCTCCCTCTCCTCCCCGTTATGACCGACTGCTGCGCTGTACTTTGCCCCCCCCCCCTTAATTACACTTCACAGACTTTCACTGTAACCTGAACTGCCTTGCTGCGATAATTACCTGTCCTTCCTCTACCCATCACTATGCGCCCACATTTTGACTTAGGTTTCCCATCCTATTTACCTATTAAGCTTTACCCTTCTAATTGGACAGTTAATTTACTATACAAACAGGCAATGACCGTATGCAGATGAATTAGAAGTCACGAAATTTTATGATGTCAATAAATTCTGCTCAACTCGTGATCTTCACCTTGTTCAAATTTATTCCGGGAAATCAATGTTTCAATCTTCTGATTGTCTCATATTCTGTATCAAGGTTGTTTTCTGCAGTAGTATTCCCCAGCTCCCAGCCTGGAATTTCGGTGGACCACACAATGCCCCGCCTACGCCTTGCTGTCCCCCCGTTTATTCTGTCATCTCGTGTTGGTCTGTCCTACCCTTCTCGACTGGGTGGCCCAGCTGGTATAATTCTTTGCATCGACGCACACCCGCTCCATCGAAGTCTAGTGGCAATGGCGTCTAGTCGTCATGCTCAGAAGGATTTACGACCTCTGTCCTGGCGAACTTTCGTTTAACTAGCCTCCTAATCCCTCTTTCATGTCAGTGTCCTCAGGTGTCCTTCTCGGGGGCGGATGTTTAGGCGGTAATACGTCCCCTGCTTCATGCGTGATCCTTGTCCTCCCCGCCCCCTTGAACGAGGTTGGTACTTTCAGTAACCGCAGCCGAGGAGACCAATTAACGTTTTGATATAAAATGAAGACGCACTTGAAGTTATTGTGAAGTCGTGGCTTGGAAGGTTACTAACAGGCGGGGGGCAAATTATGAAGCGAGGAGATCGGTGTTCTAATAACCTCCTCGCTTAAACCATCTGCACGGTGTTTAAAGGCAGCTAAACGCGCAACACAGGTGTTATTTGCACTTTTCAGATCGAAAAGGAACTGTTGAGAAAATTTTACGGAACATTCATTCGGTCCCACTGGGAAAAGGCCGTCCAGGCATAGCGCCCGGGTAAGAAGGATCATTTGCAGCTGCAGTGAGTGCAGGCGAGGGCTATGAAGATGGTCAGGAATTGAGAAGAAGACAACTCGATCGCTGGGACGATACTTTTATTCACCTGACGTTTCGACATCCGTCGCGGATTCATCATCAGAGACATCAGCATCAAACGGTAGTGGCAATGGGTACTACATGCACAGGAGTTTGCAGCATTTATAGGATACAGTCATTACTACAAACATACAGCAACAATTAGCGTTAATTGCCTTGCCGTATGTTCGCTTGGATGGTCAGGAACCTTAAGCATTTGCCTTACGAAGCCGGATTGACTGAACTTGATTTATTTCCTCTCAAGTACAGGCAACTACGTGACCTCATTCAAACCTGAAGTCTCTGTGATCACTTTATGCGGAATGACTATCCGAAGGCATCCATAAGCTGATATCAATGTGTTCGGCCACGGAGGGCCCAAACAGAAAAACCATCAAAATATGGCACGCTCTGGCGTGTATCAGAGACGTCTCAGAAGCGTCTGAATGCATTGTCTCTGGAATCGATGTTGGAATTGCACACAGGCCCAAAGCCACGGCGAGCACCAGTGTGATGAAAATAAAAAAACCGGGGTAGTGAATCGCATTCCATACTAAAACTTTCCTTACAGGTCAACACGAACGCATGCATTCGTGAACATAAGCTGGCTATACAACGAGAGGACGAATTATCGCGAGTTGCTGCTCACGGGACATGAGTCCAACTTCGCAGCCGACAAGATACTCGCCTGCGCCAGAAGAAAGACGAGCCGAGAAGTGATTGAAGCCTGGTACACAGATGGAAACTCAATCAATCGATATATCGATTTGGAACCGGCGTGCAGAGCCCTGCACAGTCACCTGCAGACGCGCGTCCCTCATAGTTGATTAATTTATCCCCCCCTCCACAATTGAGGCCGTTTTGGTATTGATGTTAATTCTTACGGCAAACTCCTGTACGAGCTTGGAATCTCAGTACAATATATATTGTTCGATTTTTCGAGCTACAAGCGCGATAACGCGAGCTCGCTTGAACCTCGTTTTTTCGAGCTCAAGCAGGCGGCCAAAACGAGCTCGATTGGAGTTCCATTGTTCGAATTAGCGAGCTTGAAGCGAGCTCGTTTCGAGCTGGTTTTGCTATTAGGGATACAAACGGTGCCGGTGCTTGAACGACCTTCTCCTGTAATGGGATTAGACCGTCTGTGGCGCGGGTAGATAACTAGCCAAACTTTGTCGGCAACTGCACCCACGCCCCCCGTCGTGGTCTTGTTAGAGAGAGAAGAAGAAGAAGAAAAAGAAGAAGAAGAAGAAGAAGAAGAAGAAGACGCGATCACTGGGCCAAGAACTTTAGTCACCTGATGTTTCGGATACCAGTTCGAACCCTTCTTCAGGGGCAGCATCGGATATAAAAATGTCTCAGCGAAGGATGACTGATTGAGCCTACCGACAGAAGGCGACAACGATAAATAAATTCTGCAAACTGCCCAATCTAACGTCATCTTCAAACGAAATATTGATATCCAACCTATCCTCGAAGGAACCGAAGAAGGAGCAGTTACAAGTTTTACGGCAGGAGGCCTCAACCAACACAGTTGGTGCCAAAAGTGTGAACATGATTGCAGCAGCGGAATCGGTCATCAATCAGACAGAAGCCACGGAAGAGGCGAAAGCCACTACCCGACACCAGAAACCGCGCAAAAATACTCCCTAAGGTAGAGCGTGATGCAGAAGTGCCGTGGGAGTTTGCAAGTCATCACTGCTGCACGCAGCCATTATAAAAGTCAAGTAGGTCGATTTAGAAGGTTGTAGGACCTGGAGCACAATCACAAGAACACGTCGACCTATTATGGCGTCCAGGTGACTGCCTCTGGCGGTAACTAGGGTGGAAAGAGGGGGAGGCGGGGGGGGGGGCGGAGCTAGCGTACGCGACCGCCCACCCATCATGGCGACACCAATGCTCTCGCAGAGGTCACATGCAGAATCGCGAATGCAGCGCGCAACCTGCGCACCAAGTCGGCGGCTGGGGCGGTCTGGTTTGGGGGCGGAGGGTGCCCCCCCCCACCCACTCCCCGGCCCAGTAGCTGTGTGCGCGCAGGACAGCGACACACGCGATGGCTGCCCCGTCAGTCAGTCCGTCAACCCACACCTGCGTACATTCAAGTGCCCTCGCCTCATTGCGCGCTGCCAGTCCGAGCGGTCCGTACGCGATAATCACCAAGGCCAGATCATAAAACACAGACACATTAGAATGGCTTGCAGCGCTTGAGAAAGTGCGCAGAGGGGGGGGGGCGGGGTGAGAGCGGACATACAGACAGACAGAGGAGCGACTGCGCTCGACTGTGCGGTAGGGTCGATAATTGACATGTCCGCAAATAGGCGCAGAACCGCAGCGTTGGTTGAGGCCGGTTCGTAATAACGAAACGGAATTTGGACTGTTTTTATTGCCAAAAGTCCTATCAGTGAATTCAGAGGGGCAGTTGATGGGCGTACGTCATCTTTCGATAAATTATCAGCGGGCTAGTACAGGGAAAACAGAATTTGGTTTGAGACAGAGCGCCGGAGTACAGAAGGGCTTATTGAAGGCTAAAATAAACATACAGTGGAACCTCGGTTAACGAGTTTAACTCGGTCCGGCACCCAGCTCGTCATGCGAAACATAACCAATCAAACTGGATGAGGTCACTGATTGGCTGCAGGTGGCCGAGGACCCACGTCCTGGGCGCAAGCCTCAACAGTGGACACAGGCCCGCACACACGCACTGCTGACTCATTAACTGGGCGGAAGCTTGTCAAGGGAAATAAATTTTCTTCCAGTGGCTTGCTCGTTACCTAAAATGCTCGTAGATGGGGCTGCTCGTCACGCGAGGCTCCACGTCACAAGCGAATGAGAAGTAGAACCCAGTCTGCTCGTTGTTATCAGGCAATTCGTGAGTCCACACATCGAGGAGCCACAATGGCACGACTTGCCTCTTCGCGGTCAAAAGGTTCCGTCGCGGGGAGTTCAGTTATTTAGTATACGTATATATATTATTACACTTTTATTTTACACACCACCTTGCCGATTTTACTTTTATAAGTAAACGACTTACGCACCGATATTCGGACAGTCTAATGGCTCCGGGAATAAGCGTTGGATGAAACAGGCAACTTTCCTGCTCAGAACCCTTAACATTGGCTTTAATTTCCTGACCAATTCTTCTATGGGTTGCATTCCATCCTCAGAGTTACACAGAAGGCGGGGTGGGAGGCGAGAGGAATAAGCGCATAATTGCAATGAACGGTCCAATAATAATCATCAATAATTGTGATTTATTCTGCAATGGTACTACGACGACTACCACTACTAATGAAGATACTTCTAGTGGTAATTAAAGACCGCGAAGTTCAATGTGAAAATTCACTTGGGTTTTTGATGAAGTACCCAAGCTCCTCCCACGCTATATTTTTTTCTCGAACATTAAGTTCTCATGGCGACCGAAAAGCCATCGACCGCTGCACTTCCTTGTGTACGTCGTAGTCTGCTACAATGGCATGACGGGTTCACGTCGGGGTCGCCAGTTATCGAGGATTGAGCTCGGCCACATCAGAAGTTGAGTTGAGAGTTCATCTCACGATTGGGGGTCGCCATTTGTCACTACGAGACCACGTCTGTGGCGTCAGGAGTTAGGAGAGCGTCGGGCAGCAACGGCCGCTACAAGTGTTCGACAGCCTTATTAGCAGTGTTAGTCCTTACGTTCAGTTAGGGACGGTCTTTTGTCAAAAGTTCCCTAAGAATATAGCATAGTCATTGACCCGTTCGCTAAAAAAATCACGTAATCGGCCACAGTGGGGGTTTGAGGAATGTCGAGACAGCTCTTTTCGGATCGAGGATCAGCACGATTAGTAGTAGTAGCAGTTGTTGTGAAGCATTCAATAAGTACAGTGATAACATGACGAAGGCTAAAAGTTGCTGCACATAAAGCTGTCGCATTATATTCCGTGAACTGAAAACTGGCTATTTGTATTTTTTTTTCCGACCGAATGACTCTCAGGGCGTTGCAGCATAAACATTATCTGCTTCAACCAGAAGTAAAGGTAGCTAAATGGGCAACTTCGGTTCAATTAACTCCCGGAGTGATTATGGTCGTCATCTGGCCCAATAAACAGGCCAGTGGACGTTTTAGGAAAGACTTATCCGTTAATATATGAACTTTATTGCATGAGTGTAGTGACTCCACTCCACTCTAAAGCTCACTGCTGCCAACGAACGTGCATGCTCTAGCCTGGCTACGCCAACCCGGCCTGACCAATCATGTCCTTGTGGATGACTCACGCACTTACCTCACGGTGATTACCACCCTCTCATACTTCCGATTCGGTCCCTCGCGGCCGGACGTGCATTAGTCCGACAGTCAACTTCCTCCTGCCTACCCTCCACTCCCTCCGTACAGAATATTCTCGTTCTTTCACCTGGCGTTTCACTTCTTCTCTTTCCACAGAGAACTGGGCCTGAAGATCCCGCTGGCTAGGATTTAACTTATTGCAGTGCTTTATGGAAATTGAGGATAATACTATGAGATGTGGTCACACAACGGGCATTTCCTCTGCACTTTCTTATCCTCCTCCTCCTCGTCCTCCTCCTTCTTCAAATTTTCATCCACGGTACTCTTCTGCCCCCCAGCATTCGTCAAACCACAGTGGTCGGACTTTGGGAGGGACTATGCGTGTGCGAAGGCACATAACATCTGTCTACTAAGGTCAGCATTTTAGCTAGTCTCGACCTTAGTGTGATGCGCCAGGAAGGTTCGGTTGCTGTACGCCCTAAGTGGGTAGGCCCTGTAACCTTAACAGCTGTCGGTGCCAGTTAACGGCATTCAAGTTTGTTATGAGGTCGCAACGAAACGCGACGAAAAGGCGAACGCATGCATATAGTTTACATTAGCCCCGGGTCTACATGGTAAGTCAGCCAATTCCAGGCCTGCCCTCTTTGGTAGTAACTTTGGAACAGAAAGCCTGTGCGTGTCAAACCGAATATTCAGTGGACAAGAATTTTATCCTACAAATAAAGAACAAGCCCGGAGAACAGTGAGGACAATGAAATTGGAATCCCTGCGTTTTCTCCAAGCCTAAAAGGTTAAAATCTCTTTGTTGTTCTATCGGTAGTATTTTCTGACGTGTTGATTTTGGAACGCGTCTCAACCTTCCATTTTAATTAAATGCAATGACATTGGAAAGACTGGTCTGTTCAAAAAGAAGGTTAGCGGCGCAGACAGTAAGTAGTAAACTTCTCGTTCAAGAAAAACCGTACTATGCGAGTTAAATGAAGGCGTAAGAGCTAAAATGTTCAAATTGAGCGATACCGACGCGTGAGAACATTCGGGTTATTGAAGAGGCTCCTTAATGGCGGGAGGAGTAGGAGGAGGAGGAGGAGGAGGAGGAGGAGGAGGAGGAGGAGGAGGAGAGAAGTTCAAGGGGTTTTCTTCACAAGAACTTAATGTACTGAGAGGTGCTTACCAATTACGGCCCGGGACATACTCGTTTTGTTGTGCCTTGCGACCCATTCTCGACCACCGCCGGTTTATAAGTGTTCACCGATCGCTAACGGCAGATGGCATTACTGGCAAAGACAAGGGGGACTTGCATGACCATTTCCGGTTCATTAACCGTCATCAGCCGATCATACCCAACCCCAAGTGGTGCCCCAGCCAAGAATTGAACCCGTGACCTTTTGATCAGAAGTCTAACGCTCTAAAAATTGAGCCATGTGCTTTTGGTATTGCCAGCTTTGATCGAGAGATATTGACGTCTATTGACGAACGTTGACCGATCGCTAACCGAACTCACTCGTCCTGCCAACAGCTGCACACAGCGGCTAGTAGTCTAGGCAGATAGCATTGTCGGCGAAGACAATGGGAGACTAAAATGGCCACTTCTGTCTCATTAGCTTGTAGCGACCCCGTATTATAAGCCCTACTTTGCTCGCACTAGTCTGGAGCATGTCCCACATGTATGCTCTCGTGACTGTTATAACGACGGGTTCAGCGTCGCTAGTGTTTTAGCGATTACATCTGACGTACGTCACCGTCGAATTGCGCCCTGTTGAAATCCCCAAGGAAGAACATGTGGAATACGATGTGGTCCGGCCAGATAATAGACGAGAGAACGTATCCCAACATGTAAAAGCTAGTGGAATAGGATAAGGCGTGAAAGGCCAGATTAGTAGGAAGAATGTATTGTGTACACAATGGAAAGGAGAATAGATGGACAGAGATTTGACTTGGATAGTTCACGACCAGCAGGAGAGCCAGCCGCGGTCCAAGTGAGGTCTTAACAGGAATCAGGCCAGAAAACAGAGAGAGAGAGCGCGTCCATTGGCTAGGTCGGCCAGTGATTGGCTGGACACCGTTCGAGTGTGCAGTGTATGGGTGGATAGCGTATGGCTCGACACCGTTGTTGGCTAGCGTGGGTGGCCTGTGTATCGCACCAGGAAGTTTGTCGACCACAACGACCTTGAGCTTCAGACAGATTGAGGCCACGAGTGGAAAGCCAGACATCGGGACATGCACCTGTTAGAGTGCAAGGTCGCTACAAACACATTTAGAAGGGCGTAACTTTTGTATCCACCGAGAGGAGTTTATTTGTATGCAAAACCCGGAGGAGCTGTCTCGGGTGGCTGTTGCCGCTGTTTGATCTCCATAGCGCTCCTTGTCCCGCCTCGGGGGGCAAGCCCCGGCATTGGGAGCGGACTGGCGTCCACTGTTCGGCGTGGCTACAACTCTCCCTGTCTACTAGGGACAGTGGCTCATAATAGGTTGTCTGCGCGTTTGCTATTTATAACGCCCTCCCACGCATAGCCTCATGCGAAGGTCTCCGTGGTCTACCCTATTTGGCTATCTGCGTACCGTGATTACCCGCTGGCGATCTTATCAGCCAGACCTGACGGTCTAAACATTCACCCTTGGTTCGACCCAAAGCGGACTGTCGACGATCTGGACGGATGCCTCTGCTTTTCCAGTTCCGTTGGCGGACTCTGCAATCAGCAAGGAAGAATCAGGACGTGGCTTCCATACGGTGATGATCCTGGGAACCTTTGCAATGCCCCCCCCAGTGGGAACCCCCGTTTTTCTCCTAAGTCCCACGCATTACCCCCACAAGGGCGACAGTTTTTCTCCTAAAAATCCCTGAGGAGTTTTTTCACTGTCTGCTCCTATTTTCATCTTATGACTCAGGACAACTGGCCTCGCCAACAGTCTAAGCAACAAATGTTTTGCTACCACTGCACATATGTACAAATAGGGCACTCAAAGGAATTTTTCCTACATACCCTCAATATACTGATGCTGATACTGCTTGACCGCATTGAGATAACGTCACGCAACGAGTTGACCCTCCGGAAACAGCGAAAAGTTGTGCCTTTTGTAGGCTCGTGTGCGTTCGTGCGTGCGTGCATTCGGGAGGTCTAAGGTCATTGTGTGTGGATATTCATCGCTTCTATGCGGTCAGACCTAACAGACAAAGACATTTGGCTAGGCTCGACGCCTTAGGAAAGCTTCCAAACGTTGCTAGCATTTGGTCCGGCTAATAGTCTAACAGTGTCCACCTCCGATCAAGGTCACGGACGCGTCTGGCCTAACTGGCCAACTACTTCTCAAGGCCAGTTCACAAAGGACCTTAGGGTGGTGAGTGCTTACGCTCAGGTACTCCCGGAGCCGGTGACCTTAGGGTCAGTTGCAGACATCCGGACCCGGCGACTACACCCACCGGAATGCAACTCTGGACTCCGGCCTGCTCATGACTGGACTCAACTCTTCCGGGAGTCAATTACCAATTACTCATATTCTACTCCTTCTGCGCTTAAGTAGATTATCCATAACACTCTGGCCTTCCATACCTTATCTTATTTACTAGCTTATATCCATTGGAATACGTTCATCTTCTAACATCCGGCCAGACTACTTCGCATCCCAAAAGCCATCATCAGCCAGCCATAACAAATTCCAGGGGTGCGCCACCCAAGGCTTGAACCTGTGAACTTTTCTTTCGAAGTCCAACACCCTAACTCGAGCTCGTTGTTTTCGCGGTTTCGATCAAGAAGTTGAACAATGGTAGATGGTCACTCATCGATCCGTTACGGAACTCAGTCGTCCCTTTATTCTCACCCACGCCAACAGTTGCACAGCGGCTAGGATATGGTAGACAGAATAGAATGCCAAAGACATGGGAGACAAGCTAGTGTGGGCCTATTAGCCGTCATTAGCCAACCATATCCAACCCCGTGTACCATCCAAGGCTTGAACCCGTGACGTGTTGATTAAAAGTCCAGCGTTCTAATTTTAGACCTATGAGCTCGTTGACCTGTCAGGTGATATCAGGTCAGGAAGTCGGACTTTGGACTTCTAACCAACAGATTGCAGGTTCGAGCCTCAAGCAGTACAAAACATGGAATCAGGTATGGGTGGCTGATTACGGCTAATAAGCCAGAAATAGCCACTTCAGTGTCCCTTGTTTTAGTCGATCCGCATCAATCAGTATATTTTGAGTAAATGATGGAAGCCCTTAAAAACTCCCGTTAATCCTTGCAGATAGGCATGAAACGTTCTAAAATTCTTTACAGGTTGTGCAAATAGTCAGAATGCATAAAACAAGTAATGAAACATAAGTATTAAAAAAGTGGGGAGATTTTAGAAATAGCAGCGAACAACAAAATCGTTGTATTTGACTACGAAAATTTATCCAGTTATATCGTACAGAGGAAAGCCGTTGCGGGGACATCGATTGTCACTACAGTAACATGTGAAGTTGATTTTGGGACGAGAAGAGGAACCGCATTCAAGACTTCGTTTTCAAGGGTTTTGAAGCAAGAATAACACTATGGAGAAAATTGGATCCTTGATGACGGGAAATGAATATATAAATATTAAGCAAACCTATGCTGGACAACGGCACAGCCGTATACTTATCCCCTGTGACACTTTCAGAGGATATGCCGAAAATGAACGGGAAAATACTCATGCAAAGGTGGAAGCACTGGAGTATCACGTACGTCAGCGAGCAGTCACACTCGACTACCTGGGCAAAGAAGAGCAACAGACATTTGGTAAATGATCAGTGCATTGCGGACAAACGTGTAGAAATACCGATGGTTTCCTCATTTGGAGTGTACTCGAAGACAGACCGCAATCGAAGCTTCCCGAAGACCTAAGTCAGTACGTACCATGTTATGTGTTTATATCTATCTTTCAATGAAACTTCTCCTGAAGCTTTATCGCTTGCTCGTAAGTTTTGCCGCCCCGACAGAAAACCAACCAGCTAGAACTAGAAACACAATTCGACAACGTCTTGAATCAAACACACGATCTTCTGCTAGTATAAAACGGCTTAAATCTATGCTAGTTAGCGGCTCGTATCAGTACTTAAACAATGGTCAGAGATATCAAGGTGTACTGACGAGGTATCGCCTCGAGAGCGTAAAAAGAAACCGGCGTTTTTTTTACTGGACAGAACAGACTACATTAGGAAATTATAGACAATTCTGTCAGACGAAGAACATTTCAGAGTGTTAGAAAAGGCGAATGATTCCACAGAGGAGGGTCAAACATACAACTGATTGACTGGTTGTAAAGACTTAAAGCGGACGATTCCATAAGCTAACACGACCTAGAGCATTTGCAAACCCTCGGCACACATATACCTCGGTTATACGGCTTACCGGGGCAGGAAGCTAAACAACTACGTCGCCAGCCTGAGATCGTATGGGCACTACATGGATGACATATTCGCGCTTGCGACTGAAAAAACCGCAAGTTCAGGTCTTGTGGCTGCCATTAATGTAGCACATTCGTCAACCAAATTTACGCTTAAAGAAGACCAGACCGGAGTCCACACCTTTCTGGAAACGTTTCGGAGTATAAGGTCTGATGGCAGTATTCGCCCTAGCGTTTATTGTAAGAGGACGTGGTTGAGACAAAACACACATTGGTGCGCTGTTCGGCTGGTAGAGCCGAAGGAGAGCTGACGATTGTAGAAAGCATGTCGGAATAGAAAGGGTATCCTCATCAACTCATCGCTAAGAACTCTACCAAATGACAAAACGGCCCCGATACTAACGACAGGCAAGTGACAATGTTTCATCAGGGTTCTGTTTCATAGAAACGCGCCGAGTGAACTTTTAGAAAAAGCGGTCAATAAGTTGGGACAAACTTAATATTTTACTTTACGGGCTCTTGTAGGGGGTAACATAGTGGTTGCATGAGCTGGCGTTTGTCCAAAAGAATAAGAGAACTCTTTTCAGCACTGTGAGGAAAGGGCATAATAAAAAAAATGGTAACAGGTCTATCCCCGCGCATATAGTAGACAGATACCACCGTGCAGGTGCCAGAGAGAACTTCTGGGTTATTTAAAAGGTCCACGAGAACTATCCAAAATTTTTTAGAAAACTGCTCCTGATTATTGATACTGAACGTATGTCGGCTGTTGCAGAGGTAACTACAATCAGGTTGGGCAAGCCGATATTTTCACTCGTTCATGAAGGTTCACCGATCGCTACCAGAACCCAGCCGTCCCTCGGGCTCATTCTCGAGCCCTGCTAGCAGCCGCACAGCGGCTAGAAGTCTAGGCAGATAGCATTGTTGGCGAAGACAAGGGAGACTGGAATGACCCCTTCTAGCTCATTGGCCGTAACCTTCCAGGCATAGCAAACCCCAAGTGGTGTTCCACCTGAGGCCCGAAATCGCGACCCTTTGATCAGAATTCTAACGCTGTAACCATTGGGCCACGAAATCATCGGGAGATATTGACACTCGTTGATGAACGTTCACCGTTCCGCCCTGTCGGTACTGTGCATGTAGAACTTCATGCAAGCCCGGCAACTGTCATGACCCAAAGCCACCAAGCCAGCTGCCCGCATGTGATTGCCTTTCGCGGTGTCCACTATCGACCCTGCCACTGATTCGAAGACAATAATTGCAACTTTGTTTTTTTTTATATTCCTCCCCCCCCTCAAAGCATATTTTTCTCAACATTATTCCTACAGCAATATAATTGCAGTCCAGAAGAGAACTGATTGAAAGCAGACCTATACTCACCAAACTTTATTTTTACCATAACTATGTATCACCTAGCGGTACTGCAGTCATCAGTATTTATTTCCGGAATTTATGATGAAATGAGAAAGATTTTGCTTTGCTATCAATCACCAGTGGTTTCGAATTTTATATCTCCCCCACCGTGTTTGCGTGTCCTCGACCATCGATTTCGATGAAGTCCATCAAGTGCACCAACAGGTTGGTACAGAACGTGACGGACTCAGGGGTTAGCTTTAGAGTGATAGGGGACGTAGTTAGCGGCTCCGCACTCTTCACCTTCTCTCGGAGTCTCGAAGACTAAACGGGGTCCGGCGTAGGCTGCTTTCTCCAATCTCCACCGTAGTTAGGGGTTGACCGACTATCAAGGGAAAAAAGCCCCGAAAGCCCCATTTATGTCCCCCTCGATGGTCTTTATGCGACCGTTCGGAAAACGGAATCACTTTCATGCCATCCCCAACTCCGGTCAGATTGGTGAACATCGCTCCAAGATACCTCGCCTGCTAATTTACTAGAAAGACAAACGCTTCGCTAGGTGCCTTCGATGGACTTCACTTGCCGCATACGGTCCTAGCGGCGTAGAAATTAATAGCGTCTACCACCAACGAAACTTGTTTAGGAGAGCAGAATATCAAATAGGAATGAGGACGTTTTGGCGTTCGTTTAGCGTGGCGTGCGTAAAACAAGTGGTTGCCAGCACTGAGGAAATCCTAGGCCTAGGTCTTCACTCCTCTTGTTCCAAGGCTGTTTCACCAAAATAGTCAATTCAATTGAAATCAAATAGGGGGGGGGGGGGGGGGACGCGCCCTTTTTTTCTGTCCACGCAACCGAGTCTGCACAAAACTTCCCACCGTTTAGACTGAGCGTTAGTTGCCACTGCATTGCAAGCGTGATCAAATTACCCTGTAAGACTGTGCCTAAACTTGCCAAAGCTTGGCTAGAGAGCCAACCAAATCTCAGGCAGCTGAAGGCCCTCCCCGGTGAGTCATGCGCGAGCAGAACAATTGGCCAATTAGTGAGTTGACTGGCCGAGCCAAGCCAGCCAATCAACCCGACAGACAGTGGACCAATCAGAGGCGCAAATGTGGTCAACGCAATCAGGACAACCAATCAGAATAGCAGGCATTAGCATCGGCTGCAAGACGCGCACATTGTTTGCTCGGACTGGTATCGCACTTTCCCGTCAATCGTATGCGAAGCTGGACCATTTGGACACTGGATAATTACATGCTAAGGCTTTGGATTTAACTGGCGGAATTCTCCTTCCAATAATCCCAGGCTCGTTTCTACATAGTAAGTTGTAAGCATTTCTGCATAGATTAAAGAGTACACGTGGTAACATGTAATTAATTAGGCATTCCGACAAAACTTAAAGATAACTGAACTACCTATTCGCCATACCAACACCTGTATAGGGTGTGGACGCACAGCCCCAAGACATGCTAGAAATGTTAGTTTCCGTCCTAAAATCATGAATAGCTCAGTGCACTCCATTTCCCTATGACATGCACAAACCTGATTATTTAAGACATCGTTTTCCTTATTGAATTAATCCATTCCGTTTAGTGCCTAAGGTTTTGTAACTTTTTCGGATTAAAATTCTAGAAGCCATGCTCAAGCTCCTATAAAAGAGTACCCTTGGACTTTGAGCATACGCCGAATCATGGAAGATAACGTATCATCGTAGCCTGCCAGGTTTTGGACGGTTTTTATTCAAAATCGCCACGCTTGTTTCTAGTTACAAGGCCGAAGATAATTTCTTGGTGTCCAGATGCTGTTTTATAGTATGTGAATCAACCATTCTTACTGAAACTCGACTTGCTCGTTTCTTGTAACTCGAGCAGACCAAATGCCGTTGAGTAACATATAAGACTACGGGACGAAATCTCGAGGGCCCTGGGAATTTTTTATAACTGATCGATCCCATGTTCATGAAGTGATAAGATGCAAAACTCCAAATACACTGCGCCTTGAAGAACAATTTTCATGTAGTCTTTTACTCCTTGACATTAAATTCGCATAGCCGTAGTTGGATACTTTAAGTTGTGTATGCTAGCGGGAACTTGACTTCCAGCCAATGTCCTAAGTTTTAGACGCCTTTACTGTAGATCAAGTACACGCGTCATGACACCTCAAACATTTTTCATGTTTCTGCAGTACATGAGCCAGCAATTTCGTTTATCAACTAAAATATGACCGCGGAACGACCAGCGGGAGAGCCTTTCTAAAGAGGGTTAATCGATGCCTGCTAAATTGTGCGATAGTGGTTAATATTTCCATGTTGATTGGCACTTGCAGATTTAGTCGGGAGAACAGTCCTTCAGTTTTTGCTGTCACCTGGAGCATTTCGATAAATGGTGGACTGCAATCACCTTTTTTTCGAGTGTTGGGGCGTCGTCAAAATGAATGGCGACAGGGGTGGTCCAGCGTGTCGAATTCAAAGGCGGTGCAAGGTCACCTTTCCACCGGAGCGTCATGTCTGACATCACCACCAGCGCACCTTATTTTGAAAGCTTACTCCGCTTTCTGGTATCACTGATAACTTACGCGCCTCCTAGATCTCAGATTGTTTCACCCCAGATCTCATTACGGTCCTGACGCGCAAAATGCAGGGTCCGACTACTGAAGACTCAACACGAAAGCAAAAATTATTTGCACTTCACTGGGGATCCAGTCCCTGCGACGACGCACACTGCCTCAGAGGTGGGCTTTTGTCGTTGCCACGATGGCCAAACCGTACTTTTACAGCCTCACCAAACCAGAGCCTTGGCCTAGTCCACACAAGAGCCTGATCAGAGCCATATAGTTTCTTGTTTTGCGCTATGCATCATGTTCAAACAAGCATGCAGTCGATTTAATTCAAACGAGCAAGGGGTTAAGTGCGTGTAAATTTTCCTGGTTTTCACTGTTACTGCTGTGGTCTCCCTGAGAGTGCCTCGTCACAGATATGCTAGACTTCTTCCCGATATTTCGAACGCACCCAATGACTGGGCCGTTTATTGAAATACGGTTAACTACCGTCCTTACAGAAGGCTTCCAGGTACTTCATTCAAATCTAGCGTTGTAACAAAGCACTAACAAAGGCATCAAGACAACGTATAAGTCATCTTCAGGGACACCGTCTCTCAACACTAAATGAATCTGAATGGCTAAATCCATAGGATCAATTACTACGCCATTTCCATCGGAGTGACCACTCAGTGGTGGTAGAAACCGTTCACGGCGCTGCATACGTTACTCTACGAAGCATGATCTGCCAAGCGCATTTCGGAGAGGTCCACAGTCCCCACTGCGATGCGTCAACGTTCGCACCCTTTCGCGAGAAGCCAGCTTTAGTACGTATAATCGGATCCACTAGGAGAAATCTGGACTCGTCAGCTGCTGCAGATGACGTCGTAGCAGGAGTTGAGAGTTGTCATAAAGGAATCTGCATGAGATGGAGCTTATGTGTTTTAACACCGTTACTGTTCTTCAGTCTGGATTTCTGTCCAGTGCACGGAGCGACGGTAGTGGGCAGAACGGTTCTGGCCTACCGCGTGCTGGTGTCTAACATCAGATCATATGGGATTAGGTAGTGTGATTAGTTTGCCGGATTTTACCCCTGCACATCTTGATAGTACTGCCATTTGGTGGCCCGAATGCCTACCTTCGCTGAAAGCCTTTCTATCGTCCTTTATCCGTGAGATAGACAGAAGCCAAACTAAGAGACAGCCTAGCTTCTTTAGTAGGCTGCTGCTGCTGTAAGTCCCACGGAGATTGTTATTGGGATTGGTTATCGACCTGGAAGGCCACCGTCCCCTACGCAGCTCTTGGCTCTATGTGCCTAACTAGTATTACCGCGGGGACGCGACCGTTCTCTGCCAAAAAGGCCCATTTGCTGCCGCGGGCTGCCAACATCGACCTGCTGCATTTTATCGCCTGCTCTATTTCCGTTTTCTGCTGCACTCCATTCTTTATGTCTTCCGGGGATTTATGGTTTTGTGGCCGCTAAAGTGGCGGCGGCAGCGGCTGCCACCTCCTTCCTGGCATGCCAGCATCCTGTCACGCTCCACCCAGCCCACAAGCTTCCTCCTTCCACCATTGCGTGCGTGTGTGCCTATGCATGGCCTGTGTTTGTTGGCATGCGACGGTTTTGCCCTGAGAAAGTCGTGTTTTGCACCCTTGTAAAGTGCGCTGGTGGTAATAATTTCCGGTTTCACTGTATTCTGTCATGGAACGATGTGCTTTCCAGGCCATGCGCGTTTTGTTTGTTGGGGATAAAAAATACTTACCCAGCACTGTAACTTCAGCCGAAATTGCCTATGGAGTGCGGTACATGCCAACTAATGCGGTTGTATCATTGATGCTAGGTCATTTTGACGGCTTTTTAGAAGAAAGTCCTATAGGCGGCGGATCAGTCAGATCCCTGTCTGTCCCTTCCCTGCGATTCTGATCACTTTCAACTCGCCTAGGGGGAAGAATTGCCTTTCTTCGCGGTAAGGGCCATCAAACACAGTCAGTCAGGCAAGAGCTCTCATGTTTTCAGTTTATAACAGACAATTGGTTGTAGAATGTCTGCTTTCGTGAGTTTGTCGTAGTGGTCGATTCAGTCGGCAGAACTGCTCACGGGAGTCCATATAAGTAGATAGCGTGTGACAACAACTTGTAAACTCTGTCAAGGCATAGTATCAACTCAGACAAGAATATT
>JAYGXS010000001.1:114612821-114629155 GCA_036362985.1 Ligula intestinalis | reverse complement strand
GTCAGTGCTTCTTAGCTGTCACGAAATGGCCCCAGATTTCCCTGTTATATGAAGACTTTCATGGTCACCTTCACGTCTTCCGCTCTGTGTACTGGTTTGTTTCACGTCCGAGACATTTTGCCGAATATGTTTCAAACGTAAATGACCCATCGCTTTTTATGCAGATCTTAGTTGCTGCGGCATTTGAGAGCAGTCAACGCAAGAGATTTGGTATCCTAGTACCTGATAAGCCCTTAAAGTCGTGGGCAGTTTCTTCTATGATAAAAAGTCTCCATCGTCTCTTGGAGCACTCTCTATTTGGTTAGTCAGCGTCCCGGATATAATGCGTTTGTCAAGGGCGACACCTTTCATACGTCCAGGTTATGAATATTGGCCATATTGATTTGTTTCGCTGACCGAATGCGTTTCTCTCGTTGTTCGGAAGCTTCCACATAAAAGGAGAAGCTGTAGAATCTTAATGAATGCGAGAAAATACCTCATCCTTGTGGTCTTCTATTCTTAATCGTATTGGAAAAAAGTGATCTTTCATGGCTCTGTTGACCTACCTCATACCTTGCACACTGTCCGTTATTTGTCAGAGCGTTCTGCCAGAACTTGAAACGTAGGCCGCTCGACTTTGTCCCAAGGTGATGGTCTTATGACTTTTTGCATTTCACAATTTCCTGCGGCCCACAGCGTCAAAACGACCTGCTGGATCCGTCTTCAGTCCGATCTCTTGGAAGATAAGCGGCAGCCAAATGTGGAAACTCATATTTATTGTGTTCTGCCAATGCCATTCGGCGCCGGTGGGAGTAGAAGTGTAACTTTCTCGCCACAGTAAGTTGTCAGTGATTCATGCAACTCCATTCAACTCCACCGACGTCCTGCTTCGCGACGTTTGCAGCCCTACCAATTCTGTTGTGCCGAGGCTGGTATCATTTCATGCCCTAAATTGTCTAGCATATTTGCGCATTCGGTTGGTTGCTGGGACGGGGAGGGGTAGGGGGGGGGGGAGCATTATCATGAGCTCTCGTTCTTCGTAAACAGACATGCGTACCCACAGACACTACCCAAGTTCGAGGCGTGGGGGTAAAACAAAACGCACTGATGACCCTCTGCTGACGAGTCGAGACCGGTCGCTCTAGCTATTTTGACCTGTGCGCATACCACTCGGGCGGTAGAGCAGGTTTTAGTCTACCTACCGCGGATCTCAACTACGTCGGTGACAGTTATGGATCAATTAATTGCAGAAATACGGCGCGTTGCACCTCAGACGGGCTCTGTCGGACCAATCTCTCTTCACTGAGAGCAGACGATCTACATGCTCACACGATAGTCGTCGTCTCCTGGTTTATGACGCTTTCGCTGCATTGTTCGCATTTGTTTCTCTGCGAAGTGGGACAGAAACTACCGATTAATTGTGCTGTCGTCGTCCTTCTTCCCCGCCTACGTCGTGGGCTTTGGGGTTGCAGGCGTCCTCGATATCGTCTCTCCCAACCCGTCCCGGGCTGGTGACAACGTCGCGGTATTCTGTGCGGGTGGCCCTGGTGACAGTCGACTTCCGCCCCGCTGTCGTTTTTTTGCGTGACTGGTGTGCCAGCTGAATCAACTTGTGGCCCTGTGGCCGGCCACCAATCGACAACAGAGACGGTCGCTAGTTCGTTATTCGTTTATCCCATAACGTAAGGCCAATGGAATCAATTATCACAATGTTTTGGCGGCCATCAAAGCGCTTTCAGCCAAACGACTTGTGAATCCGAACTGGACGGTTTTATAGGGTCGATGAGGTCATTCCCGATAGGCAGCCCAGTGGACGGCAGAACCTACTGTCCCCCCATGTGATGGAAATTAGTTGGGCTATACGCATATTAAAATATAGAATTTGATTTCAAGCATATTGCAGGGTAGTGAATATACTCGCTAGTCTGTAATCCGCCTCAGATTTGCAGGTGTCTTCTCGTGATACCCGTTGTACTCAGATCAGATGATCAGGAGTAGGAAACATTTTAAAGCGTCCGGGACCGGCACTTGTTGTGTGGCAAGGTCTGGGCTGGGCGGTCGGATTTCCAACTTTCATGAACCACCTGCTTGAGAAGCAATTTGCGGCCCTGGCGTACCGATTATAGCTTCTACGGAGCAGTAAGTTGCCGCTGCGATGACCTAAGAAAATTTCCTACACTACGCTACGCTATTTTATATATTTTTATGTTGGCGGATAGGCATACACCGATCAATTAGAGGACACCTGTCCGTTCAAGGTGCCCTTGGAACTCACACTTGAGCCTACGCCGCAAGGCGGCTAATGAGATGGGCAGACGGAGTTTGCCGACAAAAACAACCTCTTGGTGCTGACTTATAGAGCCTTACATAGGTGCCTTCAGACTGGCTTAACTGGTTTATGATTGACCCCTGTTCCTTAGATCTGTAGTTTGTTCTGTTGGCATTCTTATCTCTGATAAGGCATTTCGGTAAGAGTTCAAAATTTTAGACACAAAAAATGGTTCCAGCTACCGACCAGCCTTCTCCTTCCTTATCTATTGGGGAACGTTTCTCAGTTGATTGAAAGTATATTTGCCATGTAATTTTATGGGGGGCGTTCTCTTTTTTCGACAATGACGGCTTTATGTGAATGCTTTCCAGAAATATCTTCTTTTGAAGGTTTTGGTAAACACATGACGCATAATCCCTCTTTGTACGCAGGCGATTCAAAGCACTGACAGACTCCACCGACAGCAAAAATAGTACATAAACTTGACGGAAGAAAATTTCTCATAATATTCACAAAGTGTCTGCTTACATAACATCGATGCTCGGAAATTTTTTTACGTCATCACGGCAGTAGAATCTGTCATTTATGAACCCCAAATTACTGAGGCAACAGAAGTCGGTTTCAAAAGCAAATATCCACTAGATTGATGTTCCATAGAGAACGCAGAATGTTCTTGGAAACGCAAATCGAAACACTAAGGATGCTGAAGGCATTGTCATACTTCCAGCCGACAAGGGACTGCCTGCACTCCTCGCGCAGTTGTCCCGACGAGGACCCTAATAAGTAAAATCAATAGAGACTTCAAAATTCTTTGGAAATCAAGGGCCGTAACACAGATCGACCAAAGGATGCAAAGATCGCGAGATTCTATGACCTTTTAGAGCTCCACAAATAGGGAACTGGCTTACAGCCAACCGTTTCCCTAAGAGTCGCCCAGACGCTGAATCCAGTCAAGTGGTTGTTAGAGCGTCTACATTTTGTAACTCTGGACTCTGAAACAGCCTTCCCTGCAGCTGAACAGTTAACACAAAATCTGCAAGGGATTCAATTTGCAGAGGACGAGATGATAATCTCTTTCGACATGGCCCCCCTCGTCACGTCGATCAGACACACACTACCTCGCAATTTAAGCCCTGCTAGAATAGCACTATCATAAGGTAGACAAAAACTCCCAATAGGGCCTCTTATAAATCTCCTAAAACCCTACTTGAAGATCTTGTAGGACTGTAAGTAGTAGGTGTGCTTACAGGCAGTTTTTTTCTAAAAATGCAGCCGGAGCAAAATGCTTGCGTTTAGTGCCTTATATTGCTGACGTGTCCAAAAAATGCGCTAGACAAATGAGCGCATTTTGGGGGTTGACGTCGCTCACAGACGAGAAACTACAGTTCGACGGCAATTCGTGCACCCAATCCCCGTCAACAAAAAAATCTGAAGTCATCTACCAGATAGATGGCAATTTCGGTGGAGCTATCTACTTTGGTGAAACCGGCAAACAGGTTCGTACGAGAACGCACGAATAGGAGCTCGTCCTGCGACGGAAAGATAAATTTTACTTTATAGTCGCCCATGTGTCCTCGCCAGGGCACGGATTCGACGTCGATTGCGTGATAATTCCGGGTCAGGTGGACGACCGAAATTCGCGCTTGCTGTAGGAAACGTGGCACTCGACAGATAGGCATATTGACCCGCCAGCAGCCTTTAGAACGCTGCGGAGGTGAACTGAATATGCATTGGTTCTATAATTTCCTTGTGTTTTGATGTTAGGCTCGTGTGGAGTTCAAGACGTCAGATGGATAAATTACTTGCCCCTGCAGCGATCACCATTCCGTCTTTTTGTAGTAAATTACCCGGGCCTCGCATATTTTTTAGCATTCGAAAATGGTCTACTTACGACTGCACCTATCAGTTAAATGCACATTTTATGTTTCCTGACCGATCTAGCAAACAAACAACAAATTGCACCGCTGTCGCTCAATACATGACTGGGCATTACTAGTTACTGTGCCTATACTGTCGTATCTGAATAGGAGGGTATTATTCACCTCTAAAACTTCAGTCTACTCGTGCAATCTTTTGCGTTTTCGGCATGCGCGTATTAAAACAAAGGTTTTTCATCATCAACAAAATAGTGCTTTTACTACTTTACCTTTTTATTTACCTGGAGATCATTCACTTTTAATTTTGGTCGCATCACATTACCGACGAAGATAAAGGGCAGTGAAATTACCATTTCTGGCTTATTGGTCGTCATCAGCCAACCACACCCAACCGTGGGTTTTGAAAGCTCGAGCTTATTTGGCCTATATTACTACTTGCTGTGCAACTATTGGTGGGGCTGGAGATTGAGTTCCAGGACGCAACATCACGAGTGTGTCCCGTAACACGTTCGGTGAGCTTTATCACCCCTCCATTGTTAATATACCCGATCCCGCCGTACAGGACAACGAGCCCGTGGCTGAAGGGTTAGGGCTCTGGGTATGGTTGGCTGATGAACGCTCGTAAACTAAAGACGGTCATTCGAGTCGCCCTTTGTCAGTAGTATGATTCTGCCTATGATACAAGCTGTGGTAAGGCTGTTGGTAGGGCTTGAGAATAAGCCCCTGGGCACAAAGACCCAAACCATTTGCGCTTCAGAGGCGGGCTCTACTTCTACGGTTATATCATGCGACGGCTTATTTGCTACTAGTAAGGAAATGATTGCGAGACGCCTCCTTTTATGGCTTTTACTGAAAGTAGCCTCACTCTTTCACATCCTCAAAACGTTGCTGGAGAGTGCGCGGTCGTTTAACTACTGCAAGCCCCGATCTGAATGGTTGCACCATTCTTTTAGACAAGCAAAATGGTATGCGTCGCGCGGGCCCGCAGTCTAATAAAGTCCGGCAAAGGAGTCTAGAACTGAGAAATAATCTTTACCGCCTTGTCCTCGGAATCCTATTGCAGACCAAAATCAGAGCCACAGGAGAGATAGCCAACCAGATTACTCTCGTATCGCCCGTCCTGTTGAATTGGCCATGCTTCAGTATGGCTCCCACTTTAACCGTTTTTCATTTTTTTGGCGGTGTAACCTGCTAGGACTTAAGATAATTGACACACCTCTTTTCAATTTGCCCCCTTCTTATCTAAATCATTAAAACATACACAATCTGTTGCACTATCCAGACCTCCGTCGCGACGGTCTGCTTTTGTTTCTCACCTCATCGGTGCTACCACAGTAACAAGTGGTTCCTGCGGGCCTGCTTTTCCGAGGTGCTTTTTTTCTTTTCTTGCCTGTCTTGTACAGCCCTCCTAGAGCCCTTGTCTGCGCAACCGCCGGAGGCTGCGATTTGAAGGTCGCTCGAGAGCTCTGCGGCATCGATTGCCTGGCGCGTTCTCTGCCAGCCTGACCCAGCTGTGTCCGGCTTCGCTAGAGCGCGCTGGGCTGTCGCTGCTGCCTGGTGGTGGTGCTTGCAGCTGTAGCAGTCGTACCACCCGCCAGTCTGTCTTGTCACACGCGTAAACACGCCGACTAGCCGACCAATCAGATTGCGACGACGACGCCAATGCGCGATGCTCCCTCTGGGACGCGCGCACACGTTCGTACGTGTTGTGCCTACCAGAGCTGTCCTCTCTCTCTCTCTCTCTCTCTCCGCCGCACATCTCATTGCTGTCGCGTTGCCATGGTGACCTTCAGTAGAGCTGGAAAGCGTGCCTCTAAGTCGATTTTTGCTTAGAAAAAGGCTAGTGGTAACACTGTGATTTTACACCACATCTCCTACCTCAATCAGAAATTGTAAGGCGGGGGGCGGGGGGCGGCGACCGGGCTCCCTTCTACGAATCGCTTCTGAGAGTTCTTCCTTTTTACGGTGCTAGTGGCCAGTAATATTTACTCGCGGGGTTTGTCGGCTCAGGGTGTGAAAAAATAGAATGTCTTGGCTTCTTTAATGTAGGAACGAGCGAAAGACTAACTGACTGACGGCTCCTGCAGAGTTGCTCACCCGATCACCAAAACGTAGTCTTGGTAGATAACTAAACTCTCCCTGTCTGAAAGTTTTCCACACGTAGATAGGACATACTGAAATAGTCACCTTGGGCTTATTCGCGTCTTCAGCTAACTATATCCCAACCTAGAACCACCATATCCGAGGTTGGAGTGTGGAGTCGGCTGGTCATTGAACTAACGCTCCCCATCGACCTGCGAACCTACTCCTCGTGGGATGCCCTCGAGGTCGCCTGAGTTCAAATCCTGAATCTTCACAACCTCGAATGATTGGCCGCTGACGGTCATTTAGCCATTCAAATGTTTATCGTGTTGTGCAACGTTCAACTAACCGGACGCATTAGTTGGGCTAAAAAGTAAGCTGTACATGTTCATTGTCGTCTTTTGGCATCCGTTTTGGATGATATATATTTTGACTATCTAATGGAAGCTGCCACATTAAATAAGGTGGAACAGGAATGCAATATGCGTCAAAACTCGTGGCACTTTAAGGAACAACCACCGGTTTGTTTTCAAGGTGAACATATTGTTTTGACTGTCGGTAATGCGGAAGACTAAAATGTTCTTTCTTGGCTTCCTTGTCGCCATTATTCGCCCACACCCTCAGTCCAGGACTTAAATTCGGGTCAGTTGGTAATCCAAGCTTCTTACTATTTCTCCTTTGTGGCCGATACAATGTGTGTTGGGGGCTCAAGTAGTAGCCTAACAGATCTTCATTTGTCAAGTTCGGGCCCTTGACTGTCTGATGATGACAAATATATCAGAAGCGGTCGTTGAGGTTTCCTGCCGTCGTCTGTAACTGCCATTATGCTCATGATAATCCAGTTGAATTTTTAAGCCTTTTCCTAATGCAGCATTTGATTATATCCGTATGACTGATGATGGTTTCTCTTATGTGGTGTTTTCGTATATTTTTATCCAGGAAACTGCTATGCACTCCTTGTACTGCAGACATTGCCATTTTTACTTCACTGCATACACCTGGGAGGTTGTGGTGGATCATTTCCTAGAAATGCCCTGCCGGATATCCGTAACACCGGGACTTAAGTTATATTGACATTTGATTTAGAACGGACTTTTTAACCATTTTTATCATCTTAGTTGTTTCGTGCTTTCCCTTTCCTGTCGTTTTTTGATGATATTTTTACTCTGCACACATATCACGTCTTGCTTTCTGTCTGAACTCGAACTGTTGTACTTCTTTTTTCTTGTAGAAAAATGTACTCCAGACAATCATCCCTCTCCGCAACTCGTGTGGTTTCCCTCAGTACAGAGCACCTGAACCACGGCGTTTTCGGTCGTGATCCCACCAGCACCTTTGCGCACGCTCTGAATGAACCCTGTCCATGCCAACACCACCTCCGTCTTCAGCAACACTGGCAGTACGCCAGTCGTTCACCACAGTCTCGAAGGAATATGCCCAGTGCAATGGCCACCGCTACTGTCCGCTCCGACAGCGCGACTGCCGCGCCCCGAGACCCCTCACAACATCGACAGCAGCCGAAGCCGTCGTTGTGTGACTCCCTGCACGCCCTCACTATTTTTAAACCCACCTCGACTCGCTGCCACCACTGTCCTCCCTCCGGATCACGTGACTTTGACCTCGCTCCCTGCTCCTCCGCAACCACCGTCCGCTCTGGCGGCAGTGGCGCCTCTCGTTACCAGTCTAGCACCTACGAGCTGAGCGATGATCTTCGCGCCAAGGAAGTGGAGTACATTGAACGTACCTACGGCGGACGATTGAGGGCGCAGCACGCTGCTCGCGTCATCCAAGCCAAGTATCGCGACTACCGGATGCGCGCTCAATATGACCGTCTGCGCTCATCTAGGCGGCCACCACGACAGACAGACGATTTCGGTTCTCTGGCCAATAAGTCGTCGTCGTCGACCGGTTTCTGTGCAAACGACCTGCCCCTGTCGCGGGAACACCTCGCCAGCATGGAGGACCTCGTGTTGGATCGGGCCTACCTGGACTGGGAGAACGAGGTAGCCAACGGGGTGGTCAGTGGATCCATCATTGATCTCAGTGCCACACAGGGTAATCGTGCCTCTGCACCCTCCGCGTGTGTCGCGGATCGTGACCAGAGTGATGGGGCCATCTCGGGGGCTAACGCCACCATCGTTCCTGGCACCAGCACGACCACCACCGCCTCCTGTTCCTCCCTGGTGACAGCGAGACATCCGCAACATTGTCACCAGTTCTCCTCAGCTTCGTCCGGTTCGCCTGGGACGGCTACCGGCTCGACCTCTGGTTTCGTGTCTTCACCAGGCTCCTGTTCCTCCTCCGGTTCCCTCTCCAACGAGCCGCCAAAACCGGGGAGCATGGTGACGGCGATGACTGGGGATCCCCCAGCCTCCTCCTACAACGACATTGCCGCCACCGCTTCCCCGCGTCAACAACAACACTCCCGAACCCTCTCGAATCCATCAGCCGCCCTCGCCCCTGCCGTATCAAAGCCTTCACCCCAGTCCTACGTGCCACATGTAGTGCCGGTCAACTACGCTGTTGAGGATGCTGTTCGTCCTCATCATCACCAACAACAGCATAGTCAGCCGTCCACGGAACAGTCGCCTTGTGCATACTACCTGCTTGACAGCAGCTTGGTCAGCGCTGAAAGGGCGCTCGCCTCCTCGCAGGTCTATGTGGCCGTCCCCTTGAATCAGGAGTCTCCGTCGTCTCAACAGCAACAGCAGCACCATCAACAAATTCAGCGGGACAACTACAAGTACCTGCGAGTCGTTTGCCCAACCGGGGGACAAACCCTGCCGGCTGCAGCCCCTGTTCTTGCTCAGCCCGCGGTTCTCGTCCGACGCTCCAGTCTAGGCTCAAATTCCTCCGGCACGCCGCCACCATCTTCAGCGGCGGCGGCGTCGATCCGACCAACCGCCAACTCGTCCGCGACGGCGGCTACTCCCATCTGGTGCACTCCAGACGGAAAAATGTACACCCTTGCCTACGCCACCGGTGGGGCGCCGACAGACTCCCGGATGGGTCAGGTCGTGGCTGAGCCGAGGCGGGGAGTGGTTCACTCACAGTCTCTGAATCATAGTCAGTCGGCACAGCAACAACAGCCACACCAGGTGCTGCTTGTGCGACGGCAGGCCTGTGACAATAGCAACCACCGCCTGCTGCATACCACCGGTGTTGGCTCCACCCCGGTGCAGAGGTGTCAGGTTGTGAAACCGTTGGTGGCCTCGGTGGATGTACTGCGGGACAGCGGACCGACAGTGTTGCAACAACAACAGCAACAGCACCAACCGATCCTCGTTAAAGTGCATCCGCCGGGTCTGGTGGCAGCATCATCATCTCCGGCAACGGTCACCGCACGAGAGTCCGCCGCCAACGCGGACCGCAGTCGGAAACGCATGTACCGAGTTTGTCTGAATTACTTCAACAAGTAGGTCATCGCCGTTTCTGCTCTCACTCCTCCTTTTTTGTTCACATTAGCAGTCTAGCTGTTTTGATGACGTTTACATGCACATCGTGGCGGTAGAGGCTCTAATTTAGAGATGAGTGGAAGGCGTCGTGGCTCAGGACGCATAAATTTAAGTTCGCTTTGAAGACCGAAAGTTGGCACGGATAGAGTTCCAACAGTGCTAAGCCACGAACAGTCTATTTGGCAAACATATGTCTTCGGAAATTCATCCTCGGGTCTGTAAAATGCTGTGATATTGCGAAAATATGAGAGTTGGAGGGGGTTGGTGTCTTGCGTTTCACAGCCATCGTTCTCACACCGCCTGAATAGAAAGGTCAACATGTTGGGGTCATTGAGACTGGGAGGCGGGAGAAGAAAATAGGCTGTGAGTAATGTTCATGGGTCGAGTACGCGGAGTGAACATCACTGTTAAGGCCGTGGTGTGAACACCTGCCAGCAGGACATGGAGGCGACGTGTGATCAACACCTGACGCCGGCCGCCATCAGGCTACGCCGACCGATCCTGTGCGCTCAAAAGAACGTCGTCGTGGCACCGCAGTTGCCATGGTCAAAAGCTGCTAATCCAACAGCCAGCAGCTTAACACCTCAGCCGACTACAAGTTCCCCCTAATGCTGATCAGACTTTGACCCCCCTTTCCTCCCCCCCATTCCCCCTGTCCTGACAACAGTTCTATTTTTCGACCAACCCGCATTATTCATTTACTTGATTACCATATAACTGTAAAGGCCTGATGAGAATTATCGAAAACAAACGTATGTTCGCCAGTTCATCTTCAGAAGTGAAAGCGTCTATTGTAGTCGCTTCTGCCAGCGCACCACTAAATTATCTAGCTATATAACCACGGCCTCGGTTGTTGCTGGCTGGCTGGCTAGTAGCCCTTGTTGGATCAGGACCCCCACCGGGTGGGTCTCAATCCCGGCGGCGAGGAGGATGAGTCGGAGCAGCATGGTTGGGAGGGACTACTCCTTCATAAAAAACGCAGATGGAGAGTAGGGGAGATAGATCCACCGTAGGGAGATTGGTGTAGCAGACCTTGGCCGCCGTGAAGGCGGGTGTGAACGTTAGAAAGAGCGTCTGCTATGGTTCCCTGTTGCAAACACCTCTTGGCGTAAGCCCTCAGGGTGGTTGACAAGTGTCTGGTAGAAAATCTGAAATGCTTCGTTAGGATCGACTGAGTCATTCGTATCGACAAGGCGTGCGAGACTAGAACTCGAGATCATCTTTTCTTAGCAAGGCCGGTATGTGTTTACGTACCGTCTTTTCCAGGTGCCTCGTTATGAGACAGTGCATTTCGCTCATCGTGATATGTTGGCTTCTACTTAAAAATCGTTCCAACCGCGATCTTAGTAGAGGGAACAAGTGCTACTCAGAAGTATTAGGTCTGCCCATTGGGCTGCGAGCTAACAGTTCACTTATTTTAATTGACTATGTCCATCATCATCATCATCATCATCATCATCACAAATTTGTTTTTACGATTGGCCTGCTGAGTGAAATGCCTCCGTGTTAACTGTATACAGGAAAGGTAGCTTCTTAGCTCGGTTGGCTAGAGCGTTGGCCTTTCCGTTGTTGGCGTGGTTTCGAATCCGATGGACGTCGCGTAGTTTTTCATAATTAGGTCAAATTAATTATTCAAATCTGTCAAAACCCACTATTTAAAATAAAGGCCTTCGGAAAATCAAGTTGTAATCCTGAATTTTCGAACTGCGTAGTCAGACGAAATGGAAAATGGAGGCTGGGATTATCGCACTAGAGCGTATGGGAGCATAGACAGACCGACAGGCGTCCATTTTAAACGGGAAGTGAATCGCGTTACGGTGAATGCTGTAAGCGACGAGGGGGTGTTAAAAGTCCAACTGTTTGAGGGTGGGTAGAATTCAGGTGGACGTCTAGAAGGTGGGTGGTGGGATCCTAATGGTTCTCAATGCCGTATCTCTTGAATGCTAGTGAGTCATTTCCGACGTGGAATTTGGTCATCCTTATATGTAACCGCCTAGGTCCCGAGGATGGTGTTGCCTGCAGTACGGAGACCATAAACGCAGAGCCCATAATTTCAATTCAGTAATCGTTTCTACCTAGAGTTTTGATAAATTTTCATCTCACCTGCACATCCTTATGGCTAAAAAACTGGAGTACTTTTTAACCGGAAATCCTGCCTTTTGAAAGGACAGTCAACCACTGTCCCAAATCTTGCCCGGAACTGCCGCCTAATGCTGTTTGCAATATTTAAATTTCAGATCGCCTGTAAAGGGTATCAGCATGCTAGTCAAGTACCGTTTCCTGGAGACATCCCCTCGCCAGATTGCTCGGTTCCTGCTCACACGACGCGGCCTAAGTCGTTCGGCAATTGGAGAGTACTTGGGCGAAATGAAAGATGACTTGGCCAAGGCTACAACCAGGTTAGTGCTAGCTGCATAGGTGTATGTATTCTTTTCTTGCCCCCCATCATTTGCCTTTATTCACTCACTGTGGTCCGGAATAGTTTGCCTGCTTCGCGTATTTCAAGCCTGGATTACTGTCAGTGAAATTGATACAAAACAGTAAAGCTATCATAATTGTTTCCGTCCTCTCCGGCCAACGGATACCCTGTAAACCCCCGAAACTGGTACATTTGCCGGTCGATTTGCATACACTTCGGCCTAAACATTATCGGTGGTTGGCCGTACGACTAGCGTCTGTTGGTGTCAGAATGCGTTGCAACCGACGTTGTCTTTCCCTGTCATAGTCTCTACGGGACGTGTTTTACCGACAGAACAGGAAATTATTAGGGCGGCCTAACAACAGCCTTCGCAAGCAGTAGTTTGCAAACCATAGCCGTGTCCACAATAGGCTATCGATCGGCCTATGCGCGATCTAACACTTAGAGCTCGACAATCAAACTACATTCACTCACTGAGCCAACAGCCAATGGGAATGGCCACTACCTCAGGAGAGAATCTTATTGGCTCAAGGGATATCTTTGATATGCGTTTGTTGTGCATAGAACACTCAAAGACTTCCGCTTTCTGCACACTCCTGTCATGTTCTTGCTTTGGGGGCGCGCATGATGCGTAACAAGACGGCTAATATTTTCGCCTCGGCTCCGTTATAACAATTTGGCGAGGTGATATCTCGGCCTGGCCCTCCGTTATAACAGAAAGACCTAGCGTCAGGTGCTTCTTGGCTCTAGCACAAAGCTCGGGAAACTGGAAAGTTGATATTTTCGACTTCACATGAAGACACGCCCAAAATGGCAGTCCTTAATGCTTTCTTGTGGCTCAGGAATTTGTCCTTCATGCCCAACTTGCTAGCAGCAGCGACTGCGTTGGCTGCACATTTGTTTGTAAGAACAGTCTTGTCTTACCTACATGGGCATTTGAACATTGCCCGAGAAGACTTGGATGGCCCAGTAGCCATCATTAGCCAGCTATACCCAACCCCCGGTGTTGTACCGCCGGAGGCTCGAATGGGACGAGTCAATTGGTGAGCGTTCTTCAAGCAATGTCAATATTCCCTATCTACACGGGCGAGAAAAAGAGCTCCTGGTGCAGTGGATTAGCGCGTTGGACTACTACTCAACGGGTTGCGGGTTCGAGCCCCGGGAGGTGCCCAACCTGGTGTTGGATATAGCTGGCTGATGGCGGTTACTGAGTCAAAAATGGCCATTCCAGTCTATTTTGTCTTTGAGAAGTAGAAGATGACTCGATCGCTGGGACAATATGTTTATTCGCCTGACGTTTCGAAATCCGTCCGAGACATACTCACAGAACAGTCACAGAAAGAGTTTGTGTGTGCACAGGGTTCTGCCGTAAAATTTAAACGTACAGAAAACTCGATAAATGCCTTTGCTTGTGCGCTGATTCGTTGTGTCAGATATGTCCATCTGACCTAGGTTTTGTTGGCACAAGATAATGTCAGACGAATACAAATATTGTCCCAGCGGCCGAGTCGTCTTCAACTTCTCAATTACTTCCTGGGACCCGCATGTTCGCTTGTATTAGCTATCTTGTCTTTGTCAGAACTCCTGATCTGCTTATAATACTGGCGGTTGTGCAACTATTGGCGGGGCTCGAGAAAGACCCAGATGAAGACCTGGACGAGTGAGTTCAGTAACCGATCTGTGAGCCTTTAGTAACCAATATATGGGCGTTCGCCGCTTGACATGTAAGAGATTGATATCAGCGAGTAAACTCTCCCTTTAACGAGAATCATTTGCAGAAAAATGGGTCGTTCGTTATTTATCAGCTGAGGGAGCTTTACGCAGCATGGGCTTGTCTCGATGGCAGAACGGATAACGCTGTTGTCTTAGGCATGTCACACGCATACTTGTCGGTCAGCCGAACGCGACATCAACCGGACTTTCTTGGGACCCTCTTGTAATATAAAATACGGATGGGACATGACGGGGGAAGGCCATTGCGCCAACTGCCTCGAAAACCATAGTTAAAGAAGTGTTGCGGTTCTTTTTCGACTTTCTAAATGACTAATTCAATCGACTCCGTACTGCAGAAATAGACTAACTTCGTTTTCAGGTCATCTGAATCACCCAGTAAAAAATGCGCAGTTGACCGGCTGAGTTCTCGACTAACTATGTAACCTCGAACTAGAGATAGAAAGGTGAAGGGTGAATTCAGAGCCTTGATAGTCAACACTATAGCCCGGACAGTCCTAAACGACGGATACCTTGTTAGGACACGAACCGTGTCTCATTCCCTGGAAACGGTGTATTCTGACTCAAGTCTCTTATATTAGAAAGATCTTCCAGCGATTTCAGGCGTAAACAAAGGCTGTACGCTGTCTGACTGGGTTTCCTCCTTCGTCCTTTTGGCAGAGGGTTAGGCTCAAGGCAACAGAAGCTGCCTACTAATTGAATACTTTTTTGAGGACGAGGGTTTTTTAAACGCAACTGTGAGCCTAATATGCCTTTATACCAAGGTGCTGTGCTCTTGTGATGGTTTAAGTTATTATTAACTGAGTGGTAAATGCGATCGACCAACATAGGGGCTAAATCAGGGTACAGCGGGCCTTATTCGGGTTGCGCTCCCATAACAAATGTTGAACATGTGGGGGGGGGGGAGGGGCGTGGTGACACACGTAGGTGCAGATTTACGTTGCACTAGCTACCGGTGGCCCTTATGGCACTCCCGCTCTCTGGGATCCGAGTCATGCGTAGCGGCTCCGGTCATTGAGTTCGCTTGCACCCTTTTGGCGTACTGACGATCGGTATTGACCGTGAAACAACCATCTATGTCAGAATTGTTAGTAACCTAATGCAATTTTTTCAACTCAGTGGCCGCGTGGTAGATGCACTGAATCAAAACGGGGGCGAGGTCAGGGCACGGCAGTCGTTATTCGGGTTGCGCTCCCATAGCAAATGCCGAACACGAAGGGAGGCGGAGCAGTATGCGGTGTAGGCTCCCGCCGCACTAAACACCCATCCGCGCTTGATGCCTGCCGGATCAGCGCAAGACCGGCTACATTACTTGTACCCGACTGAGCCTCTGGTCTGTCTGGGCACCGGTCGCCGAAGGAAAAAAGATTTTGGTAGATGCAGCGCAAGTCTACCATCACTCAAAACTAGTCCCCCCCCCCCAGCAAGTCACTGCCCCTACGCCACAATGCTGTGGACCTCATTGGATGCGACTGTCAAACTGTTCTGTTTATTAACCCGCATCTCGAGCCGTTCTGTTGCATCCCTTGGTTCTCGTTACTGTTTTGGCAAAGGGTTTGAGAGGCGCGCAAACGAAATCACACGTTTGGTGACCTTGGACGGAACTCCATGCATGCCGGTATGTACGTGTGCGTGTTGATCGCGACCTTTCAGGTCAACCGGTCGCCATCTATGAATTGTTGTCTGCCGGTGCTGTCCCCACGACTTCCTGTAAACAATTTAGTTTTCGAGGCCGGACATCGGCTGCTGGCTCAGCCTACTACTCATTTGCACCTCAATAAAGGGGCAGGGGTAATGGTAACTTACGTGTACATGACAGAGCAGCCTGTTGTGGCGTTGATTTCACTCTACTGTTACAGAGACTGAAAAATACGACCGCAGCAGCTTTGGTCCTGTCGAACCGATCACGGGCCGGAGTCTTAGCTCTTAGATCGGTTACTTAGGGCTGCGGAATAATTTACCATCACGCTGAATAGATTACAGTGGGGATGAGTTGATGCAGTACCGTTCTCGTTCTTATTTGTTAATCTGCAGAGCATTCTAACAACGAGGCAGAACCAGGATTGAATTCTGGTCAACCGATGAAAAACTTCAAGACCGAACTTGAAATTAGCTCCTGTTCATGCTGTAATTTCTGACGAAGTGATAGCCCACACTATCATGTAAGCATATGATGCTTAGACTCATGCAGACTGTCAGTGCGTCCCGCCTCCTAATGGAGCAGTTTGTGAAATTCGGGGACGACTTATAAATGACTCTAACGAGGCTTTCCTGTAAGCAGGACTAGTATGGTCGCCCAAAGAGGAGACGACAACAAGAACTGCCCGCAATACATGTTGCTTTTAGAAGAAGCAGAAGAAGAAGAAGAAGAAGAAGAAGAAGAAGAAGAAGAAGCAGAAGGAGAAGAAGAAGAACATTCGATCGCTGGGACAACACTCTTATATGCCTGACGTTTCGAGATCCGCCGCGGATTCTTATCAGAGACATAAGCAGAAAGCAGAAGCAAGGACCTGTTTCTACAT
>JAYGXS010000001.1:114588957-114612721 GCA_036362985.1 Ligula intestinalis | reverse complement strand
GCAAGCAACATTTATAGGGGGAAGGGACCAATTAACCGTCAACGAAAACAGTCAATTTCCCTGTAAATTTTGACTGTTTTCGTTGATGGTTAATTGGTCCCTTCCCCCTATAAATGTTGCTTGCTTTCGTTGACGTTTTTATCTCTGACGGTGGACTCCCGCAAGAGTTGGAATGCTCAGACAAATAAAACTGCGATCGAAACTACTTCTTCTCAATCTATGCACATACCTGGAATGCAAAACTTTGCCTCAATTCACAGGACTATTTTCCCTTCCTGAAATCTATTACAAGACCACCTATTTTATGTTGGTGGGGCGTTCCTATTCACATATCTTGTTTTTCGGCCCTACAAGCCATCCTCACCAGTTTCCCTTCAGTCGCATCGCGATTTGCCACAAGCTCTTATCGTAGACTCGCCCAAGTTTGAGTTGTTCCTCACTTTCTTTTCTGATCTCTCTCAGACAATTCATGCGAGAACTGGACTTCCGGGACAAGGACGTCGACGAGGCGCTGCGTACTCTGATGTCACGTTTTCGCACTCCGGTAAGTCGTTCTTATTGTAGGCAACGTACTTTATTTGGGAAGTACGGGCCGGTGCACACTGTGAAAACCGGAAGCTATGGATTGCTTTGAAGTGATTCGGTCAGTCGTGTGCAGAGAAGCTTGTAGAATACTGTCTGGATTTGTTTAAATATGCTTTCCGACGGAAAATGGTTGTGGTAGTCTTGATGGCCGCGTGCCCCCTTTCCTATTAGATGCTGTGGTTGCCACTTCAAGACCAAATTGGAGGGCAAACTGACTAGTCCAGTAGAGTTGGCTGTATCCCGGCCGCGCGCCGAAACCACGGCTCTCTCGAGCAGCTGTCTAAGTTTGAACCTAAGGCGGATCAGCTTAGGCTGGCTGGTAGCCCTTGTTGGATCAGGAGCCCCGCCGGGTGGATCTCAATCCCGTCGGCGAGGAGAAGAGCCGGATCAGCATGGTCGGGGGGGGACTGCTCTGTCTTCAACAACACAGATGGAGAGGAGGGGAGATAGATCCACCGTTGGGAGCTTGGTGTAGCAGACATTGGCCGCCGTGAGGGCGGGTGGGAACGCGACGAAGGTGCGTCTGCTGTGGTTCCTCCCATAGCTTAGGAGTGCAGTGTGGTGTCGGTCAACTGGAGTGGATTGTCTGTCAGCTTCATCGCACTGCTCACATGACAGCCCAGAAACACGATCCCTGTTTAGATTATATGCCATGACAGGCTGGCTTCTGGTTGTGGCGGTTTGCACCTGCTAAGTGCGTCGTGACCCTGCAGGATTTCCGCAGTTTCGCCCCCCTTAGTTGTTACAAGGCCCGCTCGCGGTGCGTGACTTTTCCTGTTTTTACGGGCTGTTCCGTGAGTGGCACGCGGGTGCTTGCAGTTCAGCTAAGAAGAAGAAGAAACAGTCGCTGGCACAAGGATTGTATTGGCCCAACGTTTCGGATATTTTACTCAAACTCATAATCAGAGGCAGTCGTGATGTAGTGTTCTTACAGTCGCAGGTAAAGATAGGTCTGAGTGTAGGAAGGTGCACTCTAGAGAGAGAGGGAGTAACTGCTCTCGTTTTAGTGCAAATGATATTGCTAACGTAAGCATCTGCCAAAACAACGCAGAGCAATTAGGAAACTCTCCAAACGCACTTCAGTAGACTGTTGAATGAGGTTATTTAAGTCAGAAAAACGAAAGCAATGAATGATGAACATTGGGAGCCTGCTAAAATGTCGCAATTACGTAGCATCAACGGTAACCACCCAGTCAACGGTAAACGCAGTTGCCTATACCGGTGAAATGAGTCGCATTGCAGCAAGTTACACACATGCACCTGCACAACTTCTTCAACCTGTGCATGCGCAAACGCAGCGAGAGACAAAATTAAACCGACCCCACATCTTGGCGAGTGCTGCCGCAAATGAAGAAAACATCTCGGAAGCTAATTAGCTACTTTGGCACACCACTCAGAGTTGCAGTTCCACATAAGCCGGAAGCGGCCATCAGGCGTCGGGTCATGAGACGGAAAGACCCACTGTCACGACAAGAAACGCCTGCAGTCAGTATGATTTCAGTTCAGTTTTATTAGGGAAATATAGGTAAATACCTTTGAGCTCCCTCTTTGTACATAGCTATGATGCAGAAATTGTGGCATTGCCAGTTATGGAACTGCGTTAGGGGGGCAGACAGTAAAAAAACTCCTTAGGCATCTTTCATAAGTCTAGTTTTGAATGCCATTTGTGGGATTTTAAGGAGAAAATCTGTCACCTGTGGGGGGGGAAGGCGGAGGAAATATGTAAATCAGTGTACTTAAAGGATATATAGGTAGATGGCCTTTGAGTTCCATATGTGTACATATGTGTCGTAGTAGCAAAAATAATCTCATTTTGTTGGCGAGGCCAATTGTCGAGAGCTATGAGGTGGTACATAGTTTTTTGATCAGACAGTGAAAAAAACTCCTTGGAGAAAAAACTGTCGCTCTTGCGGGGGAGGAGAATCTGATGGGGCATGAGGTTTAGGGGAAATAACGTCCGCTTTTTGGGGAGGGGGGGCCTTACAAAGGTCGCTGGGATCGTCACCGAGTGCGGAAGATGCGGCCTGATACTTCCTTGCTGATTGCAGGCTGGAAATACAGCAATATCTGCCCAGATCGTCGACAGCCCGCTGTGGGTCCAACCAAGGGTGAGCGTTTGGGCCGCCAGGTTCGGCTGATGCGATCGCTGACGGGGTCGTCACGGTATGCAAATAGCCAAATAAGGAAAATCTCGGAGACCTTCGAGCGAATACAAGCGAAAATGTAAGTCCGGGGAAGTAATTGAGAAGAAACTGATGCGATCGCCGGGACAATCATTGTATTCACCTGCGTTTCGAAATCCGTCGCATATCCTTATCAGAAAGGGGGTAATTCATACGCAGGAAGTTGCATTCTTTTTAGGATACATTCATTGCAACTGCGTGTGTACGAATTACCCTGTCTCTGGTGAAGGATCCCCGACGGATTTCGAAACGTCGGGTCGATGACATTCTTGTCTCTGTAGTCACATCTACTTCTTGCCAACGTCCGCAGTCGTTTGTCGGATATGGTGCAGTTGCGGACACCGCAGCTGCTCTGATAGCAATGGCTGGAGTCATGGTTCTGCGGCCCCATAGCCAATTAACAAGCCCAATTACCTCCATATGTTGCTATGCTACAGTTTGGTCTGGGCCCTGTAATTAATCACGTGAGGAGGGTTTGAGCGACCAGTTATTACGATTTCTGCGGGCCAAATTTCGAGTCCCTATCGCGCGCCCGTACTTAATAAGGGTGATGAAATTGCGACAATTAACTACTCGAGTGCGGACTAACAGGTCACCAAATATGACCCCTGTGCTGTCAATTATGTCTGCCTAGTAGCCCTTGTTGGATCAGGTGCCCCGCCGGGTGGGCTTCAATCCCAGCGGCGAGGAGGAGGAGTCGGAGCAGCATGGTCGAGAAGGGCTGCTCCGTCATCAAAAACACATATGGAGAGGAGGGCAGATAGATCCACCGCAGGGAGATTGATGTAGCAGACCTTGGCCGGCGTTAGGGGACGCAAATGATGCAGTATTAGTTACCCTGACACCAGATGCTTACATAAGTGCTGCCAATTATGTAGGCATCTAGTGTCATGGTAAGTAATGCTGCATTCTTTGCGTCTTCGTAAGCGGTCGTCTCTGACGAGGAGCTCGAGTGAGAACTCAAAACCTTATTCCTATAAACTTATTGTTCCAGCGGTCGCATCTTCTTAACTTCGCCTATTCGTTTCTATTGACAACTGCGCCCAATCTCCTTGTCATTTATCCGAAAGACGCCTCATTGCTGGGTGGAAAGGGGAGAGCCGGGGATGCCGATACTGAAGTAACCGTCCTTGCCGCATTTCAGCGAACTTTCCACAGGTGGTGGATTCCATACGCCGCAGTAAGCTGGGCGGGCAAATCACCTCAGGTGTGATTAAAGCCATGGCTCCCCGTGGGGGTCTCATAGCACAGGTGCCTAGAGCATTGGCCTTCTCCTTGCTGGCCTGGGTTCGAATTCCAGCTAGGCCGCCGAGTTTTTCACAATCGGGTCAAATGAGTTTGAAGCTCTGGGGACGTACTAGCAGTCCCGGCCTCAAGTGTTACCAACTAGCGAGACAACTGAGCGTGGCCGTCGTTTATCTCTTTGGGGTGTAGTGCATGTGTGGCGTGCCCAGGAGGGTTGTTTGTCTTTGTCAGTTACTACATTCATGCGCATCTCCAGTTAGTTTACCTTGCCTTGCTACTGCGAGCCCGACGGGCGTGGGGAAGATGCTGCAGACTCTACGGCCTACTTGTAGCCACCATTGTGCCATGTCTGGTTCTCATCGTTTGTGGTAGACGGACCAGTGGTGCGTGTGTGTGGCTCTAGGGGACGCTCACTTGGCCCGCGTGATCGTGCGGACCAGTGACTTACTACCGTATCCTGCTTCCTCCTGACATCTTTGTGGGAGGGGGGGAGAGAGGAATGTGTTTGTGCATCTGACTGCATGTCTGGTGGAGGAGGAGCAGGAGGGCAGTATGGCAACGATGTAGCCCCCCCCCCTCCGGATTCCTACCACCTGTCTAGGGGAAGGTGTCAGGAGTACCTTGACCGCCATTTTTGTCTCTGTGTGTGCCGTCTGTCTCGACGCGATGACCCCAGTTTGTTGGTAGGCCTCACCACCCAAGACTGCTCGGATTATCACCAGACACGGGCGTTCGTGATTGGTCCTTCTATTGTATCGCCCTTGCATGTCTTTTTGTACTTTCCACACGCACGGTTTTTCTTCGGGTCTAATCTTCCGTTTTTTTGCGTACAAAAGGGTGAATCGCAGAAGATTGTTCACCTGCTGACTGAGTTCCAGTCCGCCTACGTGGAGCAGAATCCAGCTCGTGTCAAGGCCCAGTTTCAGAACCCCGACTCCGTCATGATTCTGGCCTATGCCATCGTCATGCTGCACACAGACCTCTACAGCCCCAGCATTCGTCCGCAGGCCAAGATGACGGGACAGGAGTTTGTGAAGAATCTGCGCGGTATTGACGATGGTGAGTGTCGCTGGTAGTGTGTGTGAAGCCATTGCGAAGGCTGTAAATTCATCCACTCGTACTTACTGTGTGTGTATTCTCTGTCTGTGTAGGTGAAGACCTGGATCGCAATCTCCTCCTCTCCATCTACAATCGTATTCAGGCCCAGGAAATGTCCGTCCTGCCGGATCATACAGATCAGGTGCGCAAGATCCAGCGTCTCCTTACTGGGTCCCTGACACCATCGAGTCTCGTCTTGCCGCAAAGGCGCCTGGTCTGCTACTGTCGTCTCTACGAGGTGGGTCTGCCATTTCACTCCTCCTCCTCCTCCTCCTCCTCCTCCCCCCCTTATTTTATGCTTACTGATTAACCGGTTTGATTTGGCGTTCAACAATATATGCTTGAGTTTTGCGAACCGTCATAAAAATTACAACTGTGGCTTTGAATGTGCTCTCGTTGGAGCACTAGCCTGGGACACACTCATTAAAAATATGATCGATTTACCGTATTTCCCGCTCTATAGAGCGCACTGGATTATAAGGTTTATTTTCGAACATTTTCCTTATATAAAGCGCACTGGACGATAGGACGTATTAAGGGAAACAAAACAGTTAGGTAAGTCTGTTGGTCAAACTTTGTTGAACGCATTGACAAAAAGTCCTAACCTTCCATTTTGGTGGTGTGCTCTGGTCGGGTCTTCTTTTCAGTGATCTTGTTTTTGTAATATGCGCGCAAAGTGGCTAGCTTTTTCTCGTAATATTTTGGCAGTTAGTGTGCGGTTGGAGGGCTTAAGTCTTTTCATAAAATGAAAGCACCAAGAAGGACCGCCCCGAAAGTCATTAATATTAATGTCCCGTGCTAGGATTGTTACCTTCATTCAAATACAGATTGTAGAGACGCTTCTACCTACTGGTGTCTGTTCAATTACCCGCTGTTCAATTTTGTGCTCTAACTGTGGCCATCTCGCTTTTTTCCTTCGGAAACGTTACTTGGTCTTCTGTACTTGGCATAGATCATCTCCGTGTTTCCTCCAGTTCCGTACCGTTGATTCATTAATGTTGAATTATCTCACAGCTACTCTATTCACATGTTATACTGCGTGACTCGTAGCCTTGAGTTTGGAGTTCGCGTGGTAAGCGTGTCTTTTGACGGGTGGTATTTCAGGTCCATACGGTAGGTCGACCGTCGATTTCGACGATATCCACTGCGAGCTTCAACGAGTTGGAGCACGTGGTGACAGTGGCTAATTATAGTGAAGACCACCACACTCTCTGATCACCCAGCACTGGGAACCGGATTCAAGACAGAGTCAATAAGGCCGGAAATACGGGAGGGCGCAGACGGCTGGCGCGACAAACACTCAACACGCGTACCAAGCAGCACGCCTCGCTGAGTATGTTCCCGACAGGGAGCGCCATAAGGACCACATTAAGAAGGAGCCGTTGAATCTGACTCTCAGCCCGCAGACAGCCACACCACACAACAAGACACACGACCGACTGCGGTGTCCTAGTTAACCCGCCAGCTGGCAACCCTCTAAGCCACGGCTTTTAGCGCACCGCGATATATTCCAGCGCATTGGATTCATTATAGAGTAGTCGCCGGCTATTAAGCCCACCTCGTGCCCAGACCAAATTGGGCTTAATAAGCGGCTGGACTTATTAACTGTGGGCTTAATACAGTAGTCGTCGTTTATTAAGCCCACATCGGGCCCAGACCAAATTGGGCTTAGTAGCCGGCGACTACTGTAGTGAGGAAAGAATCGCGCCAAGTTTCGACCTCACTCTCACCCCCACTGCCGGCAACAGGCAACGGCCTAGCTGTCGGCCGCCCGAGGTGGGATGGACGCAACGCTGAAAAGGAAAACAGCTCGGAGGAAGGAGGGAAGAAACGACTGAGGAGGAGAGCGAAAAGCAATAACAAGGAAAGAAAGAACGACGAAGAAGAAGAAGATAGAGAAAAGGAACGAACAGGAAACAAGAGAGGGGAAAAGGGGAGGGTGAAGCGCAGTGTATATTGCTCCACAGCGCTCATGGCTACGGATTGAAGCAGATTCCTGTACCACACAAAATCGCTTCGAGGTCCGTAACCAAATTTAGTCGTGCTTCGAAGCATAAGGCGCGCAGTAATTTTTTTGAGAAAATTGAAGGCTTTTAAGTGTCCTTTATAGTCAGAAAAATACGGTCATAGGAATCTATGACTGGCCAGTTTTTTGCCCTGACTTGCACTACTTGTAGCCTTGAACATCATGTACCAAAGTTTCGGAGGCTGTCCCAAAACCTGCAGCTTGCGCCATTGAATACGCCCCTGTGTGAGCGCTAGCTGAGAACATACATGTCGTAATCAGAGAAGGTATAACCGCGTGATTTAGTGTCTAACTGACTAGGAGTCAGAATTATCGAGTACCCTAGAATTTGGCTTTATTCATCCTCCAGTTGGCATATTAGAACTGAAAAGGAGAAAGAGAATTATCAGAGTAATATAGGGCGTTAGTGAACGTTCGTCAGAGAGCGGGGGCGAAAATTCGTTAGCTAGGCTCAGTGTAATCGAATGAATGAGAAGGTTTGCGATCCAGGTAGTTGTATGGACGAGGAAGAAGGCGTGTCGAGCACCAGATCAATTGATTCATTGTTCTGAGCTTTCGAACTTTTACAGGAGTCCATCTTCAGAGATAAGAAGCAGCGATCAAAAAGGGTGGGGGGTGATTATAGTGGCCATAGGCCAATCAACTGTCAGAAATCATGAGGTGGTCAAGGCGTTAGAAACAGCAATCGAAAAAAAATGGGGAAGGAGGAAAATTAGCTGTCAGTGGGGTCGGAGGGCAATTATAGTGGTGTACGCTAATAAGCTGTCAGTGGAGCTGGGGGTCATGAACAGCAATTTGTGTGTTGCCTTGTCTCCCGGTAGAGGGTCCTGGTTACCCTACCTCATCCACCAAACGCAAGAAGGGCAAACGAAGAGAACCCCACAACGAACCGGCCGGAAAGGCAGGTGCTCGACACGCCTTCTTCCTCGGTCAGAGTAATGTTAGCATGCCAACACATATTAGGGACGTAAGTTATTCTAGTTCCCTTTTTGTGGTATATTGAGAATCAAACGTGGCAGGTGCTTCTGGTTTTTTGCATTTTACCTTTCGTTTTCTCGTTCCTTGATACACGTTTTACGTAAGTGTACGAGGTTAGGTTAATCCCAAACGTTCTTTTTAATGAAATATCGGCATTCCAAGCGATATGTATGGCTAATGATAAAGTCTTTTGGGAAAGAATAATGTTTATTGTGTGAATTTTTCAGTCTGGTTCCTCAGCTCGTCGTCAGACAAATGAGAGTATTGCAAAAAACAGTCAGTAGGGAGAAATAGCTGTCATCCGCATGTAATTATGTGGTCAGGGGGAATAGCCGTCACCCGCACTTATTTATGCTGTTTTGGCTTCCACCTAATCTTGAGGGTTTTGTAGTTCACGTCCAAATCTATATGCCTGTTGATGCATGCCTCGTCTGAGTGCATTGCCTCCAGGACTTCGCGGCTCTTCCTAGTTGGACAGGCGCCAACGATTTGGATTTACTCCCATGCAAATGCGTGTCCCGTGTCCAGTGTGCACATGGCAGCCTCATGCTCTCCGTTCCCCTAGGCATAAGGGCTCCGGCAACATCAAATTCCCATGTAACATTATGTTTTTGCGACTAGAAACGCTTCCCCGCTTTTTTCCGCCGCAGCATAGTCCTTAGCTTTGGACTTTCCCACACATTTAGCCATTTCAACAGACGTTCAAACAATTTTGACCGACAGGAGTCACATAAAAAGAAGCTCCCTTTTATGGGTTATATAGGGGTAGAACCATCCCATTGCATAGCTCCTCCTAGTCTCGCGTCATCTTGCGTTACCCCTACTTCTTCTTCTGCGCAGTAAGGGCGCCTTAAAGGTGATCGCGCATGCACTCTGCAGCAGCAACAACGGCCTTAAGTCTGCCCACAGTTATTCCCAACGGAGCGTGGCCGTCTCCGGCGTGTCCTCTTGCACCTTCGCCCGCCCAGTACGTCTTTGATCTGCCCAGGCGTTTTTTCAGTTTCACCCTCTCTCTCTCTGTCTCTGCGTGGCCGCCGTGACATTTTGGCTGACTAGGCGTGGATAGCAGTAATTTCTGTCTGCCTGCTAGCGATTAGCCTGGCAGAGTCTATCTGTCCACGGCAAGATCTCGCGTCTTGGTTTGTCATATATAGTAGTCGAATCACGGTATTAAAGTGGGATTGGGGGGAGGGTGGGGATTACGGCTAATGATGTTGTAACTGATCATGCTAACAATCCCAGGTACTATCTGAAGCGCCCAGACACGTGTTTCGACGGTATTCTGTCGCTGCTTTCTGGTTGATATGCCCAGTTTTGCAAGTTTGGCTTTTTAATTTCCTCAGAAGTTAATTACTGTTCGCGGCATACATCATTATGCTTGAGGTTTATACGCATAGACCGAAATGGTAAGTGTATATTTGGGTGGAAATCCGTCGATCACTGCGTGATATACACCTGCTACCAACGGACAGACTGTAGTTGGTTGGTAGGTAGGTAGCCCTTGTTGGATCAGGGGTCCCCGCCGGAGTCCAAACTGGGTGCAGTTGAGAGATGGAGAAGAACCGCAACCTCAGCCAGCTTGAGCCAAAAGGTCCACGGGGGTGGGTTGGGTGCCTGGGCGGGAACTGCTGACTATAGTAGCATATATTGATGTTGTAACTTACCATACTAACACCCCAGGTACGGCTACGCGCGAATAGCCCAACTCTGCGAATGCATTATCCTCCTAACAACCCTGATAACTGTCAATTTTAATGTTCAGACACCAAGTATACCTTAACCTATCGCCCCAAAAATCTTTAATATGATTTCAAAGTCACCTTACAACATTAACCTTAAGATTATATAATCCCCAACCTTAATCCTAAACCCAATTTTCCCGGAATTGATCGCAAAGCCACATGTGTTGTGGGTAGTTCCTGTTTAGGCGACCATAAAAATCTTCCTTACCAGGGCGATGCTGTTGGTTTATTGGTTGTTGGTTTCTTGTCTTTGGTTGTTTGGTTGGTCGTTGGTTTGTTAGGCCGCAGTGTTCAGACACACGGAACCAGCTGGATAATGCCAGACGTCTGGCCATTGATGGCAAACCACGGGTCGTACTGTTTCATGATATCTTGGATCCTGGAGTCGGTCAATCAATTATTAGCCATAATGGACGCCCCTGCCGTTTTTTTTTCGAGGTCTTTGGCAAGGCCCGGATGGCTGCCGTCAGCGGTGGTGTCAGTCTCACTCGCAGATCTGACCGCTATCAGCAGCTCCCCCCCCCCCCCCTATAACTGTTGGCCGGATGCCCCCCCCCCCCCCCTCGCAGCCAATTATCACCTTTATTCGGTACTGTAACTTTCGCGCGCCCATATCTTCCCCCGCACACGATCTGGGCCGTCTTTATGGGCATCTGCTCGTTCTGTTCACGCCATCTGAAAAGATTTCTTGGTTTCTTCCCCCGTCGTCCCCTCCCGTCTGGCATCAAATGATCGAGTAAAGCAGGGAGGGGAGGGGCAAGGCTAGGGGAGGAGATTTGTGGTCATCACCTCACCATCGGACGGAGATCGTGTAAGACACGGCGTTCCCACCATATTTTCCTCCGACTACACCCGCAGCATTTCGACTGAAGACAGTACTGCATGCAATTACTGGGTGTCAGTTGTTATCCGTTTAGAAGAAGAAGAAGCGACCACTGGAACAAGAGGTTTATTGTCCTGACGTTTCGGATTCCCTCGGGAATCCTTAATCATAGATAATAGTAGAACAGTGTGAGACATGCACAAACCGTTTGGCATGTTTCTATGTCAATGTAGGCCAACCAGGAGGAGAGGAATATTTTCTCCCTCTCAACGGGAGTTGAAGCAAAACTGAGTTGCCAGACAGACCCTGGCCTTTTGGGGGTTTCCGTCATCGTAAACGGATGAACCAAGATCGCTCTTCACTGAAGCAGCCAATTGAATGATACTGACAGACTGGTTGATGCTGCAGTGTTTCTGATACCTGCCGCATGCAGCTATCTCTTCTCTTTAGCTATCACCTGGGTCCACTGTCAATGCATTCTACTCTGTTGGGATTAGGCAAATGACAAAAACTGCTTTTTCCGCCATTGAATTGTTCTCACCTGTGCAGTCCTCATGTTTCAACTTCTTGGGAAGTTAGCTTATCGAATCCCCCTTTCCCTCTTCTCCCCTTCGCTGCAGGTTCCGGACAGAAGTAAACGCGACCGTGCTGGCGCTCATGAGCGGGAGATCTTCCTCTTCAACGACCTCCTTCTGGTCACCAAAGCCTTCCAAAAGCGTCGCAAAGACGCGCCCTATGTGTATCAGGTGCGAGCCTGTGTCAATCTGATGGGCCTGCGTGTTAGCACCTTCGAGACGGCCGCCTATCCGAACGGAATAGCTCTCTACAAGAGCGTAACTTCATCGGCCAGTACCGCCGCTGGTTCCGCCTCTGATAACGCTGCCAGTTGTCTGCCCTTTGAACGGACGACCTCCGCGTCGGACAAGAAGTCGCCCTCTCCGGCTGGGGCAGCAGCCGCCGCATCCGCTGGACGAGACGCGTCGTCGCAGGCGCCGCCAGTTGTCTGTCTCAACACCAAGACCATCGCCGACCGGATGCGTCTGGTGGACGATCTTCAAGAATGCATCCTTGAGGCCGCTGAGATGGACCGCGTCCGGCTAGAGGAGGTACTGTCGAAGCAGCAGGACCTACAGAGACCACAAAAGGCCTGTGGAGGCGGCGGCGGCAGCGGTAGGGGTGTGAAGCGAATCGAGTCCGATCTCAGCTCCGCCTCCGCAGTACAGAAGGCCAAGGCAGCGACGCAGCCTGCACCACAATCTCAGTGTGCCCTCTGCACTTGCATGACAGATCCGCCCCTGTTCCTGCAATCCTCGCAGCCCTCTTCTCAACAAAACTCGACGCCTACTTCCTCCTCCGCTGCCGCTTACAAGTATTCCGGCAATGCGTTCGCCGCCTACAGGTCTCCGCCCACCAGACTGCTTGATCAGCACAGCAGGGGCTTTTAAGCCTAGGCGGGCGTGTGTGTCCGCGCGCGAATTTGACTGTGATACGAATCCTACCCTGTCCCTCCCCTCTGCCCCCCCCTTTTGCGTTGACGAAAACGGTTTCTAATGATATTTAATCAGGCATTTCGATCTATGCCGCTGCTCCTATCAACGTTACCGCAAATTAGTAACAGTTACCCTGGGTTCGCATTTTGCGACATTAATTGCAATCATAAAGTGCTAAACTATGCCTCAACGAGGCTGTTTATTTGCTTGCCTTCTTACTAAATTCTCTAGGACTGGTCGCGCTGTTGAACCGCTGATCATACTTGTTCATACTTGTTGGAGAATCTGTACGAGGGAGGCGTGTTATGACCCCCTTAGAGGTATGCTTTCAGGCTTAGTCTATTTCCGTCATCACCCAGTTGAGGCGAGGACGGTGTTGGGGAATCTATCACGACACATTAAGCGTCGCGGCTTGGGAGGTCTTCAACTGAAGGGGGAACGTGGTCCTTTCGGGACTGAGTGTCAAGCTACAATGGCGCCTGCGGCACTCCCACTGACGTGAGATCCAACTTTGTGTGTAACACGAACCCAAATAGCTTAGTCTTTTGAGTATCCGACTTCTGAGCCCTCTAACCGGGCCGCGTGGTAGATTCACTGGACGACACGGGGGTCAGGTCAGGGCACATTAGGTGCTATTCGGGTTGCGTGCTGATAACTAATTACGAACATGGGGGGGCGGGATGTTACGCATAGATGCAGCTTCGACCGCGCCAGCCACCTGCGCCCTATCCCGCCTCCGGCTTTTTGACTGCGTCCTAACACTAGGCCCAGGTGAGTGAGGGAAAACAGAGAGTGCGGTAGATGCTGCGCAAGTCACCGTCCATGCACCAGCCTGTTGTGGAACATTTTGTGAACACTAGCGAACTCGACGGTCGAGCTGCCGTGTGACGCGCGTGTGCATCCGAGTCACCTCCGTCGTCTCGACATTGTCTTGCCATCGGAGCAAGATCAATAAGATTGAAGACAGGTGCGGTAGATGCCATGCAAGTCTTGCTCACCAAGAACTAATTCGCGTGCAGTTTCCGCGGAGTACGCTGTGAAGGTGGGCTCTCTGATAGTAGAACCGTCGTGCGTTGTTTTGTTCCCACTAACGCCTCCGTGGCGTTTTTAGTTTGGATCGGTAGTGACATCGGCATTCCCTTATCCAATCAGTGCCTGGTCCGTGTTGGTTGCGGCACCGGCGAACGCGTCGTCATCCCCCTTCTTCCGGTCTTACCTTAGGGTAACTTGATTCCCACGGGGCGAATGGGTGGAGCCTCAGCGACCTTTGCTCGCCTTAATTAAACTGCTGCCCGTCCAAACTTTTACGGCCGCTGAGGCATTTAGGTGTGGCCTGGACAACTGGTTAAATAACCTGGGTTGGTAGACTGCGAGCATTTATAGCCTTTGTAGGACGGCAAAAAAAATAGCGAAGGGAAAACACCACTATGCATGGCGCGGCATGCTAAGCCGACTGTGAAGTGCTGGCGTGAAATCATCCAGCCAATCAGCGTGTGTGACGTTGAGTGGACGTGATAACTGCTCACGCGTGTAGTCCAGTCAATGGCTGGTCGAACACTGAATGGGTTACCGCGCAACAAGCAGCGACGCTAGATTTCAGGGAAAATGCCAGTTTTATCGCGTTCGGCATCATTTTGCTCGGGGTTGAGAGGAGGACAAGGATGCATGACAATAACGTCTCCACGCGGCACTTTCGCCAGCTCGAAATGGGCGGTGGTGGCGGACATAGTTATTTCGAGCGTGCACGTTGCTTCCCTATCTTCCTAAATTCGATGCGCTCTTAGTTGTTGCGCTAGAAGTGATTTGCACTGTGGGCTGCCGGCCATCGGATCGACTTGGTCCTTGAAACCGAGTCTGGCTGTGGTGGTTCCTTCTCAATGTGCCTTTAATATGGGGTCTGATTCGACGACAATTGAGTATTTTGCCCCAGGACGAGAACTCCAGTAATACGGACTATCACTCGGTGGTGTAAATGAAATTAAGAAAAGCAAAAAGATGTACGTTCACGCAATTCGCTTGTTTTACCACACCAATTAAAAGATAAACACTGGTGCATAATTTGAAATGCGGTTACTTCGAAACCGTAAACTTCAAATCGGGGGTACTATTTAGACATTTCAGAGAAATTTATTCCAACCCGCGACTACCAATCACATTAGGGAGAAAGTAAGAATATATATATTTAAATTCGACTCTCCTGATCGCTGTACCTGAAGATGAAGATCCAAAGTCTAGCCCCAACTTATAGCCCTAATCCGAACGCTATCTCTAATCGTAAACCACGAACGAGGCATGAAAATAAACGGAGAGGTAGGAAGTTAAATGAAGCCTTTCAAGATAACGCAGCTCGTATTCAATGAAAAAAGACCATATGGAGCCACATACTCGATCGCCAAAAAATTTACGTGTGTTTGGCGTGTGGTATATGACCTGAAAGGCTTTTCTCTCGTCCCTTGGTGGTTCGAATGAACTAGGTGGGCGAGGATTGAACTTGAGATCGGTCTATGTGGCCGTATGTGCTCCCGTGTTCTCTTCTCCAGATATCGCGTTGTTCGGCCAATATATCCCGCTCCACAGGGCCAGCTGAAAGAATAGATGCGCATCGATGTGGCCTGAAACGGTAGTCTGTCTTTACCGCCCATTCGTATAAGGGGAGAGTTAGTGTAGATTACGCGTAAGTTTGCCGCCGGGAAGGCACTCAGATGCTTAATTACACTCACCCACCTGCTAACCCCCCTTCCTTCCTCCCAACCTGACGATTATATAAACGCTGCAATTAACTGACCATTTTTATCCACCATGTCATTTACCGGCCTGATGATGGATGACCGAAAACTGTTGTTTGCCAATACGACTGTTCAATCGTAAAATGGGAATTTTCGCAGAACTATGTGGTTTTATATGTAGGTTCACACTCCAACTGGTGTTGGGTTTCTGGTGTCGTAATAGGCTCTGCTTTCATGACTGCCCATCTCTATCTGTAATTCATTCATCTATCTTGCGCAGAAAGTTTAGGATCGTTCTTCGATGTATCTTCACCACGAGATTCCATCAGATCGATCTTTAACCAGCAGAGCGATCGCTGAGAACATAATTTTATTGACCTAACGTTTTGGGTACTCTCTCCGAAACATCAACAGAGAAGAATCTGAGTGAGACTCTGAAAGGTTAACCCAGATAAACTTCTTAATTCAGTGATCGCGTTTTATAACCCGTTTCCCTGAGCTCGTCTGTTTGTTTCCATCGGCAAAATTGAAGGCTTTAATGACATTGCCCGAAGATGATAATTTAACTGGTCCAGAGGATGAAAATAATATAATAAACGCTGTTTCGAGGTGCCCGCTCCTCCGTCGTTACTTCAGCAATGGGGTCTGTCGAACGGCAATGCGGTGCGGGGGAAAGCAGCTGTCATTGAGTTAGCCAATGGGACTTGTGATGACTGGTGGAGAAGCCACTTACTGAATTACGGTTGATTCACGATGATGATGATGATGATGATGATGATGATGATGATGAGAACTTTATTTTGATGGTAATATCAAACTTTCAGCAAAAAAATGCTCCACTCACGAAGAGCAAGAACTAAAATAAATTAAGGGGTCCAAAAACTCAAGGGTAAATGGTCAAAGATGACAAAAAAAACTCAAAGTAAGAAGTCGACACGGTTACCACATCAGTTATAGAATCAGGTCAGCCTTCAGCTTCTCAATTTCCGTTTCTTCACACTTAAGGAAGCATGCTAAGAATGGGAGTATCGAGTTCTGGTAGGCCGATGTACGACATGTCGTATGTCCGAAGTTTCGACGCGTCGTACGAGAAGACTTCGCAGCCATTAGTTCGGAGTGGAGAGGGTGAGCGTCCTCACTAAGAATACGGTCCACGAAATTCTTGACCGATTTGAAATGTCGCTGAATTATAAGGTCAGCTAAAAAGCATAGAAATAACCGGAAGCTGAAGAGAGCATGCGGATAATACGTTTAATAATAAGCAAATCTTTCTTGAGTAGTGCTGGAAAAGTAACTGGAGAGCAGTAAAGAATGAGAGGGAGGATACAAGCATCTATAAAATGCCAGATGAGGGCTTGAGGTGTGCGATATGAACGCAAGCGGCGGATATAATAAAAAGGTTTGCGGATTTTAATAAAAAGGTCTTCAATATGAAGAGTAAATGAGAGGTTGGAAGCTATTGTTACACCAAGGTATGGGAAGGAGGATACCTTGTTGGGCAGAAAGTCAATGGTTTCAGGACTGGAGGAGGGTCGCAGCCTGAAGATACACTGGACTGACTTCCGCTCATTAAGTTAAAGGCCATTTTCTGACGGCCATGCTGTGACATGTTCCAGTCCATCCTTCAGTGTTTGGAGATGGGTCTGGCTTTTGGGAGGAAGGCTGACAACCTTGTCAGGTTGATTCACGCGTCGAGGTGAGGACAAAACGGCGAGGAAGGTCACCTTAAATATTTTAGAAGGCAGCGTATGTAGCAGAATTTAATGGCAACATAAATTTGGCGAGCGCTCATCAGCCGTTTCCACTCGCTGCATAAACAGAATAACGAATGATAAATTGCAGAATTGAATTCATACAGAAAAATCGATCCAAAACATCAAGGTCACTTGAGTTAGCCAAGAGGCAATCAATAAAGTAGGAATTCAAACACTGTGGGCAGCAAAAACGCAGTAAAATGTCTAAGGCAAAAACATCTAAGGCAAAAAGGTTGGAAGGGGATGGGTAAACAAGGAGCCGGTGCTACCACGGCAGGGTTAGCTTCACCACATGCTCCAATTGTTTGCATAGGTCAGGTTTAAACCGCCTTATTTATGCTGCCTCCAGGTAGCGTAAGATACGAGTTGTTCGTGCCCGAACAAGTACTCGGAAGGATGTTTTAGACTCAACAGAGTGCCCCATATCAAATAGGTGTTCAGTGATAGAAGAACGGGGAGTCCTATTCTCCTGTCTTAATAACCAACTCGGCAAGTGCTCTTTTGCTCTGGCTGATAGAGCGAGAAGGCGTGGTCAGCAGTTCAAAGTTAATGGTGCCCATAAAGATTTATTGACACACGTCATCAGTGGTGTTTTCTCACGCTCGAACGCCGCTGCTGACGCGCGATTATTTCAGCTGGAAATAGTTCGGGGACATTTGACTCACACTCGTCCGAGGATGGTTCGTTCAATTGACCCCATCCTCCCCCCTCCCGGCTCGCACGAATTATCGCGCTACAGTAGTCGCCGATTATTAAGCCTACGGTTAATAAGCCCAGCCGCTTATGAAGCCCAATTTGGTCTGGGCCCGAGGTGGGCTTAATAACAGGCGGTGGGGGTCACTTAGAAAAACGCCTCACTTGACCCGACAAAATAAACAGCCGCCCAAGAGGACGAGGTGTCCGCCTCGCACAACCTAGTTGCTAACACACCGCCGCCGCCGCCACCGCTGCTGACGTCTCACGGCTATTAGGGGAACCGAGAGTGGGCGCACAGGTGCTAGAATTCCGATTCGATCAAAATTTTCAGCGAAAGAGATGCGTACCACTGGATCGCTGAACCGATGAATGAGTCAGCGTGAGCCCTTAGCTGCTTCGAAGAGTACGGATGTTGAGTCCAGGGATTGTATTGCTAGTTAGTCAAAGGGGAGAGAGAGAGAGTTTCAATATCAGTTTATGTATTTCCATTTCTCTACACATGAGATGGTGTGCCAGAAATGGCCATATAGACGAAAAATCCTAAATTTTCAGCAAATATGGCAATTTACGGCAAGAGGTATGTTGGAAGTCTCAGTGCAAGTCAGGGTAAAATTTCACAGTCATATCAGAGTGGAAAGAATAGCTATTTTCAAGAATCCTATCAGTATCAGTATATTGAGGGATATGTAGGAAAATTCCTTTGAGTGCCCTATTTGTACATATGTGCAGTGGTAGCAGAAAATTTGTTTCTCAGACCGTTGGCGAGGCCAGCTGTCCTGTGTATGGCTTAACCGTCGTAAGAGGTTATGAAATAAAATATCAGTTAAAAAAAACAGAAAAAGCACCGGCAACTGAAGAGAGCATTCGCAGGATAATTTTGCAAATAAGAAAGTCTTTTTTAAGAAAGCTGGAAAAATAGCCGGAGAACGATCGGGACTGAGAGAGATAATGTAAGCATCGATAAATTACCAACGTGGGTATTAATATTTGTCATATCAAAATGCAATGATGAATGCAATAAGGGAGTTAAAGAACTATAGTGAAAAGCGTTTCAATATGAAAAAAGGAAGTAAATTTTAAATGTGAAAGTGACACCAAGGTACCAGAAAGTGCATACCTCGTTGGTAGAGCGTCGCAGTGGGAAAACGTGGTGGACTGCCTTCTGATGATTCAGTAGAAGATCACTTAACAACGACCATCCTGAGAAGCCGCATATGTGTCTGATTTTAAAGAGGATGATTCAAATCCATATCATCAGCATATCCAATCTACAACCATATGGCGCTCTCAGTTCACCAGTGTGGAGTGAGAAGAGGGGAGGCGAACGTGCGAGTCCCAGGAAGTAATTGAGGAGAAGAAGCGATCGCTGGGATAAGAATTTTATTCACCCGACGTTTCGACACCCGTCTCAGATTCATCATCAGATAAATGAGCAGAAAACGGCAGAAAAAGCGGGTAATACACGCGGCCCAGCTCCGAGTGCAACGTTCAAGCTCATGGCTCTCACGACCGCCTGCACGTGTGCATACGTGTCTACCGACTCCAATCCAGTCTAATCAATCATTCGCCCGAGACAGACTCATATATTACCTCGCTGGAGCCGCTTTCACGACTCCCACGCTCTCACACTTGCGGATGCGGACGCGTGCGCCCGCCCAGCTGCCAACTTCCTCCAACACACTCTTCGCAATCTCTGTACAGGATATACTATTGCTCTCACCTGGCATTCGATTTCTTCTCTTCCCACACGGAACCGCGCCCGAAGATCGCAGCTACAAACGTCTTCCCTAACGACATAAACCACTGCGATAGGCCCGGTCCGAGTCCTGAGCCTGCTGCGGCATGGGATGCAGGTATGACTGTAGTGGGCGTTAGCGACACTGTGGGAGCCCGTGATCGCTGACTCATCACACCAAGGCTGCAGTCATACTGACTGCCTGCACCATGACGCGCGAACTACTAACACGCCCACGCCAGTGTGTAACCTCGCGCGGTCCAACCAGTGACCGTCAAGGCTGCCGCTAACGCTGGCCGCTCGAATGTCTACCCCTAGACATCACTCCAGGACTAGCCCGCCTCGCAGTTAGAAGTGCACTTCGACTTCGACCTAACAATTCTCCAATTCATTCTGCAATGACTATATTCTTCCTACTAATCTGGTCTTCCCAAGAGTTCTTTCTCCTACCTCCTAAGGAACCGGGCCTGGAAGATCGCAGCTGTTAGGCTTCAACCGTATTAGCTTCAACGCTACGCGTTATGACTACCGCATAGTGTTAAATAAGGCAGGTAAAGCCATACCAATCTCAATGTGTTGGTTTATAATTATTAGGAGCTGCCCTAACCGACTTGTTCGCATGAAGCCCTGCCGAGACGCTCTCACGCCACGCTATTCGTCCGCCCACACAAAAAGGACTTGGTGATGCAGCGCACAGCTGTGGTCAGGCTTAGAGCTATAACATGCCAACCGATTCGCTACTCGCTCGAGGAAAAAATCTGATTGGTCAGATATACAACAAAGACTTCATTTCTTGCGCCCTTTTCTCCTTGTTTTCCTTGGGGGGTTGAAACAAAGCGTCTGGGACGAGCAAACACCTTGAATCTTGGAAACATTACAACAATAATAATTTTGCATGAAGGACTAGATTTGGAGGCTTCCTTCGGCTGTCCTCCACAAATAGCGGGACATTTCTCCGCAAACTTGCAGTTTGCGCTGACCTCACTTTGGGAAATTTAGGTTCGCGCGGCTTTCGAATTTGAGCCACCCATTCTTTTGCTCTCCATTCACGGGGTAATTTATTATCCTAACCATCCTCTCTAATCCTCTGCTTTGTTTGTCTGCATTTGTGATCATGAGGTCATATCTACAGTACACTGCTACCTTTTTAAATGAACGAAAACAATTCATTTTATCTAAAACATATCACCAACCCAATATTTGTCAATTGCGACCAATCTGTCGCATATGCAATTCACCAACATCAACAATTCTCCGTACAATGACAACACGAAGAAAAAAGCGTGTGAAGAAGCGGAAATGGAGAAGTTGAAAGCCGATGTGTCTTCATAGTTGATGTGAATGTCGTGAAGTACTTGACTTGTGAGTATTACATGACCTTTTACCTTTTTCTTTTATAAATGATTGTTTATTGAACTTACCATCTGCTCTCCGTGAATGGAGCCATTTTTGCTGAAAATTCAGGTTTGTAAAATCCTCAATATAGCATTCCTCTTCTTCTTCTTCTTCTTCTTCTTCTTCTTCTTCTTCTTCTTCTTCTTCTGTTTATATGGCTCTCTTCCGGCAAGACAAGGGAACAGGAACCATCCAAAACATCGGCGGTTTTGCGCCAATTTCCAGGTCAAGATTAGAGTTACCACGATAATACTTACAGCCTCTGGAATTTAACACAAAATCACATCTATTAGAGAAAGGGCATAGAAGGGGGGCACAGGAAGGGAGCATAGAATCAATGCCAACCGAAGTTTAGTCTGCTGTTAGTCACCGTTGGATTTTGTTCTAGTAGGTGAAAAAGAGGATTACCTATCGGCTACTCTATTGTGGCATCGGGCGCCAAACGCAGGCAATGTTTGCTGGAATTCCTCGTTCCTTCGGCGTTTGAAAGATTTATCGCGTAGGGCTGACTTGTACGGACGCATAAACAGAGCAAGGGAATAGGAACACCCCATCCCCCCTGCCCTTTAACTTTTTATCTATTTTGCAGCTGGGATCTTCTGTTGCAGCGTCCCCAACGTTTCCCTCTGAAACCTCGCCGCACGCAGTCCGCGAGTGCCATCATGCCTCGTGGGTGGCCAGATAGCGGGCACCCCCGCCCCCCTGCCCACTGACCGCTGCCCCACATCGAGTAAGGTGTTTTAAGCTTCTCACGCTTCTCATAGAACGCGGGAATAGTAACACTTCCAATAGGTGGCCTCGCGGTATATTGCAGTAAGGGTAAATATTCCCATGTCTGAATAACAGAAGTGGTATGCATTCTGAGGTTATGTGATGAAAAGTGAAGGCTCGTCGGAAAGAAGAGATTTACTCGTAAATATTCAAGCACGTATCACATGTCTTAACTCAAACCTCAAACTGAACTGTAAACTTGGTCCTAGCTCTACCCTCAGCCCAAATCCCCACAGCTATCATGAACTCGAATTTTTAATTTAGTCTGACGACGAACACGTGATACTTGTTCGAAAATTCACGAGTACAACTCGATTTTCCAAAGATCTTCTTTCTTTTCATGAACTCAACTCTTACCCTATATAATATAATCCTGACCTTAATCCTAACTCCGACCTTAAACCTAGCCCTGTGGCGGGAGCCACACAACTTCCCCCTCCCCCTTCGTTCTCCAAGCCCCGCTGACTGAAAATCATGCGTCCTCACAAACAACTGTTTCAATGCTTTCTCTCACTGGCGCCCCGTCCCCCAAGGCTTGACCTCGCAGCTGCTTCTGGTTAACCGATAACAGCCGCGTCAACGCCCCCTGTTCTTCGGCGTGCCTGCAGACCCGACAGGTGACCCCAGCTTAATAAGCGCGCCTTCCTAAGAGCCACTTAACGTGTCACCTCTGGCCAACGCAGCAGGGAGCCTTTGCAGGCGACATCCACTAGGGTAGCTTGCAACATACCAATAGCAGACCACTTGAACTTGTTTCACAATCCTACTAAAGCAACTGTCATCACCCCACACAACAGACAGTCCACACTCTCAGGCCCGGCTGGACGCAGTCAGGACCAGCCCTAGCTTCGCCTGGGGCCACTGCCACATGAGACTGCAACTAAGAGTTCTGCATACAATAAACCACTCCTTCAGGTGACTCCTGCCTTTTAACTTCGAACCTGGGATTCGACCTGACGATTGTAGTGATCTAGGCACAACCACAACCTAGACCCCTACAGCCCTAAACTTAACCCTCGCCATAATCTTAAATTTCTGCAAATATTCCCATTCTTAAGTTGAAAAGTCAAGTTGGCAAACATATGATGATGATTTGCTGAAAACATATGTTTGCCAACTTGACTTTTCAATCTTAAATTTAATTGACGCTGTATGTGGCGCAAAGCCACATGCATTGTGGGCGGGTTACTGTTTATCTGCCCTGTTTAGGCGGCCGTACAAGCACATTTTATCATTCCTCGTCAGCGTTTTGTGTTTTTCACTTCTTGTCTGATTTACCGCGTAAGTTGCCATTCTCATTGGTTGTGGTGGGGTGATGGTGGTAGCTTCAGGTACTTTCTCCAAACCATAATCGAAGAAGAATCTGAATGATAATCTGAAACGTCACCCCCATAAGCTTCTTATTACAGCGATCGCGTTTTCGAAACTGTTTCCTTGAACTCACTTATCCGCTTCTGTCGGTATATTTGAAGGTCTTAATAGCAGTGCCTGAACTTGCTAACTCCTTTCTTGCCAGTGTTTATTGATTTTCACCTCTTGCCTGATTTATTACATAAGTTGCCGTGCTTGAGAGTATAATTCTTAGTTTATTTGACCTACAGTGAGGTCCCCAGTGCACGACGCCAGCGCCATTTTGAAAGCAGACCAATTGGGCCCTATAAACATTTCGCTTGCTTTCTTTGACAGTTAATTAACCCCCCTGCCCCTACCCCTGTTAATTTTGACTGCTTTCGTTGACGGTTACTTGCCCCCCCTTCCCCCTATATATGTTGCCTGCTTTCGTTGCTGGTTTTATCTCTGACGATGGACTCCCGCAAGAGTTCGAAAGCTCAGAAAAATAAAACTCCGATTCCAGTGATCGAACCTGCTTCTTCTCAATTGGGCCTATATTTGATGCATTTTTCACGAACATCTATCCACGATGTTGACAATTGCAGGCATTGACGATTATCGATTGCTTTTGATTTCCCGGTGTTGTGAGGTTGTGCGTCTAATTTTATGCCTTGGGAATGCAGGCCGTTTTTTGATGAAAATCTTGGAATGATATTTTCAAATTAAAGCATACCTCTCTCTCTCTCTTTCTTGCTTGAATTTACGATCTCAATTGGTTGCGTTGGGGCGAGGGGGACAGGTGGGATTATGGTGGTGATAGTGAACAAAGCGGTTCATTGACACACGTTGCTAGTGGTTTTTTCTCACGTTCGACCGCCAGGGATGCGTGATTATTTTAGGTGCAGCCAATTTGAGGGACATTTGAGTCGCACCCGTCGAGGGCATGGGTGTCAGATGACGGTTCATTCAGTTGGTGAATTGACCCCCTCCCCCCCCGGCTCGCGAGTGAACTCGTGCTATTACCGCGACACAGGGTGAGTCAACGCTGTCAGCCTTGCGGTCAGTTAGCAAGACACCTCACTTGACCCGACAAAACAAACAACTCCCCCATGAGGACAAGATGCCCGTTTCGCAAAGCCCACCACCACCACCACCACCACCACCACCACCACCACCACCACCACC
>JAYGXS010000001.1:114546333-114588947 GCA_036362985.1 Ligula intestinalis | reverse complement strand
CACCACCACCACCACCACCACCACCACCACCACCACCACCACCACCAACACTACGATACTCCCTTGCTCATTGCAGAGTTACCGATAGGGTGGCGGAGATAGAAGAACCCGTCCCAAATGTCGAAAGTCCGTTGCGCGTAGACTAGGACCACAAGCTACGGTAGATGCGATGACCGCCGAGATCAGCGCAGTGCGCGTAGGGCTAAATAGAAGCGATTTTAACCCCAAACTCAGGCCTAAAGTAATCCTAATCCCGGAATTCGGCGCAAAGTCCCATGCATTGCGAACGGTGTAGCGACCCAACTCTGCATGCAAGGCTAAACTTCTCGCATCTCACGACTGTTAAGACCTGTGGACGAGTGTCTATCGCCTCAGTCTGGTCTGACCAATCACCTTCAAGACTGACTCACACAGGACCTCAATGCGACGACTGTCGTACTCTCGCGAGTGCTTTTCCGACTGTTAACTTTCTCAAACCTATTCTCCACTACTGTCAACGTCTTCCAATTTATTCTCCACTACCTCTGTGCAGAATATGAAAATTCCTCCCACCTGTCGTCCCACTTCTTCCGTTGTCACACGGAACTGCAACTGAAGATCGCAGCCGCTAAAGTCATCCCTATTAATTTAAGCCACTGTGATAGCAGTTTTGGTTCCCGTGTCCCATGTAAGTGCCCATAAAAGTCATACTTACGTTATTTTGATAGTTGGTTTGGATTGAGATCAAATTCACTGCGACCGCGGAAAGAGGGACTTTTGTAGGCACATCTAGGTTGCGGTGTGCAACCGGAGACGAGGTCTGAGAATAAATTGGCTAGGAGCCTGGACTTGTGTGCCTGATGCGAACGGTACGTTTGCCGCGCTGTTCAAGCGCTGACTGTCACCTCCGGTTCTACTAACACGCGTGTCACGCGCACGATTCCGTCTCCGGTTTGCGATGCCGTGACCCTGATAAACATTTTTATATTTACTGATTGTTCTCAGCCGAACAAGGTCTCTGGCACATGCACACTGGCTGACACGTTGCTGATAGAAGCGTGTCCTAAGAAGCCCTTCAGAAAGCCAAAATGCAATCGATGAAACAGTAAGTTTATTGGCTGGACGTTTAGGATTCACACCCAAAGGCAGAATCAGAAATGGTCGCAGAAATGGGGCCTACGACTGTCTCTGATGAGGATTTCGAGTGTGACTCCGAAACGCCATGCAAGGGAAATTCTTCACCTGACTTTTCGGACTCTCACTCGAACTCATCATCCGAGACAAGCGCGGCTTGCGTACTAACACTGTGCCTGAGCAGTCACGTGGAAAGGACGGGGTTCAATTTTAACGACAGCGAACCAACCTGCCGCGTACTTATTCCACCAACATCCAAAACGGATGATGAAAGCATGGCCACTAACGACTCGGACACGGATTGCCAAGCCATCATTGCCTTAATCGTGTCTCTTCCACAGCGGTTATCACGGGAACTGTTATTTGCAGTACGCATTTTGTCGCGTGGCCACTACGGACCTTGTGCTCATATCACCCTTACCTACAGATAGTATTAGCCGGTTTAGCTCGGGAGATATTGACACTTTGATAAACACTCACCGATCGCGAACGGAACTCACTCGTCTGGCTCTGCCTTGGGGCTCACTCTCGAGACCCGCCAGCAGTCGCCCAGCGGCCAGTAGTCTAGGTGATTGTCTGCGATGATCTCTGATGATGGGCTCCAGCGAGAATCCGAAACGTCAACCCAATAAACTTCTTGCTTCAGCGATCGCATCTTATCCTTTTGAGCTTACTGCAAGTGCTTGCAGTGCTTCCTGTCAGTTTTCTGTCCCACTGAAGGTTTGTTCATCTAACTGTCTTCTCCATCTTCCAATTCGAGAACCGTTAAGTTGTCGAGCCTGGTATTTTGGCAAGCCTCCCATGACGCAGGTAATGGATTAAAAGTGGAAAGAAGGTGTATCGCAGGGGTTAAGTGAGTTAAACCCAGCAACTGCGATCTTCAGACCATGGCTACTGAGTGGAGAAGAGAAGTTGTTAAAGGCCAGAGTAGAGGAAAGAGTATATTGTGTACACAAAGGAAAGGAGAATAGATGGAGGAAGTCTGACTTAGGAGAACACGTCCGCTCAGGAGATTGACCGGGTCCCAAGTGCCTGTTTGAGAGCATTTAGGCCAGCAGACAGAGAGAGCGCGTTCATCGGCTAGGTCGGCCTTGAGATTTTCGGCAAAGAAGCAGCTTGCGTTGGGAACGCGTGCAAGCTTGCTATTCGTCGCTTGGCCCAAACCGCGTAGATGCGGGAACTGTGATTGGCTGATCGAGACATCAAAAAACCGCATCGGTGAGCCTTTGGGAAAGTGCACTTCGATGCGAGCTAGTCGACCAGGCACGACCCACTACAGGTGTATCGAGAGAGCGTCAGCTGGTGGCAGGAAGTAGGAGGTGGTAACAAGAGTCCCTGTCATACAGGTGGTTTTGCGCTAAATTCCAGAGAGCTCAAGACTAGGGTAGGGTTAGTACTCGGAGAAGAGTTAGTACACGGAGCTTGGTGCCCATGTCGTAAGTGATTGTGTTGGCAAGAAAAAGGTTCCCCAAATCACAAGTCAGGCAAGACAGTGTTGGTAGCAAGAGCTTTACTGTGTTAAAGGAGCCTTACAATAGCTGCTGCCAAGTTATCGCAAGCGCTGCGTACAAAGGCCAGTTGAGTCCATGAAAAAGTGCAGGTTTTTACCTATGTGCGCAGGAACGGATGCACGCTTGTCCAGTTCTATGTTTGCCTCAGCCAATCAGGAATAGGTGCACAGTCGATGGCATCAAGCTCGCGAGGCATCGATCCGACCGAGAGGCAGGCAAGAGGAGAATACAAGCGGCTCCCGCAGTGCTCGTATGAAATACAAGCACGCGTGCTGCGCAACTGCTAAATTGGTGAGCGGAGGAACGATGAGTAATCGCAGCCAGTATTGAGTGCATGTTCCCACACCATTCTGGAATTTAGTGCAAAGGCACCTGCATTATGGGGTTGCTCCTATTCCGGTGTCCTGTGGCAGCCTAATCCAAGTCCCCTGATTAAAATATCCCAGCCGAGGTCACTGCCGTGAACTCATCCTTGAGAGCGGAATGATCTAATCGGTAAGTCGGTCGTTCTGCCAGAATACCAAGTACTGTGTCATCACTAGGACCAAGCTGATCTGTGCCCCAGAAACCGGAATTGTATAAAGGCGAGCCGATATCCACCAGTAAAAAGGACCAAGGGCAGGGGTGGCTTCGATGGGAGAAAACCTTTCGCCGTACAAAACTCCAAAGAGAGTGAAAACTGACAAGTGTTTATCACAGAAGGAAGACGAGAACACCCCTCGAAGTTCGTTTAACAACTTCCGAGGCTAAGAGGTTTAGATCCTGTCAAGGGCTTTTTTGTATCAGTTGCGCTACTGCAACGCTGTCTGAATCAGATCCTGCACCAGTCAGCATGAATCGTCGATGGAACCTTTTAAACAGCAATTGAGTTTCATGTATGCATCTTGAATTACCTTATTTTGACCAGACTTCGTTCATCGTGTGCTACGTGTGCAGGCTGAAACGCTCTGACCTGCGCTTTCTCTCGTCTGACCACAACCAGAGCAAAGATGCTAATTTATGTTGATACGGACAGCACTGGTTGTGGAAACCTGTGAGATGTCCTCCCCCTCCCCCTCCACTACCGAACCGTTGCCAAAAGCAGGTGGAGGTTCCGGCAGCGGGGGTGGGGGAGATTGGTGATTAAGGATCCCAGCAACAACTTTGACATAATACTCACACACTCACCGGAACCCAGATCCCGTACATACCAAATTCAGTACGGATTGATTACAAACTCAGGGGCTGTTAAGTGTAGGCTTGTTTCTCCACCCCGACAAAATGTTGTGAGGGAGCAAACACACAAAAAACCTATCGATAAAACGTGCAATGCTCACTGAGCATTCAATTATATTTTCGCTGATGTTTTGTCATGAGGCCATTGAAAAGCCATTATAGTATACGGAGAGCGATTTTTAGAGGCGAATTTTCTATTTTAGTCCGCTAAACTGGCTTGCACCAGAGACACTTCGGGAAGTCAACATTATCACGGGGACAGCAAGCTGCGTCAGAAGTTGCGAGTTCAGATCATGTCAGGAACTCACATCAATCGCAGGGAGTTAAGAAAGTTAAACCTTAGCAACTGCGATCTTCAGGCTCGGTTCCTTAGGAGAAGAAAAGACATGGGAGGCCAGAGTGGAAGGAACGGTTTATTCTGCATGGAAGGAAGTGGAAAATATGCAGGAAGAAGTGGACTGTCGGACCTCACGTCTGTTGCAACGGTAGCCCAGGCCGAGATGTCCCCGCCCGAACATGCCTTATGTGAGTCCCCAAAGGAAGAACACGACGAGAAGTGTGAAACAGCAGAAGTCTTTGAGTGTATCTACAGGGTGCCCCACAAAATACCCCTAAGTTTGTGATTGTTACGGCGGCCAGACCGCCCATGCCGTCACGATCGATGGCGGAGAAAACAGAACACCTGGGCCACATCCGAAGTGAAGTTGCCCCCGTTGGTTCGCACCCGCATTCATGTCGCCCACGCCATGTTCCGCTCAGTGGTGAGGAGCACCCACACAACGTGGGTGGTGGTCGCAGAGGAGAAGGTTCTAAAATGCCCACCTGCGCACCATATGCTAGGAATATTCTGGAAAGACGTGTAGACCCATGCCACAGCTAAGCAATTTCCACCGCGTGGTCATCGTCATATTCCGGAAAGAACATCCAGCATGGGGCTTGCAGAAATGTCGGAACATTTTGCCTAAATTTTTTGGTGCCATTACAACTGACCAGTTTAGAGGTGTCGCGGCTGCATTCAAACAAGGTGGATCACCTGTAGCAAAGGTGCGTAAGCCTGGTAGTGGCACTTCTTGCAGGCACGATTCCCCAACAAGGCGAGCAGTCTTAGAACTTGCCGTAACTCCACCAGATCATCACAGAAGACATTCAAGTCAACGTGAAATTTGTAAAGAACTGGGATTGTCAAAAGGGTATGTGCACAGAACAATTGCAAAATCCAATTTAAAATGTTTTCGACGTATTCAATGCCATGTTTTAACTGAAGCACACCAGCAAGCTCGAAAGACAAAGTGTGATGCCATGCTTCAGCGCTTCGGTGAAGGAGAAAAATGTAAACAAGTGTGGTTCTCAGATGAATTCTCTTTCTGCTTGTCTGCACCACTGAATAGGCAAAATGAACGCATATATCGTGCAGTGGAAGTCAAAACTGATATTCCTGATGAAGATTTGCTGGTGGAGATAGACAAGCAGCAAAAATCTATCATGTGCTATGCTGCTGTTTCCTGACAAGGTAAAACAGACCTCAATTTTATTGAAGGAGATGCTGCTGGGCAGGAAGGTGTTGCACCGAGTCGGAGAACGAAAAAAACTGTAAATCAAGTTGTTTACAAGGAGGAGATGTGCCCGCAGATGTTTACAGATATTGATCAAGTAATACAGGGAGAACCCTGGACGTGGCAGCAAGATGGTGCAAAGCCACACAATGCCAATGACACTGTCGCCTGGCTCCGAGTTAACATTCCAGATTTCATCACACCCCAGAAATGGCCATCCAAGAGCCTTGACCTGAATGTAATGGACTTTTGCATTTGGCGTGTACTCTTACAGGAGGTTCAGAGACGAAGAATAGGAATCACTGATATTGAGTCAATAAAACCTGTGTTGATGGACACATGGAACAACATCCCTCTTGATGTCATTCGTCGAGCAGCTCAGAGCTGGATGGATCGCTTACGTCGCTGTTCTGCAGTTAATGGACAGCATTTTGAGCGGTATCTGTAACTTGTTATTAGGTAACAGTTTGTTAATTACACAATAAAGTTGTTAGTTATAATTGTAATCAATAATTTTTATTTTTATAGCAGTTTAAAGATTACCATAAATTTAGGGGTTTTTCGTGGGGCACCCTGTAGTACAACATATTTAGGGTAACAAACGCGTGTGAAGCTATGTCCATCGGGCCAATCAGCTTCTCTCCTGACGTAGGCGCCGGTAAGATTGGCTGGTGACTCAGTGACTGAATCTAGCTTAAAATTTTAGTGATTGATTAATTGTCTGGCACGATACGTTCGCTCGCGTGTAGGCCGATCGATAGCCTACTGTGAACGCGGCTGCTGCTTGTATGCTAGCTGTTTGGTCCCTCCTAACAACATCCACCCTCTAGGGCGGCTTGGTTCGAAGTGCGGACCAGATCACAGTCACCACACTGAGATCCTTGCAATTTGGTCTTGAAGGCAAATGGACAGACGGATTGACGTGATCCTATGACTGCGACCGTGTTATTGGGCGCTGGATTCTCGCTGACATTTGCATAACCTGTAACTGGCTGTCACAGAAGTTGAACGCAGTGGGCATTCACAAGTGACCGCTCGCTTGGAGCTAGTCACTGCATATATACTAGGTAGGAAGATTTTAACGCAGCGGAACCTCGGTTTAGCGAGTTAATCCCTTCCGGCACCGAGCTCGTCTATCGCAAATGAGTAAAGGCTAAGCCGGTTAAAGCCTAATTACTGCGATCTTCTAGGCCCTGTTCCTTAGAAGATTATAGAGAAATATTGGAGAACCAGAGTAGGAGAAGGTTATATATTGTACAGAACAAATAGGAGAATAGATCATAGAAAGGTTGTTGACTCAGCCTGGCGTTGAGTTCAACCATCAGGACCGTGAGAGAGCACTGCAGTGTCGCGTCCGTCTCCAGCCGAGGCGGAAGGCGAGTAACTCCAACGTCAGTCACCGAAGACTTTTGCCTGTCTGATGGCCTTGATGGTGATTGATTAACGCCAAGGACAGACACCAGTGGGGGAGTCCCTGTCTCGCGCGATGGTTGACGAGTGCGTGGCAAACAAAGGCAGACACAGTGCGTAGACGTTGAGCCGGTGCGCGTAGATACTGAACTTGTGCGGCTTTTGGCAACGAAGCCAGCGTGAGTCAGCGAACTAGGCTCCCACAGAACACCCCGACAAGACCGAAGGCGGCGGTAATGGACGCCGAAGGCAGAATCGATGCCAACCGTAGAGAGAGGAAAGGAAACAAACGAAAAGAGATTAGTAAAAGCTGAAGAAGTATGTACGTACCAACGGTAGTGTTTGAGGAGTTGATGTTGATGTAGCTGGCTTATGGGAGCCATGAGAAAGAGCAGCGGCGGCGCGTCCGCCCCGCAAGAGGGCAGAATGCCAAGTGAGGTCTAGCGTCAGTAATCGGGAGCGACAGCCGAATCCTCGCTCATTCTCGCGGCCTTGAACGTGATTGGTTGGACGGCGCGATGCAGAAATCGAGCGGGCGGTCCATGTCTCGCGCGCCAGTTTGTGTCCCGTCGGAGGCACGCCTAAAAGTACATCCGTGCAAGGTTCTGCTCTGAGCGACCATGTCTATGACGTCAAGAGTTAGGTGGGCGTCAGGCAGAAAGGACCACCACACGTCACCTGAAACGCTCATCTTGCGAAACGTAGCCAACAAAACTGCATCAGTTTACCGATTGGCTACAGGCGACAGAGAACGCCCTGGGAGACAGATGGCAGACGCAGGCACACACAAACGCATTAACAACTCGTTAACAGAGGGGAAGCTTGTCAAGCGAAACAAGTTTTCCGCTTATGGTTAGCTCCTTACCTGATATGCTCTTAGATGGAGTTGCTCGGCACCGGAAGCTACACTGTATTTAACTTGTGGCTATACTCCCAGCTTCCAGTTGGAGTCTCGTAGCGCAGGTGGCCAGAGCATTGGTTGTTCTTGGTCCGAATCCCATCGAGGCCACCGCGGTTTTCACAACTGGTTCAAATGTAAAGCTAATTCACGGTACTGGAACTCAACAGTTAGTCGACGATTTCCACCGTATGCCCAAAAGCGTAGTTACACAGAGACAGTGAACTCGTTTGTATGTACGTGGTACACGAATTGGCTCCCTAAACACCAGCACCAGTAGGTTAAACAAAAGGAGGTGAGCTGCTGACATGTGTGTGAGAGTTACATAGGTGACTTACAGAAGTAGCCATTGCAGGCCGACTCTCAAACAAGCACACAAACACTCATTGTGCTGACTGTGATGTCCGAATGAAATTGCCACTTGGCAAAATTCCAAGCCACGGGGTTTATCGCACCGTAGTAGTAATCTCAGGCTCTGATGACAGATGCAACAGAGGAACCACATGCAGAAGAGTTGGAGCAACATACTTCCTTCTTACGTGAGAGGCACTGTCTGCAACCGTGTGCCATGTGTGATGTTGGTGCTGGTCATGAGAGACGTGGCAGTGTGGCATAGCCGAAGGTGTTCAACCACACTTTTACATGGAGACGCATGCGATGAGTGAATTTGCCTTGGCAGCGCAGGCAACTGAGGCGGGTAGGATTCGATGTAAACTGGTCGGATAATAGAAAATAGGATATATACCAATGGTAATAAACTAGTAGTTAAGGCGTGGAAGGCCAGAGTTTTACGGATAATTTAATTAACTGCAGAAGGAATAGAATATGCATGATGGGTAGTTGACTCCCAGAAGAGTGCAGTCCAGCCATGAGCGGGTCGAGTCCAGAGTCGCATTCCGGCGGTGAAAGCGCCAGGTCCGGATGTCTGCAACCGGCCATGAGGTCACCGGCTCCGGGCATGTCTGACCGTAAGCAATCCCCGTAATAAGATCCTTTGCGAACCGGCCTTGGAACGTAATTGACTAGTTAGGACAGACAGAGGGTGAACGCACGTCCGTGAACTTAACCGGAGAGTTAATCCCATCTTGTGCGCACGTGTTGCTGGACACGAGAGCCAGACGCGCGTGACATGCCCCAGAGGCGTGCGAGCAAAGCATGACTTAGAATACGCGGTCGGTGCAGATTTTTGATGTTCCCGACACTAGTTCACCAATCCCTGTGCGATATATTAGCAAGTGACTGACCATGTCGATGCGGGATGTGCATGGGCGGTGGCAATGAGAGCAGGATTAGTCAGAAGCTGTCGAGTTGGTAAGGCTTGTAGCGGTGATTATTGGAAATGAGAGTCGAGACTGAAATTTATTTGAGGAATTTTTGAATGTTCGTCTGGAAGATTCGCCCGATTAGTGATCCCTTGTCATCCTCTTGAGATATCATCAAATTCAGGTATACTTTTAATTCTTTGGATAATCTACCGAACCCGATTTATATGTACCATTAAATAGTTAACAGTTTGTGTATGAAGTTGTACTTTTAAGGGACTTGCGACACAATCTGAAAGTAATTCCAACACCAGGGCATGCTGACCATCCAGAAGAAACTTCCGAGCACTGTGTACCCACTACAACGCCTATCAATGATAAGTACATGCATATAGGTATGGAAGGAGATGGTAAGGCGATCCTTAGAAAGGATGGTTTGATTACCACCTGACGTTTCTCACCCGTTTTGAGTGCATTATCGGAGGTGAAGAACGCATGACTTAAAGAAGTCCTTCTTATTCACTCTTGATAGCCTTACCATTATGATTTCACATAAATCTACCTTTCTTGCAGAAGTGATGTCTGACGACCTTGCATGACACTGGTAGACTGACCCCACGGTTGATCGAATTGGCGTCAGGTTGCCCATCTCCAATTAACACTCTCGTTATCTTGCTTTTGGCTTGGCTCATTACTTGTGCAAGGCGAAATGCCATCGTAAATTTTTCGCCTCATGATTAGAGTCTCCTCATACATGGGCGATCTTAGTCATTTTACTTTTATGTCACAGTGGTCGGCTGAAAAGTCGACACAACTGACAAAGTCCGTAGACGACCGTCACCCTTGGACCGCAGTGGCAAGCTACGGACAGTAGCCTTCTTCTCGTGCCCAAATTGAGTGGTCTTATCGCTTACTGTTAAGACTAATAATGTTAACCCTAACGGCTGTGATCTTCCAGATCCGGTTCCTTAGGAGAACAGAAAAGTCTTGGGAAGGCTAGATTAGTACAGAATATTCTGTACAGAATAAATGGGAGGATAGGCAGTAGGAAATTGACTACCAGACGACCACCCAACCGCAAGCCAGCGGACGGTGTATGAAGTCAAGTTTGCTCGGCAGCCGTCAGGTGAGGTTCTGTATGAGTTGGTCTGTTATTGGCTATTACAGAGACCGAAAACAGCGAGCCTTTCGAAAGTGCACTTCGACTTGAGCTAGCCACGACAGGCGTTCACAAGTGAACTTCGGGGTGAGCCAGTTACTACGGTCTTATCGTGCGTGCAATGACTTGGAAGACGTCAATCACGTAAGGTAGGATACGGAAGGTTTCATGCTTTTGGTTTTGCTCACCGTCAGTCTTCGTGTGCCCTTGGTACAAAAATTTGTTTATGAAGCTACGCGGGTATTAGTGGGAGTGGAAGAGGTGGCATAGGGGCGTTCGTTCTGAAAGTATCTCGGCGTCTGTAATGCAGTATATGTTGATACGTAGAGAGAGAGGGCATGTCTAGACGCAATTGCTTTTATGCGATAGGGGTAGTTGTTTTTGTTGTTGTTGTGGCAGATTTTCACCACTGGTCATTTTTCAAAAGACGCCGTCTTCTTTCCTCGACAGTTAGATAAAAAGAAAATGGATTACTCCGTAATTTCCTTTGCTCATTGAGAATTAAATCTGAGAGGAGAGTGGAAGTTCTCTCGAAAAGGTCTCGTTCGCGCCTCGGCTTAGGATAACGAGCGTGTTGTTTACTGACAAGCGCGCGCTTCAAATTGCGGTTCAAATTTCCCGTCATCTGTGGGAAATACTATTTTCTGGATTTCGGACCAGCTAGAACTCTGGTGGACACTCGTTATTAGCTATTGGATTCCTTTTCACAACATCCCCAGCATCAAAAGCCACGGCAGGCACTAGTCAAAACGAGCAACACCTCCGTGACCGCCTTCCGTTAACAGTTCTCAGGGATTCCAGCTATCTACAAACGGCTGAGTCGTTCCAATATCCTTTCTATACAGTAAATCGCTTTATACATATTGCATAGAGCTTTAATATCGTTTAATTTTGCTTCGATCTATGATGGGAAGCAAAACTAAACGGACAGCGCAACGTGTACAAAAGTCTACCATGAGTGGGATTTGAACACAAAACCCGTGGTTCGTGGGCATCGGTCGTTACCATTTGACCACGAGGGCGCACGGTTTCCACTCATTTAATTCAGGATATAAGCTCAAATTGCAATTTCGAGGATAGAAACCACATGGTTTGCGCAACGAAATCGCGCCCTGCTAAAAGGCCTAGAAGTCCTCGGAGCTCAATAGACACAAAGTACGAAGACCGCGATGGCATATCAGACACGGAACTTTCCAAAGCATTTTCCGTCATGCAGAAGCATATGGTATGCCTTAAAACAGAATTAGCGGAACTGAAGTCATTTTTGCATATTCTAACGCATGGCTCGATGTCGGAGGCGACTGAAAGCTGAGAAAAAACCAAGACGAAGAAAACGGAGGTGGTTTTCATAGTCCATAAGCAAACTACAGCAGAACCAGAAGTGGAACTCGACCTAGTCGAAAAGTCGGAAATCCACGAAAATGTAGACGACCCGGGAGTCGAACCCTGTACGTTGGGCCAACAGGCAGGCGGTGTCACCACTAGACTAGCAGACCACGATGAAGGGACTGAATATTTTTCTTACCCAAGGGGTGTCATGCTTAACACAGTCCCAAAAACCAAGCAGACGGTGTCTAAGAGACCAGTAAGAAGTAGTCTGGTTGCTTCTCCCAAAAAGCCCAAGACGCCACCGACTAACACACAAAAAGTTGGCCTTGGCACAAAAGAGGAGCTGTCAGGTCCTCCCAATTATCAAATGCCGGAGCTTAGGGATCTCACAGTTCAAGTCGAGGATACCCACACGTCGGTAGGGTCCACTAATTAACCTCATAGCCCGTTATTTAATCGCAGCCAGTGCATCGTCGTAAAAGGTATGCCTGAATCTTCTTCGGAGACCCCAAAGAATAGAAATGACCATGATATGGATTTATTCAGTGGATACATTAAACTTCTCCTAAATGAAAATGAAGAAATGGTGGTCCCCGTCCTAAAAGCATTTAGAATGGGCCTGAAGAAGGGTCCATATACGGACTCGGGTCAACCCAGACAAATAAAACTTATACTCAAGCACGAAGAACAAGCGAAGCTACTGTTGAACAGGAAATCTCAACTACGGAACAAGTACCCAATGGTTTTTTTTTTCAGCGGGAGTACTCGCCGGCCGAGAGGGAGAAGTGAAGGGCGCTGAAAACCGAACTCCACAGGATATCCAATGCGGGCTAGAGGAACCTGCGAATAATGAACTGGGAAATCATCACCGCCCAGAGGTCATTCCTCTAGAGACAGCCAATAACGCTGAGTTTTACAGACAAAAAGCAAACCAAAACTCAGGCAATAAAGTAGCTAATTCACAGAGACCTTCCGGCTCCCTCGACTCACAAATCGCTCAGAACTCTATGCCGGTGAAGGTGCGCTCTCTGTATACGAACGCACAGAGTTTGCTTCAGGAGATTGACGAGCTCAAAGTTTGTTTAGCTGATCTACAGCCGGATTTCATATCCATTGCAGAGACCTGGCTACAGGCTGACGTAATGGATGCCGAAATTGTACCCGGAGAGTACCAAGTTTTTCGTCGGGACCGGATACATAGGAGGGGAGGAGGAATAACAGTATTTGTCAAGAATGGCATCATTGCGTCAGAACGCAAAAATTGGTTCCTCTCATGATTGTGAAGCGCTATGGCTTAAACTGAAAATGCGTGGTGCACCCACTTTACATTTCGTGACTGTCTATAGATTGCCAAATCAATCTCCAGAGGGTGGCGAGACCTTGTTTGGACTAATGCGTGAACTGGCTCAAAATGAAAATGCGCTGATCACTGGAGATTTTAACGCCCCACTGATTAACTGAGATGAGCTATCAGTTAAGGGTTCTCATGAGTCTTTTAGCTCCAGATTCTTAAAGCTGACGGGGGACTTCTCTCTCGTGCAGAATTTTGGATTCCCAACGAGAATAAAAGAAGCACAAACAGCGAACTGTTTGGACCTCGTATTATCGAAAGACCCGATTGATATAAGCGAAATTAGGCCAATCGCGCCTCTTGGAAAGAGTGATCATTTCATGATCCTGTGGGAATATGCTTCAAACACCAATCAACCAAGAAATACGGAGGTTCGGTTAGACTACTGGCGTGGAAATTTCATTGCAATGAGAAATGAACTAGCAGCAATAAATTGGTATGAACTTCTAACCGGTAGTCCGGATGCCGACTGGAACACTGTCAGGGATCTTATAAGCGTAGTTATGCATCGAAACTGTCCGCTGAAAAAAGTACAGAAGGCGAGCAGGCCCCCCTGGTTAACGCAAGATCTGAAGAGCCAAATAAACTGCAAGAACAAACTCTGGAGAAGGTACGCATCAACACGCCAGCCTTCACACTACGAAGAATTCCTCCAAAAGCGGAACGAGGTTAGATCAAACATTCGAAAAGTGCGGAAAGACTACGAAGCGAAAATTATCGAGCGGGCCGTAACAAAGCCAAAGGTGCTCTACAGTTACATAAACAGCAGGCTTAAAGACAAAGACGCAGTTGCAGTGCTAAAAGGTGCAAATAATGAGGAAATTATAGACAATCTCGAAAAGGCAGAACAATTTAGCAAGTTTTATGCATCTGTTTTCACTGAGGAACTGCATTTAAATCCCACAGACTTCCATGCAGAGAGTAATGGCAGAATCATGGAGGACTTCCGTTTCACAGAAGAAGATTTAAGGAATGAACTTCTTGCGCTTTATGAAGCTAAGTCTCCGGGTCCAGATAAAATACCAGCAAAGGTACTGCAAGAGCTGGCTTCGGAACTTTCCAGACCGCTTACGCACATTTTTCAGTTGTCCTTTGAGCGAGGCCTCCTCCCATCCGATTGGAAAGTTGCGAAAATATAGCCTATTTACAAGGGTGGATCCAGAACCAGCTCGAACAACTATCGACCAGTGAGCCTATCTTGCATCTGTTGTAAAGTTATGGAAAGGATAATCAAAAAGGCCACTTTGAAGTTCCTCGACGAAAAAGACTTCTTTGATGGTGCCCAATACGGGTTTCGAGGAAACCATTCCTGCCTGACAAATATGCTTTATTCTATGGAGCAGTGGTCCAAGTCATTAGACGAAAATACTCCCGTAGATGTTGTTTACATAGACTTTAAAAAAGCGTTCGATAGTGTCACTCACCAATGGCTACTCTACAAGGTTGGCAAATTCGGGATAAGGGGCAATTGACTAAATTGGGTAGGAGATTTTCTAATAGGCCGATCACAGTCCGTGTGCGTCGGAAACGCAAAATTCTCTTTATTGCCAGTTGCGAGTGGAGTACCTCAGGGCTCCGTTCTTGGGCCACTATTGTTCCCATTGTTTCTAAACCGGTCAAAATATGCCATTTTGATCTTGATTTATCTTTGAAAAACATATCGTACACAGATATTTGACTTCGAAATATCTAACTTTAGCGCTTTTTAAAGTGGTAACTTGTTCTAGAAAGTTCTTTAATTAATCTTAGTCGTATTCACTTTTGGCTTTTGTTGTGGAAATTAATTTTTCTCGACAATGAGTTGACATGTTTGGGCGATTCTAAAGTCATTATCCACACAGGCAGCTATCAAAGAAGGAATGTTTAAGAACTCATTATTTAGGTAAATGCTTTTAAGTTATTTCTTATTTCTAAGTTTTCGGTAAAAAGGTTGAACGAAATCGGTATTTATGGACAAACAAAGCAACACTGTGAAATTCGTAAAGTGTTCAGTAGCATTTCCAAAACAGTTTGCTACTCGTCGCATTCGAACTCTCGAAATATTTTTTTTTTAAATGTGACAAACAGAAATTTCTTTCAACATACACAAGATGGTATGAATTTGATAACAATTACAACCGTAGTCTAACTTTTTAGTAAACAGCCAGCCTATCCGTGTGTGGCCGTCAATGTATTTTTATTCCGCTTAACAGCCAGGATGTGATTTCCATCGAAAATCTTTTTGCAATTGTCAGTAGAAATTGATACAAACCACGCAAGAATCTTTTCGTGCATTAAAAACGGAAATGTGCCGAAGATTCAAAATTAGGAAATAAATGTACCTAAGGGGACTAAATCAATTTCTGACACGTTTAGTCCATGTTTAAATGTTAATGGAAAACATTCAGCTTATAAAAAAATTTTATTTGTACTTATTCTGTATAACCTTGCCATCCTTTTCCATTCCCATGCCTTAGACACACTTTTATTTCACATTGCACCAGTAAATTTTCATACTGCCATTTCTTGAGTTAGCAGATTTTGTGAAAATTACATTTTTCTATGCTAGTTAATAGTAATTTCTCAACCAAACGCTGACTTTTTTTTACTAATAGTTCTAACTATATCTTTGTGATAGTTTAGGCGCAAGCCGCATGTGCTGACTTCCCGCAAAATGAATTTTATTGCGTTTTTGAACTTATTGCATGAGATTGTTCACTATCTGTACATCAACGACTGTAGGCATGGACTGGTCAGTAATGGAGTCTTGTTTGCAGGTGATATTAAGATATGGCAACCCATCAGAAACGCTTATGATGAACAAATTCTGCAAGAAGGACTTGACCGCCTAGGTGAATGGTCCAAAAATGGTTAATGTGGTTTAACTTTGAGAAGTGTGTCACATTGCGACTCAAGACGAAGAAAGTGAGCGCGACGGATGACTCACACAACTACGTACTCGATGGAAGGTGCCTGTCGAACGGCAATGAACAAAAAGATCTGGGCATGGCTATTGTGCCATCCCTGAAGCCGTCTTTACAGTGTGCTAGGGCTGCCAAGAGGGCGAACAGTGTTCTGTTTGTCATTGAGCGAACTTTTGTCGACATAGACAAAAAAATATTCGGCAAAATCTATGGAACATTTATTCGCTCATATCTGGAGTATGGCGTTCAGGCGTGGCGACCATGGATGCACAAAGATAACCAGATGCTGGAAAGAATTCAGCGAAGGGCAACGAACATTGTGAAGGGCCTAAAGTCTTTATCTTACGAATGTAGACTAGAAGCACTTAACGTTTTCCCCTTGAGTATAGACAAATCCGCAGCGACCTCATACAGACGTACCGCCTCGTGAGGAATCGGGAGTGTGCCCTGAAGTGTGATGACTTCTACGCCTTCGCCACTTCAACCAACCTCCGTTGGAATTCCTTCAAACTGCGGGGAACCCTATCCCATCTAAAGGTCCGCAAGCAGTCATTCTCACAACGAGTCATCGGTGCCTGGAACGGACTGCCCGAGGAGGACGTAATGGCGAACTCCACAGATGCGTTTAAACGGAAACTGGATGAACATCTTCTTAACAGTTCCCGTTCATACGTACAAGGAAGCAGGAATAATTTACGCCCCGGAAATACCTATAGATAAAATTTTACATTTGTATATGCTTCTCACTATTTTACAGTACCAAATTTTATGTTGGATATATTATGTATTCAAGAGACCATTCTGACTGCTCACACGCACACGTTCAAATTTGTACATGTACATATGTTACTCACTGTTTATAGTGACATATTTTATGTTGGATATTTCATGCATACTGTTTTCAATAGGGTCCTCAAAGGCATCGCCTACTACCTTCAATATACTGAAGTATATAACATCTAGAATTTTGTCTTGCAGCACTGAAATACATGAATTTTCGACCAGGTTACCGTGGCTAATGACGTTCTCACGAACAAAAGAACAATATCTTATGAATCCTATGCAATAAAAGCAGTAAGAAGATCCAGTAGATCGAAAAAGTTATCATTGAAAAACGTCGAGCAAAATGATTCACGAGCAAGCAAGCCTCGCGGCGATTGACATACAGAAGTGTGTCCATCAAGTTAAAACAAATAGTTCAGAAAAGCAAACGTGAAGAAATTGTCAAGCGTTAAGTAGTCTGGTAGCTCGACACAAGGTAACCAGACATCAAGGCTCCATTGGCGTTCCCTACATTTTCTCGTAAACCAGGCTATTCGATTTGATGTATGTGTTTAATCAGTAGCTCCATCGTTTTTCCTAGGCATCATTCCTTCTTTCGAGTCGTTCATTTACGACTCTCATGGCCAATTATTTGTGGGAGTGAAGGTGAGCAGCTAGACCATGCCAAAGGCTAGCATTATTTCATCGAAGGCTAACAAGACGCCGCGGAGTTTTTCCAGGAAGTGTGCTGAGGCTATGGTTGTGCGTTCTGAGCCCTCCGACAGTTTCTGAAAATACTTAGCAAGCCATCTAGCCAGTCTGTTGGTAGGTCTGCCTTTTATTACCAAGGTTGGACGTAAGGGGACGCTTGAATTTAGGATTTTTGGTAGACTGTGGCAATTCGCAACCAGCACCACTGTTTCTGACTCATGTTGCTTTCGACTGCCAGACGTGGCATTCTCGGGCATGACAATCTCCTCCTCATGCTCCTAGTAGGTTCGCTGTTGGAGCCGCGCGATTTTTGGGACTAACTTCGCAAGAAATCTAAGCCAGTCAACGTGTGTATTTTCACTGAAAGGCTGTGAGGAGAGACGACCCACGGCGGACATTGACTCACAGCATAACTGGTCCAAGGAAACAGCGGGCAACAGTTGCCTGCAGCGCACATTCCACACAATGAAAGCTTCCCTGATGTCTGATTCGGGAACCCTTCGTGTTCGTGACTTCACAGTAAATGACAAAACCATAGATTTGTGACATAGCAATATCTTATGGTTTTATTTGTCGCAAATCGTTTTCATATAGAGCTAATTGGTTCTAAAGTAGATTCAGGCTTTTGTTGATTTTGTCAGCGTAGTAAGCAAAAGATGTTTTCTCACAAATCTTCGTCAGGACTCTAACTTTTCAAAACTATGAACAGTTGAACGTGTAAAAAAGTCAATTATTTTCCTAGGTGGGCGCCTATTGGCTATTGCGGAATTTGTCAGTCTGCGCAAGTGGTCGATACTAGTGAAGCCTTTCAGGTTGTCTATCGGACACCTACCAACTTCTCCAAAGGCCTACGCCAACGGGCGCTGATAACAGCGGAAGCAGTGGCTATACGCCAAATGAATCCAGTACTCTGCTGTCAGAAAACCCTAACACAAGCCTTGCCCCTTCCGTGCCCTACGCCAGGCGACGATAGCTTATCACCCCAGCTACGAGTGGCAGTCTCTCATCCAACACGCCGACCACTTGCGCAGACTGACAAGGACCGCAGTGGGCAATAGGCACCCACCTAGGAAAATTATTGATTTTTTTACATGTTCAAATTTTGATAGTTTTGAAAAGTTAGAGGCCTGACGAAGAACTGCCAAACTTCGCAAGAAATCTAGGCCAGTCAACGTTTGTATTTGCACTGATAGGCTGTGGGGAGAGAGAACCCACGGCGGACACTGACTCACAGCATAACTGGTCCAAGGAAACAGCGGGCAACAGTTGCCTGCAGCGCACATTCCACACAATGAAAGCTTGTCCAACCTTAGAGGACTTCCCTGATATCTGATTCGGGAACCCTTCATGTTCGTGACTGCACAGTAAATGACAAAACCATAGATTTGTGACATGGCAATATCTTATGGTTTTATTTGTCGCAAATCGTTTTCATATAGAGCTAATTGGTTCTAAAGTAGATTCAGGCTTTTGTTGATTTTGTCCACTAACGTTTAGTTTTCTGTTGGGGTTAGTGTTGGAGTTAAGACACGGGGAAATGTATCCGTCCTGAAGTTTATCACAGGGCCGCCTATCTTCAGTGGACGGGACGTTACCATTACCATCTTCTATTTAGACAACTATGCAAATAATCCTTACCGGAGTACCAGAGGTAGTTTGCCGATAGATGTGAAAAGGTGAGTAACTGCAAGTAATAAGCAAATACAACGTGTAGGCAACGGCCGAGAAAAGAGATTCCAGCCAACGTCACAAGCAAGAATGAAGAAAAATTCTTATTGATCATGGATTCTTTTAGCCTAGGAGGATACTTGCGTTGCAACGGTGACATCAGTGGTGTCACTGTCTAATTACACCCACTGGGATCCCGAAAAAAGAACACAATAAGAAGAGCGTAATTCTGGAAATCACCTAGAGGAAAGTTTATCGTGGACAAAAGCCGAAGTTGCTTTCTCGGGTGGCAGTTGCCGCTGGTCGACCTGCAGCGCGCTGAATGTCCCACCTAGGGACGATGCCCCGGCAATGGGCCCGGACTGGTGGTGTCCTCACAGTCCGTGTGCAACTCCCTGTCTGAGATGTGACAGTGGCTAGCAAGTAATTGCGAAGCACGTTCGCTTGTGACCTGATTGGGTGCGTTGGGATAAGGTCACCTGCCGTGGCGAACCTAAGTGGCCCTTGAGGAACTGCGACCAGTTGGCAGGCGCGTATGTTCGCGTGCGCTTGTGTCCTCCCCGGAGGTTTAGGTCATCAGATGTGGACAGTCTTCACGTGGGCACAACCACTGCGAATACATGTGGCCTTGAAGGCAGTCCGCGTTGACAAAGGAATCATTATGGTAGTCGGCAGCAAGCACGACGCCTCAGGAGAGTCTGCGAGGTTGCAAGCATTTGGTCAGGCTAGACTCTTAACAACTTGATCCTGAGGAGCAAGATAAAGAGCAACTCTCCATTTCCGTCCTAGAATTTGGGTGGATCGCTGGGTTCGGTCCCTGTTTAAGAAGATATTATCAGGTTGTTCGGAAAAAACTGGCCAATTTCAGCGACAAATTTTATTTATTTTTTGAAAAATTTGATATCACATAGTCATGTGTGTGTCTGACCATCGGTTACGATGAGTTCAACCAAGTGCACTAACAGATTGGTACAGAAGGTGACGGTCTCGGGGGTTAACTTTAAAGTGATAGAAGACGTGGTTAGCGGCTCCGCACTCTTTACCTTCTCCCGGAGTCTCGAAGACTAAACGCGGTCCGGCGTGGGCCACTGTATCAAATGCAAGTCAATACCCCGCCTAATTTAGTCTAAGTGACAGTAGACTTTACGCGGGTGCTACAGTGCTATATATCCTCACTCACCTATAGCAGGTGTCTAGCCAGACTTAGGTAAACCAGGGCTGGAACTGCTTACTTCTTATACTGCATACTAGGGTGTAACTTAGTGATAGTATCAAAGTTGCAAAATTCCCATAAAATAATTCAGGACACAATTTTGGCGAGCGAACGCTTTCAGTAACTTCTCATCAGGCCAAAGAGTTACAAAGGAGGTTTAAATTTAAAAAATTGATAGTTTGTCTTTCTTCACATGCAGGGTCCAATCAGAGCGCGGAAATGTGCAGCCAGTTAGGTAATCGTTGGTCATGCCAAGTTGGGGGCTTGCACGAGATTCTTTTGTGCACACAAAACCGGTTTCCTCAATCGGATTGCGGTTGCTTCTGCTGTTGCCAGCAGACGTTGACTCAGGGACTTTGGGCAGTTTGGTGGGACCTTGTAAATTACCTTAAAGGCTTCGCTTGGGTCCACACGATGTCCGGTGTCAACCATGTGTGCGAGGATAGAACTTTTATGCTTTTGGTCTCGCCTTTGGCTAGCTATGCCGGGAGGTGTTCCCGTATTCTTTTAGATAAGCGCCTACTCGTGCAACCGATATAACCAGCTCCACATGAGCAAGTAAATGAGTAGATACACATAGAAGTGGTCTGAGTTGGCAGCTTATCCTTACCCTCACCGTGCAGTATCGGGTTGGTTGAAAATGACACCTGAATTTTCGCTGCTGGGAAGGTTTGTGCTACGGCTTGCTTCAGGCGTCTGCTTAAGAGTTCGCCTGCTGCATCCCCTTGAAAAGGGACTTTGAGGAATAGCGTCTTCTTTTCCAGCGTGGGTGTGGTGGGCTTTGTTACTTTCTCCATCATATTCTTTATGATGAATCTGTCTGGATATCCGTTCTCTCGAAGCACGTCCTGGAGTTTCTGGAGCTCCATTTCAATAGTGTCAGCTAAGCAGATTTTTCTGGCTCTTTGCATTAAGCAGCGGGCTAAGTTACGCTTCTGTTGGATAGGTACAAAACTGTTAAAGTTTGTATACTGTCCGGACCAGGTTTTCTTTCGGTAAACGCTCCTTTGGATGCTACCATCAGGTCTTCGACTTAGGAGGACATCCAAGAAAGGAAACGAACCTGCCGTCTCCACCTCCAAGGTGAATTTAATGGAGGGGTGTGCTGGATTAACAGTATGTAGAAGTGCATTTACATCAGTATCTGCTGGGGCGATGGCGAAGATATCATCAACATATCGGCCATAGTGTTTTAACTCATGGATCTGCTTGTTGAGTTGAAATTTTTCCAGTTTGCCCATGAAGATGTTGGCCAAGAGAGGCCCGAGAGGCGAACCCATAGCGACGCCGTCTATTTGTCTGTATAGTTGGTTGTCAAAAAGGAATTGCACATTTAATGTGCATTTGAGTAATAGTTCCCTTAATATGTCAGATGGTATTCCTACGTCGATTTGATTTGCCACTACGAAGTCGCAGATATAGTCGACTGTTTCTGTTACTGGAACGTTTGTAAACAGTGATGAGACGTCTAGGGAGATCATCATCATGCCGTTCAAGTTCATGTCCTTGATGTCATCGATAAATTGGAACGTATCTTGATAGCTATGTGGTGCCAGCTGTTGCTGTACGGGCTTGAGTTTCTCTGCCAACCACTTTGCTATTGCATGATACGGCGAGTTTCTCATGTCTAAAAGGTAATTTACAAGGTCCCACCAAACTACCCAAAGTCCCTGGGTCAACGTCTGCTGGCAACAGCAGAAGCAACCGCAATCCGATTGAGGAAACCGGTTTTGTGTGCACAAAAGAATCTCGTGCAAGCCCCCAACTTGGCATGGCCAACGATTACCTAACTGGCTGCACATTTCCGCGCTCTGATTGGACCTTGCATTTAAAGAAAGACAAACTATAGATTTTTAAATTTAAACCTCCTTTGTAACTCTTTGGCCTGATGAGAAGTTACTGAAAGCGTTCGCTCGCCAAAATTGTGTTCTGAATTAGTGCTAGTACTTGTTGGTACCGGTAATGACTGTTTTTTACGTCAGAAGTGACGCTGATTAAGTCAGCACTGGGCTCATATTCCCTTAATCACAGCAGGAAGTCTAGTAGTACTGGTGCTGGGACTGACGCCACCATTTATCAGAGGTGACGCTGATTTAGCCAACGCTAGGGCTCATATCCCCTTGGTCCCAATAGGGAGTGTGAATCTGAGTTTAACTATTTCAGGTAAGTACATGCTTGGGGTCATGAGCAAGGCTGCGTTGGTCATGGTTTCCGCACTCTCATCTGTATCTATGGAGCTGTACGCACTAAGATGATGCCGATATAGTTACATACGTATGCTAGAAGTGCTAATTTAAGCAATCGTGCTTACTAAGGCCAGTACTTAGTACACTATTAGTACTGCCTGTGTATGCTTTTTAAGGAGTCGCACCCAGTATGCACTCCCAATTTGTGAGATGTAATAGCAATTAGCATTTGGACAATGATATAGCGTTTGTAGAGTAGTGATTCAAGTCAAATCTGGGCTCATATCTCCACATATCAGTAATAAGTGTAGTAGAACTTGTGCTAGCTCTGACGCTACCATAAGTCGGAGGTCGCACCATCATCTTTCTAAATAGGTGGGCTACAAGTACCGGTAATAGAGAACAACAGTGTTGCTGAGAGTGCAATAGCCTAAAAGGTTGGACTAAGCTTTGAGGACTCGACTGCACTATGAAAGCCAAGCAAGTCTAAACTAAGAGACTCCACAGCATGATTTAAGGGGTACATTAGTGTATAAATTGGGTAATTAAGTAACAGCCAATTAGAGTTTAAGGTAAGCTATATTGGAATAATGTGTGGCTAATAAAGCAATTTTACTGCTGCTGTTAGGAGAACTAGGCTATAATCAAAGAATTAAAAATAAATGAGCTTACATGCGCCCCAAGCTTTCATCTGGGCTGATTTGTAATACAGCCGGCAAGAATGCACATCCGTGAGGCAGATACGACTGTCAGTCAATTAGTCAAGGAATTAACCTATAAATATTTTTGCCTCTTGCCCATTCATGTGCCGTCGATAAATACTTGCTGGTTTTGCTGCTAAGCAATCTTTAAATCCAGCTTCCCCTTTAGTTTTGTTCTTGAAAGTTTTGCTGCGTGCAAAGTGCCTACATGTTTGAAAAAATGGTAGCCAGTAGGTGAAAAATTAGAAAATATGGAGAATTTGGTCGCTAGGCGGCCATACAGGTAATCCTTACTGAAAAGGTTTTTTTCTGCTGCAATGCCCAGCGGAGCGCTTTGCTCACTGCATTTCCACGAAAGAAAAATCTGATCTCGGGTTATCTGGCCAAGCCCAAAATCTCGATCTGCTCCACGGACGATACCTTTGGTGCTCCAGGCCGAGACGCGAAAGTCAACTTTAAAAGGGAAGTAAACTCAATTTTCTGCAAATTTAATTAGCCCCGAAGGAAAAGCGGAGAATCACCTTTCTCACTAGGCATTTGCCTTCCATCTCAACAACTGGGGGTCAGCGTTTTCGCTAAAAAGAGACAATTTCAAGCTGACTTGATATCGAGTTTTAGGCTAATTTCCATCAATTCCAGCTGAATAATTTCGTCCTAACCACAAACTAACAGCGGTGTGGGGGCAGTCAGCATCTATATGAGGTTCATGTTATTGATGAAGTATGCGATAGAGTCCATATCCAATAAAGAATCACCTGAGCACAATGTGACCTTCTTCTCATAGCATAAAGAACTATGCGATTTTTCATAGACAGAAGGTACACAACAAATATTTTTGAAACCCTGAGTGTAAGTGCATCAGCAGTTAGGGCTTACAATAAATCGGCAATTTAGACAGTCATTTAAAAGAGTATTTGGCGAGTGTGCGTATACGTTCGGTAAATTCTCTTCAGGCCAATGCAGTTATATGGGCAGGGGAATAAGTTAACCAAGCGATCAAGAATGTGCGTCTTCTCTTAGAAGCGAGTCGTGGGAATCGGGGGTAGGCGCCGATAAGAGAATGGTAGTTACGCGGCAAGGGCTTGGTGGAGCCCGTCTAGGGGAGGGGGAGGGACGGAGGGGTGGGAGACAAACAGAACGCGGATAAGTGCATGCCGCTAAGTGACTGTGGGCCACGCCAACTGCGAAACTTGTACGAAGTTCTTTTGTGCACACAGCGCCGGCTTCTGCAACCTGATAGCGGTCGCTTCTGCTGTTGCTAGCAGGCGCTGACTCAGGGACTTTGGGTAGTTTGGCGGCACCTTATAAATTACCTTAAAGGCTTCGTTGGGGTCCACACGATGTCCGGAGTCAACCAGGTGGGCAAGGATGGCGCTATTGATGCTTCTGACTTCACCTTTGCTCAGCCATACCGGAAGGTGCTCCCAAATTCTTTTGGATATGTGCCGACCCGTGCTACCAATGCAACATGCTCTACAGGAGCGAGTAACTGTGTCTAGTGGCACAGGTAGGTCTCAGTTGCGAGTCATCTTCTCACTAATGACCTGCACCGGTGTTTTTTAACTCTCAGTCATTAGTAACTGACATGTGGATGGCCGGATCTTCGTCGCGCCGAGTGCCACCATCTGTGCCGTGAATGTGGCAGCAGCTGACGTGTCAGCTGGATCCTATGACTGCTCCGGCCATTTTTACTTCTCTGATACTGGGTTGGAGCGTGAATCTGAAATGGTATGTACATGCAATTCTCGTTTTTTGTTCGCAGAGTAGAAGCTTGACTCGATGCGGAGGAAGTACAGCTAGGGGGCATTTGTCCAAAATTCGGGTAGAGAGAGAGAGACCCGGCGTTGACAGCGTCGCCTGCCATGATGGTGACAGGAAGTGAGTGAAAGTGCACGCGTGGAAAGGATCCCAATGATTGGCTAGGATGGGGTCAAAAAAACGCGTGACAAAGGCGGCGCGCGTTCTCGTTTAGGGTTAGCACTTTAGCGAGCATAAACGATCGATAATGCGATCTCACGATAAGAACAAGTCAAGATAAGCCAAATAAGCTAGCCAGGATATAACGAAGTCAACTGCCTGCACCCAGCAGTGTAGAACGAAGAAATGAATTACATGTCAGCTACCGATTCCGCAACTCACACTAGTTGAATTTTTCCTATTAACAGTTCATAAACAAACTTGTACAACTAAAGGTAAATGTAAGTTGAGGAAATGCTTAAAAAAAGGATCCGCATAGACAGTTGCGTAGAAGTGATCAAAGTATGGCAAAGTTTTGGATAAATAAAGGCATAGAAAAGGATTCAGAAGAGTATTTTGCGAGGGTACGTACACTTTCGATAAGTTCTTGTCAGGCCAATACACTTACATGGGCAGGGGTATAAGTTAAAGAAGCGATCAATGATGTTCGTCTTTTCTTACAAGCGAGCCGTGAGAATCGGGGAAAGGCGCCGATAAGAGAATGGTGGTTACGTGCGGAGGGATCGACGGAGCCCATCTAGGGGAGGGGGAGGGACGGAGGGGTGGGAGACAAACAGAACGCGGATGAGTACATTCCGCTAAGTGAATGTGGGCCACGCTAAACACGCCTTCTGCCACTGTAAATTGTAAAGAAGACGTAAGCGGTCACCCGAGGAGTACCAGAAATAATATTTTTGTATGCATTGTCTTTAAGATATACTGGAATTTATGAGGCCATCGAAAATCAACGAATAAAAGGCATGCTATATGAGAAGTAATTTTTCGCAGAATGTATTCTTTGCACGCCGTCGGAAAGAAGACCATTCACACACTGCTATCTTGAAGCGAGTGGATAATGTTGCAGGATGCTCAATATTACAAACTTTACTCAAGATTTTTTCGAATAAAAAGCGCATTCTAGAATCTCGATTGACATTTCATGAGATAGCATATCTACCATAGGTAGTAGTGGTATAAGGAGTATGATACAAACCACTGTTTAGCCAAAAGTGGACCGAGAGCCGTTTATTTGTTCTGTGGGCTAGTCAGTCTATTCGAGCTAAACCACTTAATGCCAAATAAAGGATTTAAATTAAAAGAAGTCTCTCAGCATGGATACATTTCGGAATATTTACCTAGCTGACTGTGTGCTTGTGGATAACTGCGGCTTTGTCACGCACAAAAAGCAAACAGCGCTTGTTTTGCACTTGCATCCTTTGTTCTGGAGCTTGGCACCGTGTATAAAGCAGGCAACTTTGCAAGTTTTTTTAAACAAAAATATCAAAACTAAAACAAATCGTGTTTCCAAATAGCAACGCTCCGGTGCAACACCATATGTCAGAGAAAGCAGCAATTGGTCATTCGATTGTGGACAAACTAAGTGCCTTTTAAAATAATGAAAAGTAGATATTAAGCATGTATTTTATGACCATTAATTTCCTCCAGGGCGGTATCTTGTACTGTTACAGTGTCCATTCAATGTCGCTGAATGCCGTTATAGTCGAGGACATTCTTTACGATGTTAATGAACACCTAGGTATTTATGGTTCCTCTAGTCGACCGCCAAATCGGTCGTCCTCCGAAGTTTGCGGCCTTCGGGACCCTCAGGCGTCGGTAGTTCTTTAACGTTGCTGTCGATGCAGTATGCTTTTTTGGGAAAGTTCTTCCAAAATAAGGCCCTCTGGGCCGATTCTGAAGGCTTATCTAAAATTAAGACTTCATCCAGAATCCAACTCCGTGATTTATATATTTCTGGACAAATATATCACTTTCCATAATTACTTTACTACGTAAAAATAATATTGCTGTCTGCTGATGAACTCTCGCATCCTCTTGCGCATCAGGTTCTGAGGGAACATTGGCAACTGTTTACTGTGAAGACTGTTAACGGACATATAAAGTACGGCGAGTGCTGCATGAACCATTCCGCAGTTTTAAAAAGATCGGTTATCATTCGCAAACCAGCATCATTGAGTAGCGTTGCAATACTGTTTATCATGCAGTCCAATTTCAATTATTTTCAGTCACGCTAGGATGCCAACTCTGTGATGGCTTCTTTTTGACTGCTGCGAAAAAGTTGAAAGTGAAAAAAATGGCTACTTCAATAATATGCATTTTTATCAGTGATTTTGACTGCCTTTATAAATTCAAACATATTTTATGGAAACCATGCACAAAAAATCCTCTCCTATACTTAGTTGATAGCAAATTACGCCTTCTTTAAATTTTAGTCTTAGAGGAAGTGTTTCCTTCGCTTTTAAAAAAAGTTGCTAACTTTTAGTGTTTCCACGACTGTGCAGTGATCATTCATAATACCTCGTATCCGCCAATTTATTAATGCTATCACTAATGTATACAGTATGATCCATAACTATTGCAAAATTCTATGAGAGCTATGCAACCACTTCCTCAAACCATAGACATGAACAAACTTTTCCTCAAACAGGATAAACACAGCATTCACTTTGTGAAATTTGAAGTCAGTTCTAGCAGTCGGTAGGTTCCAAAATTATTTGGCAATTTCGAAGCATTTTAAAAGCGAAGGAAACACTTCCTCTAAAACTAAAATTTAAAGAAGGCGTAATTTGCTATCAAATAAGTATAGGGGAGGATTTTTTCGTGCATGTTTTCCATAAAATATGTTTGAATTTATAAAGGCAGTCAAAACCAATGATAAAAATGCATATTATTTAAGTAGCCATTTTTTGCACTTTCAACTTTTTCGCTGCGGTCAAAAAGAATCCATCACAGAGTTGGCATCCTAGCGTGACTGAAAATAATTGAAATTGGACTGCATGATAAACAGTATTGCAACGCTACCCAATGATGCTGGTTTGCGAATGATTACCGATCTTTTTCAAATTGCGAAATGGTTCATGTAACACTCGCCATACTATAATCGTATATTATTAGTGTACAACGAATAAAATCCTCGTCCTGTTCGATTTTTGACCGTTCTTGTCCACATTGCTCGCTTCCAAGCACTATTCTAGGATGAATAATTCTCGAAAGTATGACCTAGCTAATATAAAAAGCATTACCTAAGGAATCATGCGGCAGCTCTTCGGCCGCCATTTTTTGGATACGTTTGAAGTCAGCGTCAGTCAGGACGTGCTGTAACCTTGTAATGGCACGGCATGGAACGGGAAAGGGAACGCATTTCGCACATTCCGGTATATATTTATGGTTATTTAATAATTCTCGGTGCGGAAAAAACAACATGCTGTCAAACAAACTTGGTACTGCATCTTATGGCGAGAACGTTAGAAATTTGCAAAAAAATAATCTATAAATTTGCACCATCTCCTTCTTTCTCGAAAATATTGCGATTCTTTAAACTTGTCTTCAACTCATTTTAATTGGCCAGGCATTATGTTTTCCGTTTCCAGAAGGGATTTACTTTAAATATATTCCTGCTTGTATTAATATGCATTTATAACACAACAGGCAAAAAGCCAAAGCTTTTTTGCGATAGTAAATAGCATAAGATATTTCCTGAATATTCAGGAAACCCCAATTCACCAAATATTTCCCCATTTTTCTCAACATAAAGACAACACGCACAGAAAGAATCGATAAATGCCTTTGATTGTGCGCTGATTCGATATGTCAGCGATGACCATCTGGCCTTGTGGTGTTGGCATAAGATGATGTGGTGGCCTGTGTATTCCCCAAGCGGCGAGTTGCTTTGGCCAACTTTAGTCTCAGCACCGAATATAGTGTTGCTGACATTTCGGAGAGCTTGATCGGCTCCCCATTGTCAAAGATTTTGGTGCTTCTGCTTTCTTGGCATGCCGTTTATAGTAAGCACTTCAAATATTTTTTTAATTCAACGTTTTACTCATCGATTTATTTGTTAATTTAGAGGCATTTTATTCCCTGGTGCTAATTTAAAATATACAAGTGCCGCAGGATTCATTGGAACCAAGAAAGTTCGGGACTGATCGTCCATTGCTGTCTGTCGCTGCATAACATTAGAAACGAATAAGGGAATGAAACAATTGAATTCATACAGAGAAAATCGATGCAAAACAATATGGCCATGATACATTGCCATGTGGGCTAATCAATAAAGTCCGAAGAGCAATTGGCGAGCATACGTATACTTTCAATAAATTCTCATTAGGCCGTTGCATTTATATAGGAGGGGGAGGCAAACTGTAAAAGATAAAATTGTAGGTAAATTATGTTCAAAGTTACTAGCTTGTAGACAATGTGTACACAATGGGAAGCGAAATAAGGGAAACTTTTAAGGCAAATGGGGCAGGAGAAATGTATAAACCTGATAGCTGGATGTTACTGAGGCAAAGTTAGGCTAACCACGTGCCCCAACTGTTTACATAGGTCGGGTTTTAACGGCTATATATAGGCCGCTTTCAGGTAGCACGATTAACGAGTTGTTCGTGCCCGAAACGATGCTTTAGGATCCACAGAGTGACCCGTATCAAGCGAATGTTTAGTAATGGATGAGCGCGGAATTGTCTTCTTGTTTTAACAGCTACCTAGTCTGCCAAATGCCATTTCGTTTTCCCAATAAACTTGTATCCGTAAGTGCGTGTAAACATAGCCTGCAGTGGCCTGCACTGGCAAGGTATCCTCTGCACGTGGAATTGGTAGAGGCTTTGTACGACTACATGCTATGAGCTGGACCGCATTTTATGTCCTTTCAATAGTACGACACAGGTGCACTTGATCGTATTTAACATGTTGTCACACTTAAAAGACGGAGAAATAAAACGGGCTTTTTCGGAACTGGATGGTCCGTCATTTTGGCCGTAGAGGTTTGTTGTGCTCATGGATAAAACGTGCTTGATAGCGCCGCTTAAGTAAAATATCCTTAGAGCAGGCGATTTCTGCATCCAATGTCTTCAAATAGCAAATGTTTCTTGTCCTCTGGGACTGAGTATATGCTAATTTATTGATAAACCTACGTGGCAATTTACCGTGACCTTATTGCGTTGCATCGATTTTTTTCTGTACGAAATCAAATTGTTTTGTTCTCACATTCGTTCCTAATGTTATGCAGCGACAGACAGCAGCTAACGAGCAGTCGCAAAATTCCTCAGTTCTGCAGTGTTTGCTGGCTTTAATTTTGTCAAAGCAAATAAACATGTGCACACGTAACTTTGTAGCGAGCCAAGGATGTCGAGGTTGGCACACACCTAAAGGAAGTAACGCCGAACAGGGTTGTCAATCACCACGACACACAATCGTATAAGGGGATAGAAGGCTAACGAGAAAGGAAGAAATAAGATCTGTTGATATAAAAGGGATGGTAAGCAATAAAGAGAGGGGGATACGATACGCAGAGTTACCAAGATAGTGTACAAATGATTCATTTGGAGTGAGGGGTGATCAGAGAATATGAGTCAGATACCGGTGGGAGTACAGCGCTGTGGGCAACTGCGGGTGAGAGCCATGATGGTGCTGACGGCAAGAAGACGGCAATACGGAACGGGGGGATAGTTTTAGCGGAGGGAAAGAGAAGTAAAACCGGCATCTTCACCAACAAGCGTTCACACCATTCTCATCCGGATCCGCGCCATAAGTGACCTTGGTACGTTCAAACACCCATGGTTCGGGCTGGTTCGTTACAACTTGAGGTAGCTTATCGATTTTTTACTTGAATTTACTACAAGCTACTGTGCCCTTGCGGGGTTGACTCGTTTAACTGGCGTGAAAACCGGGGGCCAGGTTGCCGCGGAGGTCCATGCAAATGTGTGGAGTGTACAGCACGGTTGGTATTTCATGCAAAATGCCGAAATTTGCGAAAGATTGATAATTACTTGCTAATAAAAGCGAACATGCGAGTTCCATGAAGTAATTGAGAAAAAGAAGACGACTTGATCGCTGGGACAATATGTTTATTCACCCGACGTTTCGAAATCCGTTGCGGAATCATCATCAGGGACATACTCACAGAACAGTAGCAGAGACAGTTTCTGTGGGCACAGAGTTTTGCCGTAAAAGTTAAACGTACAGAAAAAATCGATAAATGCCTTGAGTGTGTGTTGATTCTTTGGGTCAGTAATGACCATCTCCGGTGTTGGCATAGGATGATATGGTGGCCTGTCTGTTCTCCAGGCGGCGAGTTGCTTTGGCTAAATTTAGTCTCAGCACTGAATATAGATTGGGCAAATCCTTGCACTTGTTGATGGATTGGAGGCCCGTGAACCATGACTCAAGTAATTCTCGGCTCACCCGATTGTTACCCCTTGCGAGAATTTCGGCCTCATCAAATCTGAATGTGTGGTCAGGTCTCGTCAAAAGAGCCCCAGCCTAAGAATTGACATCATTTCGCCGCACTGCTGCCGTGTGTTCGGCAATTCGTGCCTTGGGAAGTCTGCTGGTTTCTCCGACATAGTCGCTTTGTTCGCGACTGCCCCAGATTCCACAGACGAATCTAGATGTTTCTTGCCGTGGCAGTGGGTATTTCGGTTTTATAATCTGACGCCTTATGGTTGCTTCCGGCCTGTGTATGACTCCAACTGCAAGTGGTGCGAGAAGGCGGCCGACAGCCTCCGAGACGGATTTCGAAACTTCAGGCGAATAAACATATTCCCCCAGTGATCGAGTCTTCTTCTACTTCTCAATTGACAATTACTCCCAAACCGGCACTAAAGCATCCACGAAATCGCTGAAATAATAATAAAGAACCTTAAGCGAGTTTGTAACTTGAAAGAACTATAAAAAGCAATAAGTTTTTTTAAAATTAACATGAGAAATGTTATGAAATTTTTATTTTTCCTTCCTGTCTGTATCAGCTCCTGATTGCCCCGTGGGGGAATAGGGCTCAATCCGGAGCAATCCGGGCTGGTGTCGGCAGGCAAGAAAAATAATGATTTCCTAAAAATACTCAAGTTTCACAGACGTGAAAAATAGTCAAAGCTATTTCATACCATTTTCTTTGTACCAAAAGTCGTTTTATTCAGTTTGATTTCTTTATACATATTTCAGCTATTATATTACAATAAGTTTAAAATCGTCCTTCAAATTCCGGATAAGTTTCCACGATTTTCAAATTTTTCAAGCTTTACTCCATTAATGTAGATTCTGTTCGATGGTTATGCAAAAACCTTTCCATTAAAACATTTCTCAATAGCATTTACCAAAAAGGTGGTTTCGTGGATATTAATTCTTATGAAGATGGCAAAGTGGGCCATACCTATGAACCACCCAACTTACCAAATAAATTTTTCGAGCAAAGACTACGTCCACTACAGCAGTCTGGTATTGCTATGCGTAAGATTATTGAAAAAAACTTCTTAAACTGGCCTCTGATGCGTTTTTGACGTACGGGATCGCTCGCCAAATTTTGAGGTCTGAGCGACCTTGTAGGCTATCTCGTTTGCGCAAGTACCAGCTGATGAAGTTGCGCGGGTAACCATTTTCTCTGAACAACCGTCGAAGGTATTGTACCTCGGCAACTTTATCTTTTGATTCACTGCAGTGCGCCTCAACACGCCGACAGAGCGATTGAGGCGTCTTCTACTTCCCACGTAGCACGCAGTTTTCTTTACAAAAGAATTTCTGGGCATCAAGTCTACTCAACAGATCCTAGTAACAAGAGTAAATGTACTCTGAACTATCAAATCTACTTTCGAACATTAGTTTAAAACCAAAAACCAAGCAGACCAATTGTCGCCGTTTAAATTAACAAATAGAAAGGGCTTTGCACGGGAGATCTTTCCGTTGCTTTCAATGAACACCAAAATTCCACCTAACCTTGCTTGAAAATGAGACCGTTGCGAATTGTCCTCTTCCTCCCTTTGACTTGTATGATTGTTGTTAGTCCTCATTTTGTCGTCTTAGTCTCTTCCTTTGGGGCTTGCTACGCCTATCTGCTTCATTCACCTTGTACCTACTCACGTAGATAGTCGTGCTGCCCCCACTTCCATCCATTTAACAGGAACTTAACTATCTGCCGTCTCATATCACTAGACGTATTACCTTGTAGCCAACTTGTATTTCTAAGCCATGCTTTCCTCGGACGCCGCGGGGACAAGCCTTTCAAGGTCATTCTCTGTCTGGCTCACTGGCCACCCGCTTCGCAAGGCCAGTGCAGAAAGGAACCGACTACGGGGGGGGGGAGGGTTGTTTACGCTCAGTCACTCCCAGAACGGACGATCTACCGCTCGGTTATAGTTGTCCAGACCCGCTGATCTACTTGCCGGACTGTGCCTCTGGGCTCCGGCCCATTCCTGGCTGGACTGCACTTTTCTGGGAGTCCCTTACCCATTACTCATATTCTTACTAACTCAACACTACATTAAATTATCTATACGAATCTGGCCTTTCACGCCTCATCATATCCAATAGCTTATATTCGTTGGGATACGTTCTATCGCCTATTATCTAGCCGGACCACATCGTATCCCACAACCTTACCGTTTATACCATTGGCATGAACGTTAACCTTAACTGCTTGACATTTTTACATGAGTCCACACCACAATGTTTATCCAATAGCTGATTTGCCGCTTTTTAGAACAATTACGCCTTTTTTAAGGTCGCAAAAATTTCCGTCACAGAAATCCGAAGAGCAATTGGCGAGCATACGTATACTTTCAAGAATTTCTCGTCAGGCCATTACATTGATATGGGAGGGGGGAGGGTTAAGTGTAAAAGGTTAAAATTATGTTCAAAGTTACAAGCAAATTAGTCCAAGGGATAGGGGAGGGGGTTGGGGTAGTAACAAGCGGCTAACTAAGCGGCAGTTATGGAGATAGGGAGGGAAGGGAGGAGGAGGCTCGGTGAAAAATGCCGGTAGCCAGGTGGCCGTTGGCCACGCTAAGCTTGGGGCTTGCAGCAGGTTCTTTTGCGTTTGTTTCTCCTAACTCCCCATATTGGTTCCGCGCAAACTGACATGATCTCGGTGCTCCTAAGCTTGGAAACTTTGTGTGTAAGTGTAATATTTATGCTTTTTCTAAGCTCATCCACTTTTAGAACCGTATTCATTGTCTCTTTACAGCTATCGGTTCAGTTTCAAGGAAAACGCGTTTTTACAATTTAACAAGTAAGAACCAGACTGGCCTTAAGTGACTGGTTAATTATAGAGCAGGCAAAACTCTACGCACCTCCATCTACTTCCGTTAATTTTCTTATGCATTTTGTTTCCTTCTCCGCTCTATCGTCATCTTCTTCCTTTTCTCCTTCTGATGCTTTCTACCCTCCTGGCTTTTGTCCCCATCCTCCCTCCCCTCTTTATCATCATTATCATCATACCATATTCCTCCTCCTTTGCACAGTCTTCCGTAACTACTTTCAGTTTGTCCAGTTGTCTATGCCAGGTTGTTACAAAACACGTGGGTAGACTTCGGGTCTCCTTCATTTTTCGGCAAATACACCCTCTCACATTCCCCGCCGTCGCAAATGGATAGCATAATAAATGGAGCTGGAGTTCTTGTCTCCACAGATTACCCCTTGGTCGCCGTACCAACCCAACGTCCCCCACTGCCCCCCCCCCAGGGTCCCACCCTATTTCTACCAGTCTCCCGACACGGCTGAATGAAGTCGCGGAGTGCGAGTCGTAAATATAATGGAGTTACCTCTCACCGGCGTAGATAGCTATCTAAGCGTTACAGGTTATCACGCTCCCACGCACGCAGACGTATGCAAACAGACGGTGTGCGCGGCCAGACCTCGCATTAGCCTGCGTACTATAGTAACTTTCTGAGAGCGCACCTAGGCCAGACTCAGAGACCGGAGCGCGAGATTGTGGAATCTAAACATACGACACAGGTGATGCTGCCTCCACCCGAGACTGGTTCTGTTTACAGATGCGTGATCAGACAGGTGAGGCTTTTTCGGAAGCAGCGCTAAACAACGTCTCACGCACAGTGAAGGCGCCTCTCCAACTAGTAGCCGGAAACGGCGTTCGCAATGAAGGTATTTTTTTGCAACTTCTTTTTACAACCCCCTTAATGCGCAATAATAATAAAAAATAGAAACTGGCTAATGTTACACAAGAATCGCTGTCTAGCCGATAAAACCAACATTTCATGTTGGTAAGGATTACGTATGTGGTCCCTAAACAGGACACGTGAATAGGAGTGTCCAGCTCAAGCAGTAAAGGTGGTCTGTGACACTCTTAGGGCCTTCCTCCTCCGGCGCCATGTCACGCAAGAGGTAATGTGATTGCAGTTATCCGCATACCTCTGGGACAGCCAATCACAGCTGCCACAAGCTGCTATTGGCTAAACAACTGATCAAGCGGCCAATGACTCACCCTCGCATCACGTTTGCGCATTCAAACCCACCTCAGGCCCACCTCATGCTAGCAAACGGATGCGCGCACAGGTCCCGAGCATGACGCACGTCGGGGCTTCAGACTAAAAACGCCTACTGATCTAAGAAGAAGCAGATGTGATCACTGGGGCTAGAATTTTATTCGCCTGACGTTTCGACAACCGCCGCGGATCCATCATCACAGAAATTGGTCGTTCCTTTTCTCTTCCTATCCGGAACTCGGCGTGATAATTGTAGTGCTCTGAGCATGCCCACGGCTTAGAGCTCCTACAACCTCAAATAAACCTGAACTCTGCTCCTAATCTTAATCCGAACCTTAACTTAAACTATAAACCTACAGACAACACTAACCTTAACCCCAACGGACCTAAATGCTACCCTAACCATAACTCTAACCCTAGTTTGCATGGGTTTGGTGCAAATATACCGGTACTGTGGGCGGTCCTTGTTCTCATTTTCTGTATGGTGGCCATGTAAGCCATCTTTATCAACATTTCATCTTGGCAGATGGCTACTCACCGATCGGTTCCGGGACTCATGTGTCTCGTTCTGACTTGGGGCTCACTCTCGAGACCCACTAACAGCCAATATAGCGGCTAATCTCATACACAGCTGAAAATTATTGAGGCCGGAATGGCTGCTGGTGGGACATGAGAATGGACCCCAAGTCAGAATGAGACGAGCGAGTTCCGTAACCGATCTGTGAGTATCCTTCCACCAATATCAATATTTTTGATCGGAAATGGCGTGCTAACGAGCCCGTTGCTTAGCGGTTAGTTTTTTGGACCTGTAGCCAACAGGTCACGGGTTCGAGGCTCGGAGGTCGCCACCCCCTGGGGTTGGGTATGATTGGCTGATGACGGCTAACAAGCCAGAAATGGCCATTACAGTCTCCTCTATCTTTGTCGGTAATGTTCCCCTATAGCGCCCATCAGCGAACTGATCAACTAGGCGGTGGCTTATTGCTGATGGTGGGGGGAGAGAGTGAGGTCGACCCTCAGCGCATTTCTTTTTTCACTATAAACACTATGACGGGCTTGAAGCTATCACGGTACACTCAAAGGCGTGGCTTGGAGGGTCGCCAACTGACGGGCCAACTCGGACCGCGTGGTCAGTCCAGGGCGTGTCTTGTTGTGTGGAGTGGCTGATTGGCGGACTGAGATTCAGGCTGCAATGACTCCTTCTTAATGTGAACTTTATGGCACTTCCGCGTGTGCAAGAGCACACCTAGCAAGGTGTTGCCATGGCACATATTGGATTGTTGGCTGCACCAGCCGCCTGTGCTCTCCCGGTCTTCTCTCTTGACACCGGATACAGGTGCGGTAGTGGGATAGGTTCTGCGAGTCTAATTTCAGCATAATCCCGCTTGAGTCATCGCGTAATATCTTGAGTTTGCTCAAGGTCGTGATGGAAATCGTCGAAAACGACGGCCGAACTATCTTCTGGCTTTAACGTTTGGTCTGTTTGCTGTATTTAAGGTCGCTCATGAAGACCTAACAGTGGGCCGAAGAGGACGTCAGTCTAACCCAAGTGCGTACAATCTCAGCAGTAACCACCCCGGCTTAGTTATCACCTGCATTTTTACTGATCCCTTGGGCGGCGGGAATTACGTGGTCACATTCCGAAAAGTAATCTGCTTCCTAACATGGCGTGGGAGGAGAAACTCGTTTATCCTGGCTAGGTGCTAACTGATGCTAGCCATTTTGACATGGCCGAATCTAACAAAACCGGGCATAGTTATCCGTTGGTGAAGGCCTGCTACGCCTCGCGATGCACTTTCTTCGCTTCACAGGCGTTACGCGGGCGCTATCCTTTGTTCTGGCCAAGCCGCTCGCGTGCGCACAATCCGGTCGTGCAGCGGAAGTGCTGACCAGGGAGCCAAGGCCACCAGCGGCCGTGTAGGCAGCGATGACAATACTGACTGGGCTAGAACACGTGCTGTGGCTCTTGTCTCGGGGAAGGGGGGGGAGGGAGGTTTGGGTACTTGTACGAGCGCGCGCGAGAATTAGGCCCAGGGGCCTGCGGACAGGTATGTGTATGTTGAGTTACCTTGGGAGGGGAAGGGGTGCCTGGGACTGTCCGGGCGTGCATTCCTGACGCGGTCAGTCGGCACAACTGCAGAAGAAGTAGACAGCTGAATGAAGGCACACGACCGTCGCCACGATAGCGGCGTTCCTAGTGAGAGTTAGGGAACTGGGATGTCCAAGATGGCCTTGAAGTTGATTGGCTGAAAACCGGACTGTCATTGCCCCCGAGAGGCAACTAGGCGGTTGAAGTCGCTGGTCTTTCGGCAACACAAACTGGAGTTCTGGGCTCGGTATGTGGACGACATCTTTATCATAGTCGAGTGGGCTGAGGTGCTGGCATTCAAGGAATGTTTAAACCCCGTCATCCCGGACATTCAATTTACGACGGAGGAAAACGAAGAGAACCAGCTGGCGTTCCTGGATGTCCTCGTTTGCCGCAAAGACTGTGGTGGCCCAAAAATTAAGTGTTCCAGAAAGCGACCAACACTATGCAAGTCCCGAACTTCAACGGCAACAACCCCATCAGCCAAAAACGTAGCTGCGTAAGAGTGCTATAACGGTGCCTTCAGACGCATAGCAGTCAAGTGGAAGACAAAGTTGCTGAATTACAATATCTTGGACGGGTACTGAGAGCGAATGGTTACCTGCGCAATTTGGTCAATCAGTGTGTACGCAGACGAGACAAGAAACCAAATCAAACCAGCCTAAAAGTTTGGCAAGCTCCTCCGTACGTGAAGAATGTATCGGAAGCGGTCAACCGTCTACTCACCCCACTTGGAGTTGAAGTTGAGCACAGGCCAGAAGCAACCATCAGGCGCTGTTTCATGAGACCAAAAGGCCCACTGCAACGGCAGGAAACGGGTGGAGTTGCTTACCGGCTCTGGTGCAGCCGTGTACAAAGCAACTTAGTCGGAGAAACCTGGAGATTACTCCGGCCGCGAACGATCGAACACGCAGCAGCGGTGAGGAAGAAAGACGCCAACTCCCAAGTTGCAGCTCACTCGACGGAACCCGGCCATGTTTTCAAATTTAACGAGGCCGAAATCCTCGGAAGAGGGGACAACCGTGTGAGCCGCGAGCTGCTCGAGTCATGGTTCTCAGGCCCCCAGTCCATCAACAATCGCAACGACTTGCCATTCCCATACTCCGTAATGAGACATTGTCTGAGCAGGAGAATCAGTCGTCGGACCCAAAAACAACTCCGACAACAGCAAACATAAATGTCGCGTAAATATCAAGCCACATCCAACACAGATAATGAAATTGCAGCAATAAATGACTGGGAAGCGGACTGTCAATCTATCACTGCACCAGCTGATAATGAGAGTGTGCTAGCGGTCGCATGGACACAAAGAACTATAAATACTGCGTAGTCTGTGCACATATCAACCTTATGTGTGTATGTATCATCCTATTCTACAGTTACCTCTGATGAAGGTTTCTTAACAGCATCCGAAACGTCAGGCAAATAAACTTCTTGTTCCAGCATCTTCTTCTCTTGAACTGCTTTCCGGTACTCGCATATTCACTTCTATCGATAAGTCATACCTGTTAAACTGCAATGTTAAGATGATACAGGAATGATTCACTGTTTCGTAAACGTTAAACGATGCATTGCTACGTTGGGCCCGAGCCTCCGGCAGGTCGTTTCGTCACTACTCGCCTAATTAACCGAGCCGACGGTCATAATGCTAGGGGGCTGTTAACCAGTCGCAGGCTCGCAGTCTTGTCTCGGCGACCACCCATAAAGGGGCCGCTAGAGCGTGAGAAACTTGAAACACAGCGCACGATGTGGGGCAGCGGTCAGTGGGGACGGGGGGGGGTGGGTAGGGTGCCCGCTATCAGGCCACCCACGAGGTCAGCGAAGCGTGCGGAATTCGTGCGGCGAGGGTTCAGAGTGAAACGTTGGGGGCACTGATACAACAGATCCCTGCTGCAAAATAGATTAAAAGTTCAAGGGCTCGTGGGCAGTCCAGACGAGGCGGGGGGGGGGGGAAGGGGCCCCCAAAAGAAGGTTTGGGGGGGGCTGCATGTGGTTAAGGTCTGGGAATCGAAAGCGAAGGCATGGAACCAGAAGGCTACAGGGCGTCTTAAATGAACAAAGCATTTGGGGTTAGGCCGGGTTTCGATCATCACGGAAGAGCGCTTTGAAAAGAAAATTGGCAGTCAGTTAGGGATACATGCACCCTCCCTATCCCCCCCCCTTCGGCGTAAGAAAATATCATATACGGAAATGATCAAAACGGGTTTCAAATGTAGTTATGAGCAGCAAGCTAGAAAATTATATTTATGCAGCATGCTTGTTTGATTACTTAGTTACTGTGGTATCAAACGCGCGCACTCTAGGGAATAGACAGTACGAAACCGCAAGCCATCATTAAGAAAACGCTGCAGGTCCACTTTCAGGAAGCATAATAGCCAGTAAGCTCCCTTATCTACCATTTCCCGTATCAAAGGTAGCCTTTCACCCATACCTACCAAACTGGCTTCACAGAATGAAAAAAAAAACGCCGATAAGGATGACTTGTATAGCTGCCTAAACAGGATAGCGGAACAAGAACCACACACACAAAAGCTGTGGCCTTTCGCTAAATAACGGAAATTTAGATCAAGGATCAAGACACCGGACACAGGTGGGTGAGTGAGAAGAAAGTGTGATAGATGCAGCACAATGCGACTATTCGCGCGCAAGTCATCGTCTCTGCACCGTCCTGCTGTGGAGCATACGTTGGAACTCGTCGGAGGGCCTCCTACGCGGGACCTCGTGGTAGATGCGCTAGACCAACACACAGGGGCCAGATCAGGGTACGGCAGGCGTTATTCGGGTTGCGCTCCCACGGTAAATGACGAACATGTGGGGAAAGGGCATGGCGGTGTAGTGTTCGCTGCCCACCCGACGCCTGGCCTTCCTGTCGTGACCTCAGTCCGTCTAGACCTCAAGGTCGTGGCGGACGCCAGACTAACTGGGGCGCGGACACGGACCGACCACGTCGATTTCCACCCACCCACACGCCGTCCAACCAGCCTTCAAGGCCGACTCAGCCAATGAACGCTCTCGCTCTGTCTACTGACCCGACTGCTGTCAAACCAGCACTTGGACTCGACTGGCTCTCGTGGCCGGTTGTATGCTCTCCAAGTGAAATCTCTGTCCATAGATTCTTCGTTCCTCTATGCACACAATATACTGTTCCTACCACTCTGGCCTCTACTGACCTCTCTTTTACCAAGTTACCAGGGTCTGAAGATCGTAGTTGCTCGGTTTTAACCTACTTAAACCCCTGCGATAATGGCACGCATAGGGGGGTGTTTTCGGCGGCGCAGGCCACCTGCGCTCGATCGCACCACCGGTCTTCTTGACTGTTTCTTGACATCAGGCTCAGGAGAAGGAGGAGAGAGTTGGGTAGATATCTACAAGGCTATTATCACTATGATCTGATTCACATACTCGTCGCCGTCCCTGGCCCCACCACTCCGTGGGTCATATGATGGACATCGTCGGCACCGACGATCAAACTGTAGCGACCTTGTATTTATAAGCCATGCTTTCCTTGGACGCCGTGGGGACGGGCGGTGCAAGGTCATCCTTTGTCTGGCCAACTGGCCGACCATTTCTCAAGGCCAGTGCACAAAGGAACCTACTGCGGGAGAGTTGTTTACGCTCAGCCATTCCCAGAACCGACGATCTACTGTTCAGTTGTAGTTGAGTGGACCCGGTGACCTACTTGCCGGGCTGCGCCTCTGGACTCCGACCCATTCATGGCTGGAATACACTTGTCTGGGAGTCACTTACCTATTACTTACATTCTTCTCCTGTTACACCTCATTAAGTTATATCTAACAGTCTGGTCTTCCACGCCTCATATTATCAACTAGTTCATAACCATTTGGATACGTTCTATCGTCTAGTATCTGGCCGGATTACTTCGTATCCCACAGATCAGTCAATGTCAGTTTCAATAATGCGTAACTGTAGCAGCCCAGATCCGCGTGCAACGCTTGCCTCTCATGGCTGCTAACAGGTGTGTGCGTGAACCAGTGTCAGCTCGCCACTGTTCGCCTGATTAACCGAGCCGACTACCAGCCAACGCTGGGAAGCCTTTGACTAGCCGCATGGTTGCAGTCATATCTCGGTGACCGCACATAAACGGGTCGCTTCGGCGTGGGAATCTTGAAACACCACTCGACGCGTGAAGGAGGTGTGAGAGTCTCGCCGGCCCGCTGCTAGCTGGCCACCCACGAGGTCAGCGAAACATGCTGACAATCGCGGAATTCGTGCGGTGAGGTTTCAGAGGAAAATGTTGGAGACACGGACGCAACAGATCCTAGATTCAAAGTAGATTAAAAGTTCAAAGGTTTGAAGGCGGTCACACATGCTGCCCAGACAAGGGGGGCCTGCGGTTAAGGTCGAAAGCGAGGGCATGAAGCCGGGATGCCACTCGGTATCTTAAATGAAGAGGAAATTTAAGGTTAGGACGGAGCTCGATTATCATGGACGAGTGTTTTGAGAATAAAAGAGGCGGTCAGATATAGATAGACAGTATGGCGAGTGCTGCATGCAAAAGATATGACGAAACTTAACTGGACAGTTTAGCATACATGTTGTCCCATTATTTTGATCCTCTGAGTAGACTTGATCCTGCGAAAGCCTTTTAATTAGGAAAATCGTCCTTTTAGTTAAATTTATTCAGGGTAATATGCATTAATTTTGACGAAATTGGGAGTCATCCCATATCGAAAGAACTTTCCATGCTATTAAGTACGACAGAACCAAACATTCTATTTATATGCATGATTGTATTGAAGAATCCCAAAATAAGTAAAAAAAGGTGCAATCATATCCCTTCCAGAACCGGACAACGTTGTCCGAAATTGGTAAGATGCACGTGAGGCCAAGTTCAGAAAGCAGGCACGATTTATATTTTAAACATTGCATTTAGCTAACCCGTGAAGTTTTTTTGCTACAAAGTGCAGTAACAAAAAAGTTTTGGTAGTATTTTGTTTTACCGCATCGCGTAGATGGTGAAAACGCGAAGTGTTCATATATGTTACCGTGAAGGTAATGTAAAACAGGCCTTTTTAAATGAGAGTACTGTAGAAATATACTTTTTGTAAACTATACGTGCCGTTTATGTGTTATTTAGAAAAGAAATAGACAGAGGAGTAATAATTAGTTAAGTAGCTTATTATAGATATGGCCACACTTTTTTCCATTAGCAAGCTTAGAGCAGAGTCTGGAAGTGATCCACTATGACGAAAAATAAGTCAATGTAAGAAGAAAAGTTAATTCTTTCATTGTCCTGCAAATCAAATTATTTATTTTCAGGTAAATTTAAAGATTATCAAAAATCCTCCGTTTAATTTTGACAGTACCTTGAGCGAAGTTAATATACACAGAAATTCGTCAGCTGAATATGCAGTTAAAGCGACAGTGTGGTTTG
>JAYGXS010000001.1:114486587-114536333 GCA_036362985.1 Ligula intestinalis | reverse complement strand
GAGAGAGAGAGAGAGAGAGAGAGAGAGAGAGAGAGAGAGAGAGAGAGCAGATAAGCGACCGTTGGCCATGCCAGGCACGGAAATTTCAGGAAGTACTTTTGTGCACACCAGACCGGCTGTCGCAGCCTGATAGTGGTAAGTGTAGACACCCTCATAAACGCTGCTAATCAATCATCTCCATCCGATAAGTTCACGTTGGTGGTTGAGGCGGCAGGTTCGCTTTCTCTTTTTAGCCAGACTCCTAAGTCAGACGAACTTTTGCAGTTCCATACACATCCAACAGAAGCGTAATCTAGTCCGCTACTTGGAAAAAGGGGCTGGAAGAACATTTGCCTGGCAGGCAGTATTGAGGAGGAGCTTAAGAAAACCCAGGACCTGAGTCGCGAGAACGGGTATCCTGAGGAATTAATCACAGAGAATATGTTTGTGAGAGCAGTAAAACCATTCGGTCGACTTTTCACGAGATAGGGAATTTACTGTATGACCCACCGCCCCCAACCACCACCACCACCACCCGCTCAGTTATTGTTGCCAAAAATCCTATTCAATATCACAAGCCTATTTAAGTAACTTGTTCAAATTAAAAAAGAATACTTCAGAATTTCAGAATTGATGTTTAATCAGATAGGGAATCCACTGTTTATAGTACATGGCGAGTTCGTTAAAGTACTAACAGGCCAGACGCAGACAGTTATTTCAGGGTCACGTCCGATTGTAAGTACATCATAGGCCTGTCTCGTAGTGAAACATATACACTTAGTTATTAGGAAAGATTTGACAGAGTTCAATAATTCATTGTCAAGCGGACACGTGATCCTAACTGTCTACAGACTACTGGCGATAACAAACTTTGATATGCGCGATGTGTGTCCTTGGGCATTGAGTTCATAATCGTGGGCGAACAGAATGAGATCGAGCAAGATTCCAATCATAGCAGTGACGGCGACATGCAAAACTGACACACAGGAGATTCTCTATCTCATAAAATGTCAGCCAAATTTCTGCGCGTGGTTTGGGATTGGAAAAAAGTTATCTAAATTTGCAACGTGCCTATAAATTCAAGTATATCTTACAGAAACCATGTACAAAATATTCTTTCTCGTACTCATTGAACTTGGAATTACGTCTTCTTCATTTTTAAGAAAAATTTCAACAAAACGTACTTTTGGTTTTAAGAAATGTCTAAATTGCCGAATAACTTGGACCACTGCCGACTAGTACAATCGAATTCAAAGTTTCCAAAATACATGCTCTATGCCGTGGGTTCCCTGTCTCATGAAACTTCAACTTCAAAATTCTAAACCAAATATTCCATTGCGGCCAATCGTTGCCCTAAAAGGCAGCCCCACCTATAATTTGGCAAAATGGTTGTACTCGAAATTAAAATTCAGCCAGGAAAACTCTGATACCTCAGTCCGTTCAGCCTCCGAATTCCTAAGAGACCTCCACAGCCGGAGGATTCAATCAGACGAAATGATGGTTTCCTTTGAAGTGACATCACTATTTACATCCATTCCACCGGGTTTGGCACGAGATGTCTTACGCAGGAAACTTGAGGAGCTTAAAGATGAAACCCAGAGTCCACTCAAAATCGAACACCTCATGAGACTGTTCGAATTTTGCCAAAAGACGTAGTATTGCCTGATCTCAGGCATCACGATCATCGATCTTTTAACCCTACTTAACTACTTTGCTCACACCGAAAACAGATTTCAGAATTTTAGTTGACATTTCCTGAGATAGGCAATCTACTGTAGACCTGCATGCATAAAAATGCTTTCCCCAAATTAACCTGTAGTTTCCATGAGCCGAGCATTCAATGCAACGAGTATATTCCACTCGGCAGGTGTCCAGAGGAAAGACCGCCCCCACCTGTGTCCACAAGGCGGAGCGGGCCGTTCGTCACCTGCTTCTGGCAGCAGCAGGCCACCACATACCGAACGGTCGCATTCCCATACTCCGCCCTAACTACCCACACGAAGCCTCCCGACTGGAACGAGACCCGAGCGCGAGATGCAAATAACCCGCGTGTCGGCGAACTCAGCGGCTTGATTATCAAGACCGTCAACGACGACAAACGGGAACGTTGGCGTGAAAGAGTTGCAGATTGTAATTTCCGCGGCAACGCAGCTGCCACCTGAAAACTTCTACCCAATCTGACCAAGACCCGGGCTGACACACCTAACCAGTCCATTAGCTTCGGGGACGACATCTTCATCTCGAACAACGGTCAGATCGCCGCGAAGATGAACAAGCTGTTCTCGCCACGCTCGGCGCCCAGTCCCAAAAGCCAGTGCTCTCTTCTTCGTCTCCTCCATAAGGCCCCAACTCCGGACATCTCCTTCTCGGTCGATGCTATCCTCACCGCCGTCAGCAAAAAGAAAGTCTCGAAAGCCTTAGGACCGGATGGCCTGGCACCTATCCATTTGTGCCATATCGGCCCCAAGGTGGCTGCCTACCTGGCGGCCGTTTTCAATCTTTCGCTGGACAGTTCAATCATCCCCAATTGCTGGTGCCAGTCCATCATCATTTTACTGGTCAAAGCTGGCAAGGACCCCAGTCTAACGACCTCCTATCGCACAATCGCCCTCCTCAGACGACTGGCGAAGATTTTGGAACGACTTCTCCAACCAATTCTGAGGTCTGCAGCGGATCTGTCTAGCCACCAACATGGCTTCAGGTCGGGTCGTGGCACAACAATGGCGCTTTTCGAGCTCAGCGACACCATCCTCGAGGGCTTCAATCGATAGAAGCCCGCTTTGCGGACCGTGGCTGTCTCAATTGACCTATCACGAGCCTTTGACTGTGTCCGCCATGATCAGCTCCTGCAGGACTTGGTTTCCCTGCTCGATGGCCTGATCTGATGGTTGGCGGCTTACATCCGTGGCCGTCAAGATCGTGTCCTTTTCCGTGCCGCTCTCTCCAAGCCCCGTAAGCAGACTTGCAGTGTTCCTCAAGGCTCTGTGCTCAGCCCGACGCTGTTCAACATTTAAATGCGGGAACTCCCACTCCCTCTGACACCCGCAAAAGTGGTGTCATACGCGGATGATGTAACCTTCTTCTGCCAGCACCATTACATCGACCAGGCTGCACAGGTCCTCTCAGAATTCATGCCTAATGTTGTGGACTTCCTCACTCAGCGCGGGCTGACGATCTCGGCAGCCTAATCGTCCGTCAGTGTTTTTACGCTGGACCCGAAGGAGTTAAATCGCCACCCGACCATCACCGTCAACGGTGCGTCCTTACCGCTGGTCCGTAAGCCCAAGCTCATTGGCGTCCGTTTAGATCCACCCTTCACGTTCGCAGACCATGCCAGGGAGACCGCAAGCAAAGTAAGCCGCTGCACCAAGGTCCTCAAGGCTCTCGAGGGCACATCCTGGGGCTGCTCGAAGGAGACGCTGGCGACCACATTCAAGGCACTGGCCAAGCCCCATCTCACCTATGCGGCACCAGTCTGGTCTCCCACAATCAGCTCCTCCAGCCTCCGCTGCCTTTAGTCAGCACAGAATGGTGCCCTCCGCACGATCACCTTCATGCGGAGGCTTCTTTCCTGCAGGTCTCCGCGCACAACACACTCCTAGGCCAGCAGTTCTGGTGGACATTTTCACAACCTGGCTATCCAAACCACCATCTTTGCAACGCTCCTGAGCCTAGACGTAACGTTCGGACGTCTATTCAAGTTTTCCACAAGGCAGCTGTCGCCTCGTCTCTCCCAGACCTACCCGTTGATGGCTCTGCCATCAGGACAGGCTACCAGCACCTTCACCAGAGAGCCGTTGTGGACGCAAAATCCACCTACCACTCCCCGGTCCTTCTGGGTGGCTATCCACCTCCGATTGCGGCCTCGGAACGACATCTCACGAGGGTCACTCGCTGTACCCTGGCGCAGCTACGCAGTGGCTACTGCATGCTCCTTCGCCAGTACCAACACCAGCTGGACCCGTCTATACCCGACTGCTGCGTCTCGCCACATGACTGCCGTCATCTCTTCGCCTGCAGTTCCCGGCCAGGCACCCAACTCACCCCCGAGGACCTTTGGCTAAAGCCGGCCGAGGTCGCGGCTTTTCTCCGTCTCCCAACTGCACCCAGTTTGGACTCCGACGGGGACCCCTGATCCAACAAGGGCTACCAACCAACCAACAACTCACAAACGCCGAAGACACGACTGACAGCCAGCTCGTGACAAGATCTCTTGCGGAGTACTTTTCGCACAGTAAAAGCCGTTTTAACCTGCTCTGTCTTCCCTTACTCCTTATTTGGGAAACCTTCGTTTTGGTGACAATATCACTTCTATACCACCACTCACCCCTTGAGAACCGAGAGCTAGATAGCAGTACGGGCGTTGGACGTGGCCTCAGCTTCATAAAGCAAAAACTACGCCCGAAGGAGTTCAATCACCACCCGACCATCACCGTCAACGGTGCGTCCTTACCGCTGGTCCGTAAGCCCAAGCTCATTGGCGTCCGTTTAGATCCACCCTTCACGTTCGCAGACCATGCCAGGGAGACCGCAAGCAAAGTAAGCCGCTGCACCAAGGTCCTCAAGGCTCTAGCAGGCAAATCCTGGGGCTGCGCGAAAGAGACTCTGTCGACTGCTTTCAAGGCGCTAGCCAAGCCGCACCTCACTCATGCGGCATCAATCTGGTCTCCTACGATGAGCTCTTCCAGCCTCCGCCGCCTCCAGTCAGCCCAAAACGCTGCCCTCCGCACGATCACGGGTTGCTATAAAATGTCGCCTATAAATCATCTTCATGCGGAGGCTTCTGTTCTACCGGTCGCCCATCACAACACTCTCCTTAGCCAGCAGTTCTGGTGGAGTTGTTTGCAACCCGGCCATCCCAATCATCACCGTTGCACCGCTCCCGAGCCCTGCCGCAACATCCGGCCGTCTATTCGAGCACTCCACAAGGAAGCTGTTGCCTCGTCTCTCGCGGACCTACCTGTTGATAGTTCTGCCACCAAGACAGGCTTCCAGCGTCTCCACCAGAGATTCGTTGTCGAGGAGAGACGAGGTTACCGTCCCCCGGTCCTTTTGGGTGGCTATCCACCTCCGATTGCGGCCTCGGAACGACATCTCCCGAGGGTCACTCGCAGCTACGCAGTGGCTACTGCATGCTCCTTCGCCAGTACCAGTACCGGCTCGACCCATCCATACCCGACTGTGGCGTCTCGCCGCATGACTGCCATCATCTTTTCGCCTGCAGTTCCCGGCCAGGCACCCAACTCACCCCAGAGGACCGATAAAAATGACGATAAAAAGAATAAAAGTGGAACACAAATGGACGCGAATATTCGAATTCTAGAAGCCGAGGATGAAGGAGACAGGTAAGGCCCCAGGGCTTCCGCGTATTTGCAAAGTTTTTTTCCTTCCTACGCTTCTAATGCAGCTTTTATTCTTGATGCAGATGCTTTTTAATAAATTTTACTTGGTGCGATGCTTTCAGACGTGAAGTCCGTCAACTGAAAAGTTCGCTGTAGGAAAATCCCCCTATCCTAGTCGGGAGAGCACATGAACCTCAGATACGCGTTTCACCCTGCCGAGAGCCGGCGGATATTTGTGTCCTTCAGCACGAGCTGTGAGCGTGCAACTGAGTCATGTGCATGCGTGTGTCATGTACAGTTGCGACCAATCAGCGGAGAGGAAAGGATAGATCGAAGTCAAGCTGCCCTCAGCTCGGGGACTGAGTCATACGCAGTACGGATATCCAATTGACGAGGGGTGTTGGGCGAACTGCAGGCGATACGGAGAGGCGGCCACGCTGGTGACTACGAGGACAGACTGTCAGGACGTCAACAAACGTTGACAAACACACACACACACACACGACAGTTCCCCCGTCGATTTCGACGATAGGCACCACGCGCTCCAACAAGCCGCAGCAAACGCTGAAGCAAGCCGCAACTGACACAAAGGCGAGCTGGGCAAGCAATACGCAAGCGACAGCTAGCAGGAGCAACGCAGAGAACTGGCGCGAGGGAAAACAGGAGTTTAGGCAGACTTGCGCAGAATCTACCCACTCGCTCGCCACTCCCACCTCCGTATCCGGTGTAAAGACAAAGTCAATAAGACCGGGGATGAGGGAGGGTGTAGATGGCTGGCGCGATAAACACTCAGCACGCGCACACTTGACACAGCCATCTCGCTAGGTATGCTCCCGACTGCGCGGGAGTGCCATAAAGGCCACATTGAGAGGGAGCCATTGCAGCCTGACTCTCAGTCCTCCCTATCCTCCCGTACGCACACACAGACACACGCGTACAGAAGGAGCAGCTACGTAGGGGGTCCGAGTTCTCCCGTCAGTTGGCAGACCCTCCAAGCCACGGCTTTTAGCGCACCGTGACAGATTCAGACGCATTCAGATTTATTATAGTGAGGAAAGAATCGCGCCGAGGTCGACCTCACTCTCTCCCCCACCGCATAGTGACCGCCTAGCTTTTCGGGGACCCGCAGTGCGGCCTGAAACCCAGTGGGAGCACGAGCGCGGTCACCAACAGGGTATCAGGAGTGAGATAAAGTGCCAGCGCCTTCCAGGCCGCAAGAACCGTGGTTGGCTGACGACTGGCATCGCATGTGCATACAGACCATTGGATCTCAGAAGGGTGAGAGCAGCCCTGCATGAAGCCTGGGCGAACACCCTCCTGAGAGGGGTAACCAGTCAGTCAACGACTGAAAGGCACTACCCATGCTCGGTTGCCGGTTGGCGTCCGTGGGCGGTGCTGAAAGAAGAGCAAGAGAAAACTGGTAAATTTCTAATTGTGGACGTGCAGAAGAAGAAGAAGAGGAAGAAGGAAGAGGAGGGGAAAAGGACGAAGGGGAAATATAGGAAATAGGGATGGGAAGAAGAAGAAAGTGAAAGAGGGAGATAGGGAGAGGAGGCGAGGGGGGGGGAACGCAGACAGGCCAAGAGAGATAGACGGGAGAAAATCAAGTATAGAAAAGAACAATGACAGCAAAATCTCAACTAACCTTGCAGCAGGGAATCTTCCGTAACTACTGAGGCTGTCGTTTGTGCTAAAGACAGAACTTTAGGCGCAGCTATTATGAGTGTGAGTGTGGTAATGAAGCGAGTAATATAAATGCAATAGGGTAGAAGTGTGGCAAAGAGAAGCAAAAAAATGGAGTCAGTAAGCCCTGTGCTAATTTGACTGATGCGGCCGACGTAGAGGGGTGTGAAGTTGTTAATCTTTTCAGTGCGCATGCACTCTAAGGGCACTTCAGTACGATTCAGTCCAGGAGGTGTAACCCCCTGAACGAGGGTGCCATGAATCACTATGTTTAGCCGCCTTACCTCCCTCCCCCTATCTCATACACCCATGGTGCGAGCTATCGATGTAACCTTATTGATATCGATTATCTGATTTCCCATGCCGTCATATGAGAGGCAAGCTGTCGGGACTTCCGACAGCGTGCTTATTCGCCTGGGATTTGATAGCAAGCGGCTGCACTTAACGCGAGTATGCCAGTGCTTAGTTGACGGCTCAGTTGAGTACGGAAAGAAAAAGAGTACCTCAGAAAAGGACACGGTACCCAGTACGGATATTGCCAGGAGTCCGACACTAAGTTGGGTGACAACATGCATGTCCTGTGAGGAGCGATACTGCCACTAAACCAAGCTTATTTATTCTAGACCGCAGCTATTATGGGGTGGTAAAAGGCAAGACAGCGTTCGAAAAATTCAGCAAGAACGGCCTCCACTTACCTGAGGGAGGAGGCACTCACCTGGGTTCCCGACAAGCTTGACGACGCAATCGTGATGCGAGGCGACTAGTGAGTGGGGCTGAGGCTGGTGGTGGGTATGTGTGAGGTGCTGGGTGTGCCGACATTACGGTCAGTGCCGCTGTCGTGAATGCGCATGTGACCTAGTAGGCCCATGCGATGAGCGAATGATCGGGGGCAGTGTGGGCAGTGAAGGCGGCGGTATCGTCTGTGTGTTGATGCTCCAGCCACTAGTTCACCAGTCTCTGTGCGATGATTTCGCAAGTGACCGATGAGACCGATGCATGATGTGAACGTGCGATTGCAGTGAGGGCATATCAGGCCCTCAGCGCTGGTGGGGGGTTCAGGTGTTGGGATGCGAGTTTTAGCGGGCAATGATGAAGAGGAGGTTGCGGACGGGTTGGAGTCGGTGGACGAGGGCAACGAGGCATCTCTTGCGTCGGTGATTGCCGTCGAGGTGGAGGCTGGAGTAGGGTCTGGGGGAGTGTTTGGTGCAGTCGACGTGGATGCTGTCGGAGGAGGGTTGCACGGCTTCCAGAGGTGACCGACCAGGCCAATGCATGCACGGAAGTTGCGTTGACAACGCGAACACGTTGGAAGGACTTGGGTGGTGGCAGCGTGCGTCCGTGGATTGTGAGACTTGCGTGCCTTCCGTTTTGCCTTGGCGGCGGCGATCCGACTAGCTTCGTAGATTGCGGCGCCCGTTTTGACCGCTCTTCGCCACGCGGTTCGGTCCAGGGCAAGCTCCTCCCAGTTCAGCGTGTTGATTTGGAGACGCTTCAGGGAATTCTTCAGGGTGTCCTTGTAACGTCTCTTCTGTCCTCCTTTGCAACGAGTACCTACGGCGACATCGCCATAGAACAGTCGCTTGGGCAGCCGTTCATCATTCATACGTACCACGTGTCCGCTCCAGCGCAGTTTTATCTGCCTGAGCATGGCCTGGATGCTGAGTACTCCCGTTCTCTCCAGGATTTCCGTGTCCGGAATCCTCTCCAGCCACTTCAACTTCAATATGCAGCGTAGGCAGCTGCTGTGAAAATGGTTCATGTTGCGCGCTTGGCTAGCATAGACAGTCCAAGTCTCCGCTCCGTACAAGAGTGTTGACAGCACAACAGCCTTGTACATCTTCAATTTCGTTGACAGTTTAAGACCCTGACGATTCCATATGGAGGCTTGTAGCCGACCGAAGGCTTGACTGGCTTTGGAGATTCTGCAAGCAATCTCGGCGTCTATTTTAGTATTGCGGGATAGCGTACTACCGAGGTAGGTGAAGTTGTCCACGTTCTGTAGTATGGTTCCGTTGACGTTGATGTGTGCGGGGTTGAGGTCAGCACCTGGCGGCGGTTGATGCATAACCACCGTCTTGTCCGTGTTGATGGTGAGGCCAAAGTTGGCGCAACCTGCTGCAAAGAGGTCCATGCTCCTTTGCATGTCTGCTTCGGTGGTGGTGTTGAGAGCGCAGTCGTCCGCAAACAGCAGATCATGAACACACACACACACACACACAAACATGAACTTTGGAACGCGCCCGACACACTTCTTGATAAGAGTGGACGTGTTTTTTTTCTTCGCCCCCCCTGGATATTCAGCAAAAAAGGTTTGAAATAAGATATTCCAGCCATGTTAACTGTTTATTTGATATCCACGGTAATTTCCTTGACGGAAGTTTAGACTCATCTGGAAAACTCGCAAACTGTCAAGCTGTCCATCTCAGACTTGCTTCCCATTCATTCACTCGAACGCTTTCTAAAGTCTCACGTATACACTGCAGGTAGAAGTTCAATTTACCGCCCAGAACGGCACGCTAAACCCTCCGCCCTTATGTAATACGGTACTGGTGGTAATAAAGATTATACATTTTGGAAATTATAAAGGAAGGAAAGTGCATAAATAAAAGTAGACAAAATACGAAGTTATATAAATAATCTAATGTGTAGCAACAAAAAAGCGCATCATAAACGGAATGTGCAACTATGCAAACATCGGAAACTGTTCAAACTTGCGGAACAGCGCAAACAACTATCAATTGCCGAGATTAAAATAAAGTAAAACATAAACTAAGAACCACATGTCACTAATAAATCTCAAGCTGAGCTACAAACTAAACTAAAGTAGCCTAGCTAAAGAAAGGTAAACTAAAATAATGTTAACTGACTAATACCAAAGTTTATTAACTACAGTTCAAAGCATTTTTTCCCAGTTACAAATCCAAAGCAAGCGACAACGGCAGAATTCATTTGTACAAATAAATGTCGAGAGAGCTTATCAACCGCTTCTTTTCTTTGCTAAACTACTTAAACTGTAAACTAGCCTTAAACTGAAAAACTAGTAAAACATAATAATAAGCAAAAAAGTAAACCGAAGACTGAACTAAAGTATACAGTATGTATAAAATACGGTATAAACTAACTATTTGACCTAAACTAAAGCAGTACAGTTGTTAACCCGAAAAGCCACCGAGTGTGCCTAACAAATCTAAAGGTAAACTAAAATAAACTTAACTAACTAACTAAACTAAAAAGAAATGAAACACTTAAATTAAAACTAATAAAACTTAATAATAAAATAAAAGCAAAACTAAAAGTAAACTGCAAAATGAAATAAACTACAAGTAAGTTGGTTGTATTTCTCGTTTTATTTATGGCGCGCTTTTTGTTGGAAAACATTAGATTAGATAAACAATTTCTGGGAGGCAAACTTAACTTCCACCACAATGCCGCTCGGTGTCATGCGGTAAAATTGGTACATAAACCGTAGATGACCTAGCTTATTCAATGTCGTAATCGAAATACGAGCGAGTAATTGAGCATTTATTTGGCCTTCTTATCTCGATTTATGGATTTCAGTAAAATTGCATGCTTAATCTTCTATGATGAAGTAAAACAGGGAGGATAATGGTAAAATCGGCGGTTGCCAGGTGTCCAATCGATTTCCTAGGCTTTTCAATAGGACAAAACAAAATCAACTCATTTTTGCGCTGTGCTATAAACATTAATTAACAGAAGCAGGAAATGTTCCAAAATTCTTTCCAGAACCAAAAAGGGTGACATTAAGTAAATAAAAATAAGATGAAAGCAAGCGTAGATAATCACGTAGTTTTTCAGAAGTAGGTACCGGACCCAACTCTAAAAATTCTATTTTTTCCCTAATTGCGGAAGTTTTTTGCCTCAAAACGCAGCAATAAAATTGCTTGACCGTATTTTGATTTACCACGTTGACAGTTGAAACCGTAAATATTTAACTTTTCAGCAGAAATTAGATCACTTATTCTCAGGAAGAGGATAGAAACGGTTAGAGCCCCCATTTTTACTTTGCCCTAACCGTGGTAAAACGAAAAGTACGCAGACATTTTCCAGCTTAATATCTGAGTAAAGCACTTTTAAAAGGCTAAATTATGATAAAAACTTCTTAAATTGATCTTAGCCATACTAATATCGGATCCTTGTTGTGGACGTTCAGTTTTCTCGGCAATTAGATTTCATGTTTGGCTTAGTCTAAAAATATGATCTAAACACCTATCTTCACAAGAAAGAATATCCCAAAACTCACTTTTTCGGTAAAGTATTTTATGAAATGTCTTATTTTGAAGGTTTTAATAAGCACATTGAACAGAATCTAAGAATATGGAAAAAGGTTGAAAAAAAAACTGGAAATTTTGAAGTGTCTACCGGAATTTCAAAGTTGATCTGGAACACATTGTAACCTAATACCAGAAAGATGTGTCTAGAAATTTGACGAAAGAGAGTTCTTTTAATATACACCAAATAGTTCCACCCTCACGCCACCCACAAACACACGGGTTCATCAATCATGACTCACCTCACACGCCACTGGTCTAGCTGTCCTGTTCGTTTAAACTGTTTAGTGTTATCTTTCTCCCTCACTTCCTTTTATTTCGTCTGATAAAGAGCACTCATTACGAGCTCGAAAATTCACAAGTACATCTTGATTTCTCCAAAGAACCTCTTCTTTTCTTCACAAAATAGTATGTTTGTGGTTTAGTTTGACAATTGTCATTGCTAGGCAGATAGCACTGTTAGTAAAGAAAACAGTAATGTCGGTAATTATTTCTGCCTAGACTAGTAGCCGCTGTATGGCTGCTGGCGGAGCTCGAGAATGAACCCCCAGTCAGGGCGGAAAGAGTGAGGTTCATTACCGATCGATGGACGTTTGTCAATGTGAATCAATTCTAGTAGCAGTGATTTCCAAGTTTATCAAAGGCAAGGATAGGTTACCAGCTCAGACCACCTCCTGTGCATCTACCCATTTACTTGCTCCTGTGGAGCAGGTTATATTGATCGCACGAGCCGGCGCCTATCCAAAAGAATAAAGGAACATCTCTCGGTATGGCTAAGGAAAGGCGAAGTCAAGAGCATCAACAGTTCTACTCTGGTGCACATGGTTGATTCCGGACATCAGGTGGACCCTAACGAAGCTTTCCCCGTGATCTAAAGTGTCCCTCCAAACTATCCAAAGGCCCTGGGTAAGTGCCTGCTAGAAACATCAGAAACATCAGGCTGATGAAACCGGCCTGGTGTTCACAAAATAACCTCGTGCCAACTCTGCATCTGGCGTGGCCCGCAGCCACTTAGCGGCATGCATTAAACCACGCTCTGGTTGGCTCCCACTTGCAAGAAACTACGAGCATTATTGATCGAGTATTTAAACTTAACCCTCCCCTATAAATTTATTGGCCTGGGGAGAATTTATCGAAATTGCACACTCACCAAATACTCTTCTAGATTATTCGATGATGCTGTTTTATTTTAAAAAAAAACAAAAACAAAGGAATATCGCTTTTTATATTTCCTTTAAGTTGTAAATTCGCTTAGGGTTGTGTGGCCGTCGGCCAATAATGCTATCACTTCTTTGTAGTTCTTTTTGGGCAGCGGCAGAGTACTGGCGAAAAACTTATCTGGGCTTTTAGTTCGTACCTGTGTTGCCTGTATGGCAAATAATTCCGCTGGTTAGACTTTTCAGTCACTGCGCGTGAGCTCATTGCCGTCGACTGTTAACTACCTTGTTACTGGAACCTTGTGGGCGAGAAAGAGACACTGTGAAAATCTGCCTAACAATAAATTGATTACTAAGGCAAAGTTAGGCTAACTACGTGCTTCAATTGTTTAGCTAGGCTGGTTTTTAACCGCCGTATAGAAGCCTGCCTCATGGGTACTTGGCTTAAGTGGGGATATCCAGCGCGTTTTATCCACAAGTACAGCAAACCCCTATGGGCAAAAAATGAGGAAATAGTCAGCTCCGTAAAAGCCCGTTTTTATATATTTGCCCTTTAAGGGTGATAACATTTTAAATAATATCAAGCGATGCCTGCGTTTTACCATTGAGAGGGCATACAATGCGGCTGACCTCATATTTTGCAGTCCTGCAGAGCCTCTACCAATCCCACGCGCAAAGGATGCCCTGGCAGTGCACGTCACTTCAAACTGTGTCTAAAAAGTGATTGGCGCGCCCAAGTCACCGGTGCTGCACATATTTCATTTGCGACTGTCAAAATGCTTTGAATAAAGCTAGACATACGGGGTGCCCGGGGCGTGGGAATTACCTTGGAGTGACGGGTCGCGCCGCGCATCGCATTTTAGTCATTCGGCTTAATCATTGCCTCTGGTCGCACGAAGCTGTGCTCCGTGTGAGGACCACGCCCCGGTGGGCTAAGCCACACGTGTGTGACCCATTAGCCTCCCGTGCACATTAAAACTCTCTTTTATGTCTGGTTCGGTCGGCAGGCGGTAACCAGCCATGTCATGGAATGCTTCTCGAAGATACAATACAAAGCTACCTGCATCCAATACCCACCAGCACCTTTTGACATAATGCGGAGAGGGCAACATACATTTTTGTAGATGGAGCAAGCTAGTTTGGGTCCTTTACCAACCAACGGGCTTCGGTAGGCACCTAAGTTGTCCAAACATCTCGATTCTGGGGAGAAGTTCATTAATGCGTCCTGAAAGATGCAGACAAGTTTACCGTTTGTAAGCTGCCCATGCTTCACAGACGCTAAAAAATACGTTCAAAACAACAAACCCCAGCCTTACTCTACTAATTCTTTGGTCAGATGGCATTAATTCGCACTGACAATCTTAAATATTAGTTCCCTTTTCGATCAACTGAATGACATATCGATCAGGAATGATGGTCGCTCGGTTGCCTGATAACTTGCTCGTTACAACACGGACACTGTGCCTTTTGCTAAAAAGACGGTTGAATGCGGCTGGGATAAGATGAACAATTTCCTGCAGCAGGCGTTGGAGAAAAGATTGTCATGATTGAGCGCCATGTTCACTATCCAAAATAGCATCAATATTTCTCCCAACTAAATGAACTGTCACTGCATCACAGTGGCGTTCCCCAGTCTGGGAGAGGGATGTTTAATAATCATCGACGCTGTCGCCACCCTGCAACGACCAAAAGTCCCGATTAAAATGAGGAAGTCTACAAAGTCCACAGTCCCACCTCCCCGCTATGTCGAAAGTGGATAAATCGGCTCAATCCAGGTGTCCTAAATTGGTCGTCCACAATGTCCGACGCTGCTATCCACCGATTCTCAAAGTTGAGACAATTGGTAGCCTGCACCATCCACCTCCATCCCAAAAAATAGTCGTGCGCCAGCTATTCCATGGGAAACATCGGGATCCGACGCGATCTCGACTGAAGTTTTTAAGCGTGGTTGTCCCCGCCTGTCCAGCTCACATTCCCCATCAGTTCGCTGCTGTGACCGCACCAGTTTCGTGAGAGCTCGAAATCAATCATGCTGGGTCAATCACTGACTGAGACCTTCTAGGCCATCAATTGCTGCAGTATCTCTTAAAAAGAACTGGCGATGTATTTCTACGTCTACTTTCGATGTGATCAAGTTCGCTGACCAGTGGAACTACCCTACGAAGCTCCCTTCCGGTTTGTCTCTTGAGGACCTAAGACGTCCTGCAGCCCACCCGGGACTCTAGAACGCATCGTGAAGAAGGACCACCTGAAAGCTGCTGTCCCGGGCACTTCCGGATGAGCTGTGCTGTTCCCTACGCCCTAATCCTCTACCCTCCCCACCCTGTATCCCCTTATCCCTCAATTTCCTCAGTCTTCAACTGAAAATTCATAATCAACCTCCAACACTCCAGCAGCAACAAACTCACTTTTCTCCCATTTCTCTCTGTAGTATACTTAAGGTTCACATCCCTGACCGGTTATTTTCTCCTATTGTTTTAGACCTCAGGGACTCCTTCGGCGCTGTTGCACGCCGCCGTCTGTCTAGCTGGGGGTACTGTGTCAGTTCGCCCCCGCGATCGCCACTACCACCGCTTTGTTCTGCTGCCTTTCTGTACACCTCAATCGCCCTGCTCATTCACCGCTGGGACTGCACGAGGGGGCTCATGATAAGGACCTCGCGAGGGCTTGAGGCCAATCAAACTGCGTGCTCCCCTGATTGGCTGCAGGCGACATACTGAAGGTGCACACGCACTGAGAGCTACAAATCTAAAGGGAGATACCGGCACCCATGCGTGGTAAAGGCGGCTAAGGCAAGTGTTTCATAAACTTCCTTTATACGCTATGCCTTAATAAAAGCATATACAAGCCAGTACGTCTACTCTGACTTCTGATTTAGAAACCCTCATCTTTTCTACCCTTGGAAAGCCTTGCATCTGCAGCCCATTTCGACGACCTGATTTTTTAGTATTTCTAACCGCAATGGAAGGTAAAAGAAAAAAATAATCAGACGTAAACATGTATTTTACATTTGAATAAGTCGATTAGTTCAATAAATGAAGAAGTAAACAGTTACAACGGGAATTTCGGAAATACTGAATTGTACAGCAAAGTTACTGGTCTGATGAAGATTTTACGAAAACATAGGAATGTTTGCAGAGCAAATTTTCTGTCTGCTCACAGTAGATAGGTCTGAGACAAAATTGGCAGTGAAGGGTGAATTTCGGAGTAGATGACGAGCAGAAGGGAGCGACTGCTCAAGGCGTACGGGGAAGAATATATAGTAAAGAGCTGGTCATAGTTGCATAGCATCCGGCTACAGTTTAGACGCCCTATACACCTTCCAGGCTGGGGGCGACATTTCAAGCTTACTTTTTGCTTTCTGGTGCTATATATTTGTTTTAGACTAAAGTGCTGTACTCGCCCTTTTATAGCCATTTTCTGACTAAATAGTTACATTCCAGACTTCTCTTTGAGGAAACCCACTTGTAGACAGCAGAAGCTAATTAACTTGGTAATAGAGTAGTTAAAGCTTGGAATGCTCTCCCCGAGGATATTGTTATGTCCCCATCTGTGGATGCATTCGTGAGAAATTTAGATTTTCATACCCGAAATGCCCACTGAAATTAGACCTGGCGAGACTGAAATTATATATATCTATATATTCACTGAGAAATGTGCGAACACCGATCGAATAGGCTTCCGAACTAAACAAAGTTATATATATATATATGTATATAAACATACTACTCACAGATTTTCAGTAATATGTTAGTTTAGAATAACAAGAATTGAAAGCGTCGCGTCCACCAAACGTTGTGATCCGAGGCTACGCGGATTTGTAAAACTTATCCCAATTCAGGCATGGAATGCTCTGCCCACAGACCTTGTCATGTCGCCATCTGAGCACACGTTTACAATTAAGTCAGACGCATTTGTAGGCATGTTTACGACACGATTAAGTTAGAACAAATAGCCCCCGAGCCCCGAAAATAAACTGCCAGTTGCCGAATGCAAATTGTGAATCATCACATTATAAAAACATACTACTCGCTAATTTTCAGTAATATGTTTGTTTAGAAAACTACCGATTACATTTCTTCTGTCAATTAGTAGGCAGACTCGTTAAACCAACAAGGGTGCACGATGGGCGCATCGCCGACACTCGATGCGGTTCGCGTGACCTCCGCAAACTTCTCTTCAAGGGGACCCTTGGTATTATGGCGAAAACCGCGATGGACTCTCCCTGACATGCTTCAAACACTCTTAGCACAGGCCATCCGCTTCGAATATACTCTGCACCCCCCTCCCCCTCCACCTCCCCCCCCCCCCCCCGGGGACAGTTTTTCTCCTTAAATCTCTCAAATGGCATTCAAACCCCTAGACTTCTGAACAATGCCTTAGAAGTTTTTCACTGTCGGCCCTCAAATTTCTGGCAACGCCACTGTTCTGAAATATTCTGCAGATCAAATGCATTGAAAAAACTGTACCAATAGGGAGTTCAAAGGCATTTAACTATATTTCCCTCAATGAAAACCTGACCTGACTGACCAAAAGAAACAAGAGACTTCACAAACCTTAGGAGTGAATCTTGACTGATCCTACATTTTTGGATTCCGTTGGATGTTCCAATCCATCACTTATTTCGGCTATCGATCGGTCAAGGGTTCAGAAGACAACATAGGACGTCGAACGTAGTTGTTGCTTTGATCACGATTATTCCTACTCAGGCTAACATGCCCACTTTGCGTGGCCACTCCCTAAAACTACTGTCCGGCAAAGCAAGAATCAATGGACATAAATTTTTATTCAGTAACAGAATGGTTGCAGCGTGAAACGCTCTTTCCAAAGAGATCGTCCTGCCCACCTGTGTGAATACATTTAAGAGCACACTGGACATGCATCAAACATATCATTCACCAGCCACTCGTTAAGAATACTTATTTTGCTACTCGTGATAAGCGAGTAGCCATGTTTTATTACTCTTCCGACTGATCAACACCCACTTGCTTTTCACCTGTAGACATGTAATCGACATATTTTTTTTCGATTTTTCTTTTGTATCCATATATTTCCTGACCAGCTTGTTGCTAAGAAGGAGCTCAAAGGCATTCGACTATCCTTCTATTCATAAACTGATACTGATACTGGGTTTTAGTCAATATGGACTTGTGACACATCTGCTGGCGCGAATCCTAATGTATTCCAACTATGACTGCGCTCGGCCGCTTTCTGCGCAGAGCTTTGCGACCATTTTACCGCATATCCTTACGTAGACACTTATCGCACATAGGACGCTAGGTCCGCTGTGTGGTAGTCACAACTAGTACAGTAAGAGTATATAGTTGGTGTACTTCAACCAATTACACTTGATAGATACCTTGGTGACCAGCCTATTCTAGACCTACGTGAGACAGATAGTAAATATGCTACGATGATAAATCGTAGTGAACAAGCAATAGTAAGTGTAGCAGAAAGCTATTACAGTTATACCCTGTGAATGGCTGATGGGTTCCAGTCAGCCTGTTTCAATGCCCAAACAGCACTATAAGTAATGGCAAGCTACAGTAGCTATGATCACATTGTGTTTCTAGATACCGATAAACGTGTACTGCACCTACGATAGAAGATGGGATCGCTTACTTTTTTGATCACTAGAATGTGATTGGAATGAAAGCTTTAACTACAGCAGCTTCTTCCGTAACAGTGGTTCTGGTAGGTCTGCAATAGGCCGGCCACCACAGCCTCTCTCAAGTATAATTGGCTGAACTAAGCCAATTATGCACTCTTTCCCTGCTGGTTGGACATGACTACGGTACAGTGGACCTAGTGTCCTGTGTGCAGTAGGCTTCTACGTAAAGTTCTACAGTAAAAGGATGTGAAAGCTTCCTACAAAAGCGACCGAACACGGTCACAGGTGCTGCGGTGGATAGACAAAGATATTTCGACAGGAAAGTTAACGGCACTCCCCATCAATTGAGTGACTTGGTATGACGTTACAGGCCTGTTACGCCTTTAAGTATTTCAGCCAAGTTCCACTACCCTTGTGAAGGGCCATATGTTGTCGTTGATGTTCAAAATCCCACTAAATTCGTCATCCATGTCGTATCCATTCTGGAAAGTCCAATGTTCACTGCCCATTTTGATGAACTTAAGCCATATCGTTGCCGACTACTACAAAGATTTTACTGTCTATTGTCTCCCCAAGCTTAATTCATTTACCATTTCAAGAAGAGAAAATAGAAACTACGCCGTTGGAGAGCCCTGTGGACGGGGCTCAAGCTGAGTAGAGGAGTATGAAATGGCGCCGCAGTTGAACTTGAGGTGCAAGATTAAGCAAGATGCTCCTTAGAGGAAAGTGATTTAAATGGTTTTTTTGTGTTTCAGTCGGACCGGGATCAGCGGAAATTCTCCCACCCAAGTCGCAGAGTTGAACCCAGTTTTTGTATTATTCATCAGCTTTTACGTTCCAATCGATATAATTGTAGTTAACATCTTTTTTCCCTCGTTCTACGTTTACTGTGTTATAGTTGTAACATACCATCTTTACCTAATTACGTTCTTTGAGTGTTGGATCCATTAGGTACTTGGATAACGAGCATGCCTGCCCCCAACGAACGAGTTACTGATAACTTTCAGATACATCAGAGGTCTCCATATGCTTTCCAGCCGCCGAAAATACGGACTGCAGTAACTGCCAATGAGAAAATTGGTCTAGTGAAACTACAATCGAAGATATTCAAGATTTAACCTATGTGGATGCCACAAGGTCCTACACACCAGAGATGCCCGAAAATGATGCCAATCTTTCTATGCCAACTGCAGTTTTGCAGACTGTCAAGGAACTGCCCTTTGCAGTAACGCAAACAGAATCTCCGGAATCAGCCATGCTGACTACTGGAAAATATCTGAAAACTATGTATGAACTAGGTGACGTGGTTTTTTCAAAGTCTTGTTAAAGTTATAGCCAGATACAAGTATCGTCGGTTACTACTCAAGCGAGTCCAACGTTAACCTAGCTACATGTTACCTGGCGCGTCCACAGATTGCCGAACGGACTTCGGTGACGGCTAGCTGCGATATAAGCAGCCCCCAGGGTCTGCCGGATAGGCAGTTGCGGACAAGCAGAGACAGTGCTACCAATAAAGCGTCACAAAGCCTGACGACGGCACTGTGACATGGCGACCGTCAACGCCATTAAATAGGTTTGCTTGCCAGCGCTGCCTAGTTTTTAGGCAGTTTAGCCAAAGCGGTAGAGGAGACAACCTCGAAGAAACAATCCGAGCGGCTTTTGGGGACGCGCCCATACTCACGCCTCCCATGAAACTTCACGAAAACCATGTCCGATAACTGTACTACAATGCTCAATAAACCTACCCGTATGGTTCAGTTTATTTAGGGGCAATAGGCAGCATTTTTGTGAAATCGGACGTTGCCTGATATCACATCAGCATCTTGTGCTTTTTAGTACGTTACCTGAGATAAAGATAACATGCACAGGTATTCGTCAGCTGAATACCTACGAAAAGTCCTTTTTAAAGGACTTAACATTTATTTAAATTAATCTTATGCATATCAGTATCAGGCTTCTGCTGTGGACGTTCTTTTTGCTTGACAATGAGTTTTGGTGTCTTGTATAGTCTAGAAATACGGTCCATATGGCTAGCTTAATGAGAACCAATATTTAGGATTCCATGTGTTCGGTAAATGCTTTTAAGCAATATCTTATTTTAAAGTTTTGATCTAAACATCGAAAAGAATCTACCTTTACGGCATTAAGCTTAAAAACACTGAGATTCATGAAAAATTAGCCTGACTATAAAGGGCGATCTTAAACCAGTTGTAATCCAATCCCTAAAATGTGTATAAAAACTCTGTCGAAGGAAAATAAAACAGAATTCCACGCTGATCCATTACCAAACACTTGAGGTTGTGGTGCCTAATACGGTCCACTACTCATCAGCCCAATTTACACCTTTTATCGATTTAGTTGTCACGCCCAGGTGGTTCCGGCCACAAGCCTGCCTGGGGGCTGCTGCAGCACAACCTGGGATCGATTTTCATCAATTTTATATCTTCTATCGGGCTACTTAGTAGATGCAAGTAGGTGTATATTATATTTAGTAGTAAAGGACGGGCATCCCAAGATATTAAATTATGAAAATAAAGTTTTTGGAAAACTTGGATCTTGATTGCGTAAATTTTCGACGCGTGATCAGCCGGTCATCTTCAGACGGAAACTGCAAACTGACCACAAATTCGCATGGGATAACACACGGATTGTTGACACTTATCCAACTAGAAAAGGCCATGAGTTCCTTGAAACAATGCACTAAGACGAGGCATCTCGATTTGGATGCCAGATATTGTTAACTCAAAGCCAAAGTCAATGTGTGCCACCGAACAGAGCAGAATAACGAAATGTGGGTAACAACTTCTAGCACAGACTGACAATCCTGCCAATCGGTGCACACGTCAGACGAATTTGGATGTTCTGAAAGCTTAAAAATGTTAGCTGCTTGTTGTACAATCTTTCACATCTGAAGACGACCGGTTGATCCTGCGTCGAAAATCTACACCATAAATTCCCAATGTTCCCAAAGAAATCTTTATCTTAAGTCACTTTATTAAGGGGAGAAGGCTTTCGCCCTTGAGCTCCCTATTCATAACCAAAATCGTGTAATACGTCCACCGTAACAATAGTACATAATACAAATGTACAAATAATTATATTTAGTGGACCATACTAGGCAGCCTTAACACACGTGCTTGATATGGATCACTCTGTGGCTAAAAAAGAATTCCATTCAAATACATGTTCGGGAACGAACAACTCTTGACTTTGGTTTAACCGGGCCCTGTGCTTTACTTTTGTAATGGCGTGGGACGTTGTAGGCCGCAGGGAAATCCAAATGCCTGTTGACAAGGTTGGCTGATCGATAAATTCAGTATTCGCTTCGACAAAGGACAGCCCGCCCACTTTTCCGAAACGTCAGCAAACCCACAAATTTATTCCGGTGAGCAGAAGATGGACTCTAATCCTTATCCCGGAATTCTGACTTTTGCCGATTTATATTCAATTGTTGTATTTTCCCCCAAGTTTCTCATCTAATGCAACAGCAGCTAATGAGAATTCCCATTTTTTAACATGAAAAGTTGATTTTTTAGGCAAAGTATACTTTTCAGCAAATCATTGCAAACTAGAAAATTTGAACAGGTACAGCAATCAATAATTTCAGGGATATGCGCCTATTGGCCATTACGGACTTTTCAGTCTGCGCTAATTGTTGGCATGTTGGTTGGGCGACCGCTACTTTTGGATGGGGGTTGTATGAAATCGCCTTCTGGCGTCGGTTTCGGCCACGGGAGGGTCAGGGCTTGTGTAAGTGGCTTCTGACAGCACAGTACTGGATTCAATAGGCGTATAGCCACTGCTTCTGCTGTTGCCAGCACCCGTCGGCGTAGGCCTTTGGAGAGGTTGGTTGGTGTCCGGTAGACAACCTGAAAGGCTTCACTAGTATCAACTCGGTGGTTTGTATCAACCAGGTGGGCGAGGAGGGAACTCGAGATCGATTTAGTTTCGCCTTTACTCAACCAGGCCGGTACGTGTTCTTTTCCAGTCGCCTCGTTGTTCGGCAGATGTATCCTGCTCCACAGGAGCAAGTAAAGGAGTAAATACACATGGATGTGGCCTTCAACGGGAGCCTGTCTTTACCTCCTAATCATAAGAGTGTAGAGTTCGTAAAAAACACACGTAAGTTTGCCGCTGAGAAAGTGTTTGTGATAGAAGTCTTCAGTCGTCGCTCTACCAGTTCACTGGCTGCGTCTCCTAAGAAAGGTAGTCTTATGATTATGTCCTTCTTTTCTGCAGTTAAGGAAGTAGGCTTCTTAGTGCGTTCGTCAATATTCTTGAGAATGAACCATTCTGGGTATCCGTTTTCAAGAAGAGTGTTCTGCAGCTGTTGGAGTTTTGATTCGACAGTTTCAGCTATCAATTCGTCTTTTACACTCTCAAGAATGTACTGTTCATTGTAGTACAGGTATTTCTGGCCTCGGTCTTGCTACGCAGACAGTGATATAATGGTTAATGTGCTGGACAAACCCCCCACATTAGCCTACTATGCCACCGAAAAATCGAACCTACTGGTATCTCTGCTAGTCTCCTCCCTACTCTCATCGCTGTTGCTTTATCCATCCGGATGCATGGACACCAGTAAGTGGGGAGGAGACCAGACCACTAATCTCAGGTTGTCATGCATACACTGCAGACAGGATGCATATTTGTATGGGTCGTTGGTGCTTGTCAATCCGCAGCGGCAATGCACTCAGATGATGCATGCATTAAGCCCATCGATTTAGATGCCAATTAGATGTTTTTTTCAATGTCCGAGTGAAGCGGGAACCGCCAGCATCGACCGAATAATTAGATGCGGTCCGATATCTCGGGTGAATAAATTATCGTTCCCAGATAAGGGTTCTTTATGCATAACGGAAAAAATTCTAGCATTCAGATTTGCTCAGTGAGTCCGCTGGAACATTCTAGCATAGAATGGACAGAGAAATGGAATGGTACCAGGTACCAGTGCAGCATATTGAAGCAGAACCAGTGACTTTGATATGCAGCAGCAGCAGCAGTAGCAAGACACTGGTGAAATATTCTGCTGTCATTCACTTCTAAAGTGTACGAAATCTATCCTACTCCAATTCATTTTGTTGGTATAAATGCAAGCCCTTCCTCTGTCAACGACCAGACTCCCCTGCGCGATAAGTGAAGGTGGATGTACGAAGCACACAATACAGCCCATCATGCACTACCCTCTAATTTCTGAATGGTGGCAAGAAAAAACACCTGCGGACCCAAAGTAGAATATTCTCGGTGCAATTGCAACAGTGTGCTGAACGCTTCTGTAGTCCAGACTGTCAGAAAAAATACACAATCCAGTTTTGTATACTGGCGTGAGCTGCTGTTTTCCGACATGCAAACCACGCGGCGTGCTATCGTACTCAGACAACACCTCACGGGAATCAGGATGGCCATGAGCTGGATTGTGAATAAGATAGTCGAAGACAATAGAAAAGTTTTGGCTGCATTATTCATACCAATTCAAATACAAGAACTGTGCGTCTTTCATGCGATGAATGTGAAGTATTCCAACTTCGAAAAGTTTGCAAAGACTCGGTCCAGGGTCCTGCTATTCACATTCCTCCTCAGCGTTTACCCGAAAATACTTCGCAGTCAGTACGGTATGACTGTGAAGAACAAGGAGGAGTTGTTGCCCGCAACCACCTTAATTTCACAGCATGTACACCTTCAGGACAGGGTTGGTTATCTTGAAAGAAAAGGGATTGTCTACAAGATCCCGTGTTCCAGTTGTGATGCAGTTTATTGTGGCCAAACTGGGAAATGCACCTCAACCCGCATACTTCACCATCAATCAGCGGTCAGAAGACGATACCATCTATCCCAGATGGCCATGCACACCCTGGAAACTGGCCACAAATTCGCATGGGAGAAAACACGGATTGTTGGCACTTGTCCAACTAGAAAAGGCCGCGAATTCCTGGAAGCAATGCACTCAGACGAGGCATGCGTCAGCAGGTATTTTGACGTGGACGCTGGCTACGTTGCCCTCAAAGCCAAATTGAATGCGCACGACCAAAACACAACAGACAGTCAAATGACGGAAGGCACATAACACCAACAAGCACAGACCAAGCATCCTTCCAACCGGTGCACACGTCAGATGCGTATTAATTTTCCGAACGTTTAAAAATTTTAGTTGTTTGTTGCACAGTTTTCCACGTCTGAAGATGACCGGTTGGTCCCCGTCGAAAATTTACGAAATATAATTCGACATTTTCCCAAATAAAGCTTTATTCTCGTAATTAATATCTTGAGGTGCCAATATTTCAATGCTTACGTGTGAGTTATAACTTACTTCTTACTTTATTTCAATAACCCATTTTGTTTACATTAACTGTGACGACACTGAACATTGGATGCAAATGCAGTGGATACATCGTTCACAACTTTTAACATTCCTGTTTCACTGTCTCATTGATTTCACATTCAAAAATTACTGCGATACTTTAAGAATGTTAACTGTCATTCGGCATACAGTTTTCAAGGACTTCTGGAATTTATTCCAACTGTGAATTTAAAGCAAGCGTAGAAAGCAGGTTTTTTGCCACTACCAAATTTCGTGAGAGCTTTTCAACTGTAGCCAGCCATCACGAGATTTATTAATCCAACTAGATCCTGCTGTCCGAGCCTGTTTTAAATTACTTCAAACACCTCGATAAACACTGAGCGAAAATCGCTCAAAATCAAATCTCTCTTTGAGGCTATGCGGTTTTCCAGTTGTGTTTTTTAGTGGGGGCATCATTGGCCGCCGGTAAAGGTCTTCTCTGATACGCGGGTTCAAATCCCGCCGAACGCGTCGAGTTTTTTCACAATTGGGTCAACTCAACTTAAGCAAGTCTGCCAAAACTTCTAATAATTAAGTCAGCCTAGTGGTCATTCTAGTGGATTCTAGATGATTGCTTAGGAAATCCTGCTTGGGCAGTAAACTTGCTGTTCCCTATCCCTGTGATGAAGCCACAGAAAGCAGTTGTTAAGCAGACGCGAATTGTCTGATACCAACAAATTCTGTCGGCCATGTTTGTTTTATCCTCAACTGGAAACGAAATGCTTCAAAAGTCCTTCTTCCCACCTTCTGCTGTGTGCTCAGTTTGCCTCACATCCAAACCAGGATCCACATGCTGCTCTTATAAGTAGGCATAACATATGACAAGGCCAACTAGTGTTTACTGCTTGCTCAAACTTTCTTTAGAACGCAACCTTGTCCCACCAACACACAAGTGCGTACGCAATGTACAGACACAATGTCGGCAGACTCGGCAGTCAGCAAGGACGTTCCATGGTGGCATTTCCGGCACTTCGGTGGTGTTCTCATGACGTCTGCGGTTCCCTCGTGTGACCGATAGCATACTGATAATAATTGCAATGAGATAAATCTGTCTCGTCTTAAACATCCTCAGCAGCAGGCATACATTTTCCTCCCAGGAGCAACAGTTTTTTCTCCTTAAAATTCGTCAAATGGCATTAAAACTGATAGAATTTGCGAACAATGCCAAAGGAGTTTTCTTCACTGCCTGCTCTTTTTGCTCTCTTCCACCTACTGGTTCGCGCCATTTGGCATCGTCAAGAAGGTGAGGTACCGTTCCAAAGAAATACTTACACACTTGAACATGCTACTTGAAACAAGTGAGTAGCCATTTATTTTTACGCTTTCCGACTACCTGACGGATGCTCGATTTTCGTCTGCAATTATGTAAACGACCTATTTTTACATTTTCTGCAGTACCAATACATGTATCAGGCAGTGTGTTACCAATAGGGGGCTCAAAAGCGTGTGCCTATTTTCCCTTAATAAAACCGAACTGAACTGGACTTTCTTCAGCACGCAACACCGTCCGACCAACACACAGGCGCCTACACAATGTACAGATTAACCACAATTGAAATCTGGCTGACGGGTCCCTTAATTACCTGTCTGACAAAGCAACCTCTCAGCTGACTCTATTTCCTCGACACTCTTTGGTCTTATTTGTCCCTGCTAGACAACAAGTGGGGTCGCATAATTTTCACTTGCATTCCTGTTTGTACGTCGTGAACCATCGACCAAGTGATAACCGAAGCAGCGACAGATTGTGGAGGTCAAGCATATCCGAAGGAAGCCTAAATATGCCTACCAAGGCTAGATATCGGGCGGAACCATACAGCTTTATAAGCTAGAACAAATTATAACACACCGGCCTAACCGTTCATTTCTAAGTAATCATGACTTAGATGGAGAGTCAAGTTCTGCTGTAACGTGGACTAGGTGGGTTTAACGTCTAAAACCGCAACCATGATACCAGCCGCATACTCATCGCCGGTGTAATACGTAATTGACTTCTGTGGCGCACTGGAAATGCCAGTCTAGACGTCATGCAGGAAACAAACTTGAAAGGACATGCACAGACCACCCATCCACAGACGATCCAATGCGAAAAATACGTCCTCCGCCTTAACAATGTTCAGGACAGCATACCCAAAAGGCGCATCGTGCATACTGCGTCCTCATTGGCCGGACTGACGAGCGTGAAGCAGAGGAGACAGGAGGCCTTTAGCAACGGGTATTCAGGCCCTGACTCGTCGATGGGCGCGATGGAGGCGCCTTCTGACGAGAGTGGTTAATCATCGGGCTGCAATGCGATTAGGAATTCATAAAAAAATCATGATCGAAATTGGGCTTGGTAGTTTAGCATACATTTAGTCACGCTATTTTGGTCAAATGACTGGACTAAATCCTAAGAAAGCCTTTTGGGAAGGAAAAATGCCTGCTTAGTTCAGTATATTTAAGGATAATAGGCAGGCATTTGGCGAAATCGGAGATAGTGTGAAAAAATAAAACGGTTTTACTTGTATGCAGTATATTAAGGGAGCACTCCGATAAAAGTAAGTAAAAAATTAATATAAATCCCTTTCAGAACAGGAAAATCTAGTCTTACTTTGATAAAAATCAAGTGAAGCCAGTTTAAGAAGTTTTTTTCAATAATCTTACGCATAACAATACCAAACTGCTGTAGTGGACGTAGTCTTTGCTCGAAAAAGTTATTTGGTAAGTTGGGTGGTTCATAGGTATGGCCCACTTTGCCATCTTCATAAGAATTAATATCCACGAAACCATCTTTTTGGTAAATGCTATTGAGAAATGTTTTAATGGAAAGGTTTTTGCATAACCATCGAACAGAATCTACATTAATGGAGTAAAGCTTTAAAAATTTGAAAATCGTGGAAACTTATCCGGAATTTGAAGGACGATTTTAAACTTATTGTAATATAATAGCTGAAATATGTATAAAGAAATCAAACTGAATAAAACGACTTTTGGTACAAAGAAAATGGTATGAAATAGCTTTGACTATTTTTCACGTCTGTGAAACTTGAGTATTTTTAGGAAATCATTATTTTTCTTGCCTGCCGACACCAGCCCGGATTACTCCGGATTTAGCCCTATTCCCCCACGGGGCAATCAGGAGCTGATACGGACAGGAAGGAAAAATAAAAATTTCATAACATTTCTCATGTTAATTTAAAAAAACTTATTGCTTTTTATAGTTCTGTTAAGTTACAAACTCGCTTAAGGTTCTTTATTATTATTTCAGCGATTTCGTGGATGCTTTAGTGCCGGTTTGGGAGTAATTGTCAATTGAGAAGTAGAAGAATACTCGATCACTGGGGCAATATGTTTATTCACCTGACGTTTCGAAATCCGTCTCGGAGGCTGTTGGCCGCCTTCTCGCACCACTTGCAGTTGGAGTCGCACACAGGCCGGAAGCAACCATAAGGCGTCAGATTATAAAACCGAAATACCCACTGCCACGGCAAGAAACATCTAGATTCGTCAATGGGATCTGGGGCAGTCGCGGACAAAGCGACTATGTCGGAGAAACCAGCAGACTTCCCAAGGCACGAATTGCCGAATACACGGCAGCAGTGCGGTGAAATGATGTCAATTCTTAGGCTGGGGCTCTTTTGACGAGACCTGACCACACATTCAGATTTGATGAGGCCGAAATTCTCGCAAGGTGTAACAATCGGCTGAGACGAGAATTACATGAGTCATGGTTCACGGGCCTCCAATCCATCAACAAGTGCAAAGATTTGCCCAATCTATATTCAGTGCTGAGACTAAATTTAGCCAAAGCAAATCGCCGCCTGGAGAACATACAGGCCACCATATGCCAACACCGCAGATGGTCATTACTGACCCAACGAATCAACACACACTCAAGGCATTTATCGACTTTTTCTGTACGTTTAACTTTTACGGCAAAACCCTGTGCCCACAGAAACTGCCTCTGCTACTGTTCTGTGAATATGTTCCTGATGATGATTCCGCAACGGATTTCGAAACGTCAGGTGAAAAAACATATTGTCCCAGCGATCAAGTCGTCTTCTATTTCTCAATTACTTCATGGAACTCGCATGTTCGCTTTTATTAGCAAGTAATTATCAATCTTTCGCAAATTTCGGCATTTTGCATGAAATACCAACCGTGCTGTACACTCCACACGTTTGCATTGACCTCCGCGGCAACCTGGCCCCCGGTTTTCACGCCAGTTAAACGAGTCAACCCCGCAAGGGCACAGTGGCCTGTAGTAAATTCAAGTAAAAAATCGATAAGCTACCTCAAGTTGTAACGAACCAGCCCGAACCATGGGTGTTTGAACGTACCAAGGTCACTTATGGCGCGGATCCGGATGAGGATGGAGTGAACGTCTGTTGGTGAAGATGCCGGTTTTCCTTCTCTTTCCCTCCGCTAAAACTATCCCCCCGTTCCGTATCGCCGTCTTCTTGCCGTCAGCACCATCATGGCTCTCACCCGCAGTTGCCCACAGCGCTGTACTCCCACCGGTATCTGACTCATATTCTCTGATCACCCCTCACTCCAAATGGATCATTTGTACACTATCTTGGTAACTCTGCGTATCGTATCCCCCTCTCTTTATTGCTTACCGTCCCTTTTATATCAACAGATCTCCTTTCTCCCTTTCTCGTTAGCCTTCTATCCCCTTATACGATTGTGTGTCGTGGTGATTGACAACCCCGTTCGGCCTTACTTCCTTTAGGTGTGTGCCAACCTCGACATCCTTGGCTCGTTACAAAGTTACGTGTGCACATGTTTATTTGCTTTGACAAAGTTAAAGCCAGCAAACACTGCAGAACTGAGGAATTTTGCGACTGCTCGTTAGCTGCTGTCTGTTGCTGCATAACATTAGGAACGAATGTGAGAACAAAACAATTGGATTTCGTAAAGAAAAAAATCGATGCAACGCAATAAGGCCACGGTAAATTGCCACGTAGGTCAATCAATAAATTAGTATATACTCAGTCCCAGAGGACAAGAAACATTTGCTATTTGAAGACATTGGATGCAGAAATCGCTTGTCCTAAGGATATTTTACTTAAGCGGGGCTATCAAGCACGTTTTATCAATGAGCACAAAAACCTCTATGGCCAAAAATGACGGACCATTCAGTTCCGAAAAAGCCAGTTTTATTTCTTCGTCTTAAAGTGTGACAACATGTTAAATACTATCAAGTGCACCTGTGTCGTACTATTGAAAGGACGTACAATGCGGTCCAGCTCATAGCATGTAGTCGTACAAAGCCTCTACCAATTCCACGTGCAGAGGATGCCTTGCCTGTGCAAGCCACTGCAGGCTATGTTTATAAGTTTACACGGATACAAGTTCATTGGGAAAACGAAATGGCATTTGGCAGACTAGATAGCTGTTAAAACAAGAAGACAATTCCGCGCTCATTCATTACTAAACATTCGCTTGATACGGGTCACTCTGTGGATCCTAAAGCATCGTTTCGGGCACGAACAACTCGTTGATCGTGCTACCTGAAAGCGGCCTATATATAGCCCTTAAAACCCGACCTATGTAAACAGTTGGGGCACGTGGTTAGCCTAACTTTGCCTTAGTAACATCCACCTATCAGGTTTACACATTTCTCCTACCCCTCTTTGCCTTAAAAGTTTCCCTAATTTCGCTTCCCATTGTGTACAAGCTTGTAACTTTGAACATAATTTACCTACAATTTTACCTTTTAGAGTTTGCCTCCCCCTCCTATATAAATGCAACGGCCTGATGAGAATTTATTGAAAGTATACGTATGCTCGCCAATTGCTCTTCGGACTTTATTGATTAGCCCACATGGCAATGTATCATGGCCTTATTGTTTTGCATCGATTTTCTCTGTATGAATTCAATTGTTTCATTCCCTTATTCGTTTCTAATGTTATGCAGCGACAGACAGCAATGGACGATCAGTCCCGAACTTTCTTGGTTCCAATGAATCCTGTGGCACTTGTATATTTTAAATTAGCACCAGGGAATAAAATGCCTCTAAATTAACAAAGAAATCGATGAGTAAAACGTTAAAGTTAAAAAATATTTGAAGTGCTTACTATAAACGGCATGCCAAGACAGCAGAAGCACCAAAATCTTTGACAATGGGGAGCCGATCAAGCTCTCCAAAATGTCAGCAACACCATAAAATCTGTTCCGACGAAGCCTTCTCGTGCTCCGATGATCACACCGGAAACCTCGCCTTTGTGCATCCGAGCAAGCCTTTCGTTTGGTGGTTTAACGTTGCCACGCAGCCATTCGTACACTTAAGCGATCAGATCACGTGGCAGAATGTTCAGATGTTGTCATTTTAATTGGGGTTGTGTGCTCAGAAGGCATCGACTTCAGAGATCGGAGCGAGCCGAAACGACACGCGCGAGCCTTGAGTAGGTCATAAATGACGCCAGTCGTGTCGCAGCTCAAGTGAGAATTCGATAAAATTTGAAATTCAAGCAGTGGGGAGAAATCAATAAAAATCTGCCCTACGCACGAGTAAGTTGGGATATCGATCGGTATGGCGCGGCGCTCGGTAGAACAAAGGAAAGTGCGAACTAATTGTTTGGTCGGCTGAGTGAATGGCAGAAGAGTGCTTTGAGGTAAGGTGGTGTCATTGTACTTTTTACAAGCTAAAATCTGAGGCCACCTTTCGTCGAAAGTAAGACAAAATTAGACTACAATCGGTGAAACACTAGATCGGTGAAACACTTGTATTCATTCGTCATATTCCCGATCACAACCGACAAAGCAGGGGACACATGGACTAGAGGTGGTGTCCCGAACACAATGACCGGAGGTCCCGGGTTCAAATCTCGAGGGTGCCAATTCTCGAGGTTGGGTATGACTGGCTGATGATGGCTAATAAGCCAGAAATGGCCATTACGGCCTCCTTTTGCTTTTTCGGATCCACTTCTTCAGCATATCACTTGAGTCACTATATGACGGTCACTGAGGGTTTGCCTTGCGAGCTCCTTGGCAAAGCGGAACTTAATTGTTCATTGACTAGATCGGTGAAAAAACCCGTATTCATTCACAAGTTTCTTATTTGAAACTTGCCGTCAATATGAAGGAAAAAACTTAACCTTGATGCCCTTGGAAATGATAGCAATTGAATGTCTCAGTATGGGGCAATTTTCCCTGCTCTTGGTGCGCTTTTAGAAGGAAAAATTTAAATATATACTTCAAGCAATGGGCAAAATTCGTAACCTTCATTGACCTTGTTACTACTGAGGTCTGTAGAAACAAAGTGAGAGGTAGAAAAAAAGTTTTAAAGTTATTTTGATGTTTATCTGCCATTATTTACGTAACCACATGTCTCAGGAAAAAAGAGGACTGAAGCATTGTTTTCCCGGAATATATTTGAACATAGCAAAGACAATGATATTCGCAGGAATTAGCGACGTCATAGAATATCGTGGATTTAGGCAATGACAATGTGTAGTTGAATAAGAGGTCGCGAAATACTACGGCATCATCAAATCCCACGAATTTCTTTGCCTGTGCTTTGCTTAAAAGATGACCAATGGGTTTGCCATACACTTGATACGGGCACAGGCCAGTTTTTATATACTACACATATTTACATAATACTGGCTGGCTGTTAGCAAAATACGTGTTTCGCGCGATAATTCGGCTGAGACTTATGAAAGTAAGCTCAAATATTCATGTGGATTTTCACACAAGACCCGGGAAGATTTGAGTCGAGAAATTAACTCTGTGTTTATGTATCAAGTTTCATGAGGATTAAAATGTCTGGCAAAATAAAACTGCTTCCGGAAAAGGAAAGAAGTAACTTACTATATCTTGATTTATGGCTTAAATAAACGGATATCTGCGTGATTTTGACTCAATTCTTCATCTAAAATTAGTAATTTCACTCTCTCCAGACAGTGATAGATGGTCCGCAACCTTCAGAACACAACCGGACGAGCAGGTTTCATAGCGCGATCGGCCAGCGTCCCTCTACCACTCTTAATATACCCGATCGCAGCCAACAGGGTAACCAGCACATGGCTCAGCCGTTAGAGCGTTCTACTACTTATTACTTGTTACGGCTATGATCATGACTGATCTAATCGGCCCGGATGATGCTACTCCACGCGTGACGATCCGTGGCAACAGATCTAGACAGTTTAATCAATTCTCTTTGCGAGCGCCGGAGACCAAAGGTTTGAGAACCACTTCCATGTCCTGAGTAAAGCCAGGTTATTAGCTGATCCCTTCTTTGAAGTTTCAACTTGGGTAACCGTTTCCGGCCGAGAGCAGTAACATTCAGCTCGTGAGGTTGAAGACGAAAAACGCATCCAAATCACCTCATTCGTCTTTCTTGAATGGCCCGGAATACCCTAGGCATATTGCCGTGGCGATTGTGGCTTAACTAATTTGCGACGAAGTCGGTCTACTTCACTCGAACGATGGTCCTCAAGCAGTGGTCGTCAAATATCTCCAATCTTCTTTCATCTTCCACGCGCACAGTCCAGCATTCGCAGCTGTAGAGAAGAACAGAGTGGACGGCTGCAAGGTACGAACGAACCTTTGTGGCATTAAAAATATCGCATCGGGTCCATAGGCACTTTCTAAGGCTTGAGAAGACTCGAAGTACTACATCGATTCGGGAGACAATGTCATCCTTACTCTGTCCATTTGGTAGCAGCCTCGCTGCGAAGTATTCGATACTGTCTACTTCAAGTTGGCAGCCATTAATCTGGAAGGGAGCCTTTTCTTAGACAGGGACGCAGCATGGAAATAATTTAGTCTTCGCAGCGTTTATGGACACCCATAAACCCAAAACTTGAAGCTAATAAGGCGGTATTTCCGGCATAATCGAGATCAGTCAACCAGCGTCCGCATGCAAGTTCAAAATTTTACTCTTCTCGTAGGGCCTTCCGGAGAATCCAGTTAATGGCGTAGTTGAATAGAATGAGTGGCAGGACACAGCCTTGTCGAACGCCAGACCGAATAGCGATCAGTTCTGAAAGGTTGTTGCAGACCAGAACACACGCAGTTGTGGAACGATAGTATGCCTTGATCATGGCGATTATTTTTGGTGGTACACCAATCGCAGGGGGTTCAGTGAGTTGAACCCAGCAACCGCGATCTTCAGACCATGGTTACTTAGTGCTGAAGAGAAGTCGGTAAAGGCCAGATTAGATGGAAGAGTATATTGTTTACACAAGGGAAAGGAGAATAGATGGAAGAAGTCTGACTTGGGAGACCATGACCGCCAGGAAGATTGCCCGGGTCCCAAGTGAGGTCTTAGCAGCAATCAGGCCAGAAGACAGAGAGAGAGAGCGTCCATTGGCTAGGTCGGCCTGTGATTGGTTGGACGGCATGTGGTTTGACACCGTTGTTGGACAACGTGGGTGGCCTGTGTCTCGCGCCAGTAAGTCCGGTGACCACAACGACCTTGAGGTCTACACGGATTGAGGCCACGAAAGGAAGGGCAGGCAACGGCCCACTGCATATCATCCAGTGCCATTATGTGCTATAGGGATTCTCGATGGACGGAATCCAACGCAGCCTTGGACTTCTAACCAACAGGCCGTGGGTTCGTACTTCGGCAGTTGCAAAACCTGAAATTTCGTATGGCTGGCTGCTGATGACTACTAAGCCAGAAATGGCAATCCCAGCTTCTCTTGTCTTTGGTCAGATAGTGCGGCAGGCTGTGGATGGTGTTGAACTCACAAGAAGTAGACAGTGCGACCGATAGTACGAACTAACTAACTAACAGGCTTTATTGATCCCCAAGTGGATCTGTATAATAAGGACACCTGCTAGTGTCGGTCATGACTAAAAGTTCATCTGCTTTCCCGATCTCGCTTTAAAATGCTACTCATCAGCACTAAGCCTTCTCACGTTGTGGGACAAAAATGTATTTTCAGAATTATAACCACGCTTGCGGCTCTTGCCGGGTGAAGTTGGATTAGAATGCTGGTTCACACAATCAAGAACTGTGCTTTGTAAGTCAGTCAAATGAAGTGACTTATCGATCTGATTGCACGGCTAATTAACGGCACCGTAGCAGTGCGTTCGTTAGATTACTCAAGCAAGACCGATAAGTTGGCATAAGTTTGCATTTTTCTAGTGTTGTATGCTTTCTGGTTTTTCAGTAGGCTGAAACGCTTTAGTATATTAAAAAATTCAAATCATATTTCCTATAAAATCTATAATTTATCTTCGAAAATATAAACTATCGTTAGGAAATTAGCAGCTGGATCAATAAATCGTCCGCGCTTGTAGGCATCTAGTGGATTCTAGAGTAACCTGATAAACCATGCAATTGAAAATCCGAAGCTCGAAGCAGGGATCCCATATCGGTGTAAAAAAATACATGACGGTTTCGAACTTTGCAAGGGCGAGGAAAAGGCTGAGCATCTATCTCCGTCTTTGTTTTTGGTTTTTTTACGAGAGAGCTGAATTAATCGCTGATAATTACAGGATGGATGAGATCCCGACAATAGACTCGGTGGTCTTCACCAAATAAACTGTACTGAAAGAACAAATGAAGATAAAAGATGCGAATTGGCCTGGTCCTGGTGTAGTAACTGCAAAGTTCCGGAATGAGTTGGCCGAAGAGTTGGCGGATATCCTGGCTCTAATCTTTCGAGCCACAGACACATTGCCATCCGATTGGAAGGCTGTGTGGAGTTCATCGATACATAAAAGTGGCAGTCGGACATCCGCAAACAACTACCGACCGGTAAGCCTCACCTCATAGAGCGAATCATCAAACACGAACTGATATAGTTTTTGGAACGACGTCATCTCTCTAATGATCAGCACAGATTCAGCAGAAGGTCCTGCTTGACTGAACGACTGTCGCTTGAAGCATAGTACTCAAATGCCAACTCTGTCTATAGGCATATAGACCTTCTTGCGGTCTACAAAGTCCTGCGTTATTACGTGAATAAAGACTAAGACAAGGTCACAAAGGACTTCAGAAATGTAAGCAAGACGGTCCGGCGACGAAACTCTCGGCAGAGAAAGCAGTATTACCAGCACCCTCCACCGTGGTGACGAGGCGCAACACCAACGGTCGTCAAACTACCCAAACAGCGAAAGAGACAGACAAGTTCAGCCAGACATTCAAATCGCTGGTCGATAGGGACAGTCGACGCTTCGAAAATTGGGAGCCAGCCAAGCTTTTCGAAATGGCAGCACGAAACAAAAACTGTACCAGTGAGCAACATTATATTTCAGGTTTGCAAACATCAGAATTCCAGGTTTAGAATCATACACCATTGTGTGCTCACCCGAATAATTTTGTTGGTTTGTTGACGTTTCGGACAGCCGGCCCAGCTGTACAAAACGTCAGCGAGAAACGCACATATTCCGGTGAGCATATTATGGTCTACAAATTTATATTCTCAGATTTCTATTCCAGAATTCTCACCCTCACGAACTTGATGAAGTGTGCTTTGGTAGGGTCGTCGGAATTTTTGTGCGACTGCAATTAAAATTGGTCATTCAACCCTGGAGACCGCGGATTGTCATATACCACAGAAACCTTGAAAACGTCCAACGACCTACAACCAAACTTTTGCGAGGCCAGGTCTACTTGCCTTATGGGAGAAAATTGCCCAGTCTTGAAATGTTTCCTCTGGACTACAGACAGCTACGTTTTTCGAATGCTGCGGGATCAGGATTGTTGCTTCGCTTCCGACGGCATACTTGAGATGAGCACTAGGAGTAGTTTAAGAGACAATCTCGTTGGCGTGAATCAAGCCAATGAACCATTAAGGGGCAAAAATTGCTTTCTCGCCGCTTCCAACCTTCTGTGTGAACCTAACTTCTACTTCACATATCCAAATTCGAGTGCACAAGCAGAAATCCAACTGCGGAACACCACTGACGTCATTTATCCTAAGTTTCGTTAATACATAAAAGAACTATTTTAATTTACATAAACTATGCAAATACTTAAATCCCGTAAACATCGTGTTTTTCTGTTTGAAATTGTACAGCTGGAAGGTCTAAATGCCTATTAATAGATTTGGCTTCTGAATTTCATGACTCAAGCGTGAGTCGTTCTGCTTTTGAGACACGCCAGCCTAACATGGTCGCCTCTTGACTGTCATCAGTATGGCCGGTTTATTCACAATGAGTTGCAGGCTGTGCGTCTGGATCTAAACTCCAAGCAGCCAGTTTTTTTCTGATGTAGACGGGTCTGCAATTTTCCCCATGTTCCCCCAATGTAGTTACAGTCCCCATCATTACAACATATTTGGTAGACAACTGCCGATGTTTTGGTACGCGTGCAGTTGGTTCTACCGTTGTACCACACGGCGAACCTATTTTAGTCACCAGTAATGTTAATGCTCTCGTGTGCGTCTCTGTCACTACGAGGCAGTTCATTTTTAACTTTGCAATGCCCCCCCCCCCGGTGGGAACCCCCTTTTTCTCATAATTCCCACGCATTACCCCAACAAGGGCGACAGTTTTTCTCCTAAAAATCCCTGAGGAGTTTTTTCACTGTCTGCTCCTATTTTCATCCTATGACTCAGGACAACTGGCCTCGCCAACAGTCTAAGCAACACATTTTTTGCTACCACTGCACATATGTACAAATAGGGCACTCAAATGAATTTTTCCTACATACCCTCAATATACTGATACTGAACTGCCAGACGTTTAAATGAAAGAGTATCGGCGCTTTGATAGAGTCCCATGAGTCAGCGGATTCGAGGTGGTATGCAAGCCTTGCGCTTGCTGCCGTGGATTCAAGTTTCATCGACGTTGCTCAGCCCTTCACAATCCGGTCAGGTGCATTAGAAATGATAGTTTAGATCATGTTAAGTACAGGACCTCATGATAACATCCGCTATGTTCCATAGAGTTGTGTACTGCAGAAGGAGATGGAGGCACTCGGAGTCTAGAGGCTGCTGAATGCGCGAGGCTGGCAGTCGCACCAGTTGGTAGTCGCGCGTGGGCGGGAACATATGCTGTCGTCACCTACATTTGGTGCGTACACACACCCTGGTCTGCAAAAATTCGCCTTTTAAAGAATGCTGCGGCCCCAGAACGAGCAGTCCTTGCATAGTAGTGAGCTATCTAGTCTCGTTTACTGCCAATGCCTGTGTTGATTAGCGCAGAGACAACGAGGTTTGATGTCGCACGACCACTTACTCAACTGTCTACGACCATGAGATAAAACAAACTCCCCAGTATCAGTATCTTTAAGCATTTAATACCGTAAATCGATCAGAATTTTAAATGACTGCCTGAACTAGGCAGACGTGGACTGGTCACTGTTTTATTCTTTCATTTTCTCTGCCTTTTGTGGGTCTTTTGACCCGCTTACTTTACCTATCGTCACCTCATTAGAGGATGCTTGTGAGTCTGCCACCTCTTCGGATGGACTCATCACGCGGCCGTGTTCACTCTGATTTCTTAATCTGTGTGCACAGGGCTTTATATGCCACCGGAAGGTCTAAATTCCTTTTAATAGATTTTACGTTTGAATACCATGCCTCAGGCGTGGATCGTTCTGTTGTTAAGATGTCTCAATTTAAGAGAGTACCTTCTTGAATGGCGACAGTATGGCCGACTTCTCAACTGTGAGTTGCAGGCTATGCATCTGAGTTTCAACTCCAAGCAACCAGTTTTTGCTGATGTAGGTGGCTCTGCAACTTTCTTTCATTTTCCCCAATGTAGTTGCAGCCTCCAGCATCGCACCATATTTGATAGACAACCACAGGGGTTGAGGTAGGGGGAGGGAGGAAGGCAGCTGGCCCGGGGATTGCACCACAGAATGAAAATGTCGTAGTCACCAACAATGTGTATACTCTCGCATGAATTTGTCACTACAAGAGAGTTCATTTTTGCCTGTCAGGTTTGTAAATCTTGAGCAACTTCCGTGATTCACCTGACTTAAGGCTGTACACAAACCTGGCCTTTGTTTTCACTGCTGAGTTGTTCAGAATCGGGTCAGGTGCATTTGAAATGATAGTCTAGATCAGGTTAAATACAGGACCTCATGATAACATCCGCTATTTTCCATAGAGCTGTGTACTGCAGAAGGAGATGGGGGCACTCGGAGTCTAGAGGCTGCTGAATGCGCAAGGCCGGCAGTCGCGCCAGTCGGCATTCGCGCGTGGGCGGGAGCACATGCTGTCGCCACCAACAATCGCTGCATGCACACGCCCTCGTCTGCGAAGCCCGCCTTTGAAAGAATGTCACGGCCCAAGAACGAGCAGTCCTTGCGTAGTACTGAGCGATCGTGTCTTGTTTAGTGCAAAGGCAACGAACTTTGCAGGATTTCATGACCTCATACAATTTTGTGACCTCTTATTCAACTGTATACGGTCATGAGATAGAACAAACTGTCCAATTAAGTATCGACCTAGAGGCCTGCGACGTGATAGATGAATGGAGCATGAGCTCTGGTGGTCTTAAATGCGGGTGCACATGGGGAGATGAAAGAGAAGGGAGTGGGTTTACCTCATTTATCGATCGTTAACACGGCAATGCGAAGTTGATCCCCTGATCCAGCTGCTTACGGAGGTCAGATTTTCTTCTCGGTATTGCAGCTTCCTTCCTATGAGGTCATCAGGTTCTACAAAACGCGTTGCCTTTGCGTTGCTCGGACTTATTCCGAGAAAGAAATGTTTCAAAGGTCTGCTTGGAGGAGCAACGATCTTTGTTAACATGAGAAGCGCACTACAGAAAGCACAAAGCACTGCAAGATATTTATTTCGCAACCCCAATCACTTATTTCTTAGAGGGCCTTTTGACTTTTTTTGAATTTGTGCTCCCCATAGACCACGGCATTGTTTGTAAATTATTTTCTTGCAGAGGCAGGATGATGAAGACTTGACAGCACTGAGGGCTAACCAGTATGACGTCGCAGGTTAATGATGAACCCCATGCTACAGTTGATGTACTATATTTTAACCTCTCCAACACTTAAGCTATACAGGCGGAGGAGTTTAGATGGTAAGTTAGGCGATAAAGCCTTGCAGGCTACTTCATGATTCGAGTTGCCATCGTAAAGTGTCAAGTTTCCAAGAGAATGGGTTCCAAGCGGATGCCGAGGTGATCTCCATTTCAGGTGGGAGAGCGTTTGTGAGCCTAACGTAAACGCTTAATTAATTAGGACATTTCTGCGTTGCAAGGAGCCATATATTTGTCAAACGAGGAAGAGCGGCAAACAAAAATTTACCAAGTACAAATTCAGGGAGACAGAGAACCGGCGTCCTCATAACACAGAACGCATAACCGACTCGGGCGAAAACGCAAGGAGTGTCATGCGCGCAGAGGCTTTCTTTCCGCCTGACGTTGGGGTAGGGTTGGGTATGACTAGCTGACGACGGCTAAGAAATCAGAAATGGTCATTCTACCTTGTCTTTGTCGGCAATACTATCTGCCTAAGAATACTAGTCGCTACGGCTGCCGCTAGGCCCTGAAAAATGCGACCCAAGGCAGGTACAAACAAATGAGTTCCGTTAGCGATCGGTGAACGTTCACCAACGAGTCTTATACTTGTCGGACGAGGAAGAGCGGCAACAAATATTTACCAAGTCACAATTCAGAGAGACAGAGTACAGAGAACCGTGCTCGTCGTAACAGACAGCATATAATCAACCCAGAGACTAATGCAAAAAGACGTGTCATGCGCGCAGACGCTTTCGTTCCACCCGGCTTAAGTGGCAGGAATGCACATGAAAGTGATTACTGACTGACCAGCCTGAGTGGCAGCGAACCCACAGTAAAATACACCATTAAGGGTCAATGTGAAAGAAACGGTAAGTGAGGGGCATTAATGGTCAAGGGTATGTTCTTCTCCACTAGCCGCCTCGCGGTTGAGGCTCGAGAGACAGAGTTCTAAAGGCAATATGGGGGGACGAGTGGGTCCTCTGACAGATCGGTGTACGCGTCTATGCCAATGTTCTTCTCCATAACCGCCACCACCACCAATGAAGTCACAGTTAGTCGGAAGCCCCCGGACGGACCAACAAGCAGATAGCCATCTGTGCTGGCGGGCAGTTTTCTACAACGAGGTTACGAACGTATAATTACCAGAGACGATAAGTAACTAACGGGCTAACCGGATTTGACCGAGAAGGAGAGCCTTCGGGTGTAGCATATATCGCCTTACTGTCACTTTAAAGCGGGTGAGATCGGCAGGTATCTTCTGGGTACCTGTGTGGGAGTCTGCCTCTGTGCTGATTCACGCTACCTTCCTTTTTCAGGCTAGCTATCTACTCGCACGTGACAAACTTCCCCGCTGTTAACCGCTGCGAGAGGCCGCGATATCCTTGTGGCCCTATGCTTCCCCTGTCTGCTCGAAACTCAAGGCGCACGTGAGTCCCAGCCAATTGACGCGCACCTGTCTACCTGGCTGGCTGCCCCGTCCAATAAGAACGTTCCGCAGGCAATACTAGACAGCAGCCAACAGAATTTGGCGTACTGATTCGGCGTGCACACGTAAGTGGTTCTGACGCATAACTCAGCCTCTGTATTGTTTATTCTCCGGCAGTAAACTTCTGTCTTGCTTGACTTGTGATTTGGGGGAAACCTGAAACAACTAATTGCGGCACCTGTACTTCTCGAATATTCCAACCAGAGAGAATAAAAGAACAGACACCCGTCTGAAAATTTGCGACACACGAGGTCGCGTGTTTGGAACAGAACATGCAGACTTCCAACAGATGTAGAGGCGAGCAAAACTAAGTCTGAAGTTTGTCGAAAGAGAAGACAGGACTAGGCATTCGTAGTTTAACTGCCCTCGTGACAAAACCGGATCCTGAAGACGAGAAGTGAAGCCGGAGCCCATTGATCACTGAGCGTTAGTGGTCTCCGACAACATACGAGCCAGGAATATATATCCAAGCATACTTTGCCCTTCTCGGTAATGCTTCTTATCTTCGATTTCATAACTAAGAAATCCAGAAAACCTGTGAGATTATTGACTTTTACTCTAAGGACCGACAAAATAATTTGCCAGTCCTTAGTTCCTGCACATCTGACTGATTGGAATTTCTATCTGTTACGGCTTTCAGTTTAGTTCTCTCGACCTTCGCACAGGCAGACAAATAAGCCAGCAATAGCATTGGCAGCAAAGCTAAGGTAGACTGGAATGGCCGTTTCTTGCTCATTAGTTCTCATCAGCCAGACATACCCAACTCCAAGTGGTGCTCTACCCGCTGCTATCTGCAGAACGAGTTAGTTCTCTTAGCTAATCAAACAAGCAATTTCGATGCACAACCGGCGGTGTTTTTCCTTAATCACTCCTGATCGATCCCTCGTTACATTTTGGAAGGTAAAGTCCCTCGGTTCCCTCTATATCGGCCGCCGGTTCACAGACCGGATAAGAGATTCCCTCGTAACTCAGAAGAAGCTAACAACAGATCAAACTGACAGAATCAAGCTATGTCCGTCTTTCAGAAAAACTTCTAACCAGTGCAGAAGGGACATATTAAAGGTCTGGTTCTTTAGCCGACTTTGAGGGCTCGACGTTGAAAATACAAGATGAACAAGGAACGAGCATACCAATGTCAGATCGGTGAAGCTCCATGCCGACCGTCATTGGGGGGCGTGAACTTGTGAACCGGTGGGAGAACGCTTAGCTCAATGCTCGATGACATTACGGCGCTCACCGATCTGGGTGCGGAAAATTCTCGTTCCGTTGTCCTTTGGAGCTGAATGTAGAATCCTCGCAGACAGTCGCCTAGTGACTTGTAGCATATGATGAAGTGGAACCGACAAAGGCGAAGGAGGCCGGAATGGCCATTTCTGGCTTATTAGCCGTCATCAGCCAGTCATACACAGTCCCTTGTCTTCTTCGGTCCCACTTTACCATACATTACAGATCGCTATGCGACCGCTTGCAAGAGCTTTAGATTTAGATCCGAGGCACAGCGGAACGAGCATGTCCCGAAACCAGATCAGTGAGCTTCCTAACATCTTCATATTCCCGCTGCCAGTCGACAAAGACAACGGGCCAGGGGGTGGCTGGTTAATAGCCCATGTTGGATCAGGAATCCCCGCCGGAATCCAAACTGGGAGTATTTGGGAGACGGAGAAAAGCCGCGACCTCGACCGGCTTGAGCCACAGGTCCGCGGGAGTGAGGTGGGTGCCTGGCCGAGAGCTGCAGGCGAACAGATGACGGCAGTCATGTGGCGAGACGCCGCAGTCGGGTATGGATGGGTCGAGCCGGTGCTGGTACTGGCGAAAGAGCATGCAGTAGCCACTGCGTAGCTGCGCCAGGGTACAGCGAGTGACCCTCGGGAGATGTCGTTCCGAGGCCGCAATCGGAGGTGGATAGCCACCCAAAATGACCGGGGGACGGTAACCTCGTTTCTCCTCGACAACGACTCTCTGGTGGAGACGCTGGAAGCCTGTCTTGGTGGCAGAGCTATCAACAGGTAGATCCGCGAGAGACGAGGCAACAACTTCCTTGTGGAGGGGTTGAATAGACGGCTGGACGTTGCGGCAGGGCTCGGGAGCGGTGCAACGGTGATGATTGGGATCTCCGGGTTGCGAACAACTCCACCAGAACTGCTGGCTAAGGAGTGTTGTGATGGGCGACCGGTAGAACAGAAGCCTCCGCATGAAGATGATCTATAGGCGACATTTTATAGCAACCCTTGATCGTGCGGAGGGCAGTGTTTTGGGCTGACTGGAGGCGGCGGAGGCTGGAAGAGCTCATCGTAGGAGACCAGATTGATGCCGCATAAGTGAGGTGCGGCTTGGCCAGCGCCTTGAAAGCAGTCGACAGAGTCTCTTTCGCGCAGCCCCAGGATGTGCCTGCTAGAGCCTTGAGGACCTTGGTGCAGCGGCTTACTTTGCTTGCGGTCTCCCTGGCATGGTCTGCGAACGTGAAGAGCGGATCAAAACGCACACCAAGGAGTTTGGGCTTGCGGACGAGCGGTAAGGACGCCCCATTGACGGTGATGACCGGGTGACGATTAAACTCCTTCGGATCAAGCGTAAAAACAGTTACGGACGACTTGGCTGCCGAGATCGTCATTCCGCGCTGGGTGAGGAAGTTTTCAACAACAGGCATGAACTCCGTGAGGAGCTGTGCAGCCTGATCGATGTCATGGTGCCGGCAAAAGAACGTAACATCGTCCGCATATGATACCACTTGCACAGGTGCCCGGGGGAGTGGGAGCTCTCGCATGTAGATGTTAAAGAGCGTCGGGCTGAGCACAGAGCCTTGAGGGACGCTGCAGGTCTGCTTACGGGGCTTAGAGAGAGCTCCCCGGAAGAGGACACGATCGTGACGGCCACGGATGTAAGCCGCCAACCATCGGACCAGGCCAGTCGGGACGTTCAACGAGACCGAGTTCTGCAGGAGCTGATTGTGGCAGACGCAGTCAAAGGCTTGTGACAGGTCAATTGAGACTGTCACGGTCCGCAAAGCGGGCTTCTGTTGATTGAAGCCCTCGAGGATAGCGTCGCTGAGCTCGAAAAGCGCCGTTGTAGTTCCACGACCCGATCGGAAACCATGTTGGTGGCAAGATAGTTCCGCCACAGACGTCAGAATTGGGTGCCGAGACGGACCGTTGGTGCAGTGGTGAGGCGTTGCACCCAATGACCATAGGTCGCGGGTTCGAATCTCGGGGATCGCGTATGAGATTGAGTATGACTGGCCAGGATTAACCACTCTGGTCGGCCTTGTCTTTGTCGGTTCCACTTCATCATATATACTGAATAGCACGCCTGATGAAAAAAAATAAAATTAAGACGGCCGCTCCAGTCTAACGACCGTTGTTATTTCTTCTACGCTGTCGAGTACATCCCGCTGTATTATAACCCGCGATGGCCCCAGCCTGGAACCTTAAGACGCACTGCCTTTTGAGATCGGACAAATGAAACATCGCTTTTTATAACTTCAAATACACCTTCGCCAAGTGGATATCCCAAGTGTAAACAGCTTGGTAAGGGGGTCAAGCATTGTTGTAGCTTGTATGCAGGCTCTTTGGCATATACACTAAGACTTCCCCTTATAGCTGCCACGAAGGAGACACAGTAACGCCTCCTTGGTGACTGCTTCCTTGTACGCGCCTCTTTGCTTCTATTGGTATAGCTGTAGACCTACAATAATCACAACACAGAATAAACAGACACTGCCAGAGAAGATTTATCGAAGCTTCTTTGCAAAACGGCTTGACTTGATAGTAAATGACCAAACGGTAACGCAGGGATGCTAAAGCGTGAACTTGCCTCAGTGGTAACGATTCGGATGAGTTGACCCAATTGTGTAAAAGCTTGAGGCGCTCGGCGGGATTTGAACCCGCGTATCAGAGAAGGCCTTTACCGGCGGCCAACGCTCTAACCGGTAAAGGTCTTCTCTGATACGCGGGTTCAAATCCCGCCGAACGCCTCGAGTTTTTTCACAATTGGGTCAACTCAACTTAAGCAAATCTGCCAAAACTTCTAATAATTAAGCCAGCCTAGTAGTCATTCTGGTGATTCTAGATTATTGCTTAGGAAATCCTGCTTGGGCAGTAAACTTGCTGTTCCCTATTGATGGTAAAGTTGGGCGGGTAATATCGACCCAAGTGTGATTAAATTCATGGCGCGAGGCGGGGCATTTGTAGCTTAGTGGTTAGAGCGTTGGCCACCGGTAAAGGTTTTCTCTGATACGCGGGTTCAAATCCCGCCGAACGCCTCGAGTTTTTTTCACAATTGGGTCAACTCAAATTAAGCAAATCTGCCAAAAACTCATAATAATTCGGATGAGGACTTGTCAGAAAAGAGTAACCGAAGACTACAAACTAACCAACATTGACAACAATTTTGCCATATCTGCATTTGCCAGTTCTACTTTGCCAAATAAAACAAATCTGAAATGGCCGTTCTCCGTTGATAGAATTCCATCTTCGCCACACTCATTGACGTCCTAAATCTTGGAACGGCTCATTCACCCAATTCTGACGTCCGCGGCAGAACTGCCTAGTCGCCAACATGGTTTTCGATCAAGTCGTGGTACCACAACGGCGCCTTTCGCGTTCAGCGACACCATCCTCGAGGGCTTCAATCAGCAGAAGCCCGCCTCACGCACCGTGGCAGTCTCAATTGACTTGTCACCCGCTTTCGACTGCGTTCGCCATGATCAACTCCTGAAGGACTTGGTCTCCCTGAACCTCCCGACAGGCCTGACCCAACGGCTTGTGGCTTACATCCGCGGCCGCCACAACCGTATCCTATTTCACGGCGCTCTCTCTAAGCCCCACAAAGAGACCTGCAGCGTTCCACGAGGCTCTGTGCTCAGTCCGACGTTCTTCAACATCTACATGTGAGAGCTCCCACTCCCCTGGGCACCTGCGCAAGTGGTATCTTACGCGGACGAAGTTAGGTTCTTCTACTGGCACCATCACATCGATTAGGCTGCGCAGCTTTTCCCCAAGTTCATGTCTGATGTCGAAAAATTATTCACCCAGCGCGGGATGACGATCTCAGGAGCTAAGTCGCCGTCACTGTTTTCACGCTGGACCCGATGCCAATGAAATTCACAAAAGAACGGCACTAACTGCATTCAGACTATAGCAGAGTCGCAAACAAGTAGAACTTCTGGCCAAAGTCTGTCGAACAGATCACTGGCACGTAGCAATCGGCGTCCTGAAACTGCGCAAGCCATGAGGTAGAACTTATGTCGGAGAAAAAAACAGTTAGTATCGTAGTGGGCCGAAGATTCTACGTGTAATTCTAGAACGCCCTGTCCTTCGAACATGCGCGCAAAAATATCACGAGAGTATGACAGTCAGAAGACCTGCCTATTAATCTGCTGTGGGTGACTAATTTCGCGAAAATTATATTGCTAACTGCCACAAATCCCTAGAAAGTTGTGTGATTAAGTTGACTACTAAATTCTCTTACTGTTCACGAAACAGAGGTTACAAGAAAAACAGCTTTATGACACTCCAAGATCGCTATACCAAAGGACTAGTATCAGATTCAATGATAATTTAGTGTACTTGGCATGTATAGCCCAACCTTCTACACCACAGCTATTGGTGAGCTAGAACAGCTCATTGGCCGGATTCAGGTGGCCCTCAATGAGCGGACGGCTGTCGCTGAAATTCTTTTTACTCTAGATTCGCGTAGGCATACCACTCGAGCAGGAATTGGTCAAATAAAACCGCCTTTTCGGACTATCTCTCGACTGGAAGTACGTATCGATCCGATGGAAAAATCTCGGCAAAGTCGATCTGTGAAATACCCACATTATGAAGGATAGCAGGCAATGGCAGGTCCGCCTAATTAATCAGAACACCGCGACACGAGCAGGTACACGTTGCAGGGCGTGGGTTTGCCCATTTTAAATGCTGCGGTGAATGCAAGAAGTAGGTGCAAACCAACAATTGTGCGGCAAAATGCAGCGAATAAAATCATAACGAGATGAATGAAAGACCATCAAGAAGCAGAAGCATGCTTATGACTATAGTTAGTTACAAGGAGTTTAGAAGGATAGTGCTCTGTATACAAAAGTCAGAAGGACATAGTGAATATATCACAAATAACGGTTCTAATCTGAATAGAACTGTGGACTGGCCTGGGCGTGCCTGCACAATGGGTTGGTCGGTGCACAGGATACACAAACGTGGGAAGGTTGCAAGGGTGGTAGCAGGAAAATCGCGACAATAAAATAGTCGTCTTCATTGAAGGAAATAAGGGCGGCGGGGGTAAATCAACCACGTTTTAGTCGGTTGAGACGTTCTTCCAGGTCATTTTCATCAGTGCTTGGCCCATCGGGGCCACCAGTGGCAGGCACTGGCTGGTTAGGTGCCCGAGCACCCGAAGCTGTCGAACCAATTGCATCGGAGCTAGTGGGCAGTTTATTAACTTCTCCAGCCATTTCTAGGCCAAGTTCATCCAAAATCTCGAATAAAAAAAGATGCAGGCGATAATTGTTTCAATATCGTGAATTTTATTTTGATGGCCAACAAAATGGGTTTGTCAAAATTCTCCATGGCGACCTAAGAGCAAGGCACTCGCCGGCGGCCAGGTCAGCTAGCAAAATAGTTGTCCCAGAAGTATATTAACAGTTTGACTGCGACGTGCGCCATATGTGGTACACGCAATGTGGCAAACTACGGGCTATTTTTGGAGTCGCAGTCAAAGTGTTAACAAACGCGCCTGAGAATACGAGGATCTGGCAGTTTAGTTAAGTAGAGGAAAAAGTAAACATGCAGTCACGTCTTATTCAAAGCACCAGCATCCGGAATTCGAAACAAATTTGTGACCAGATTTAGGTCCCATATAGGCCTTCTTTAATGAAACACATGAACATAATATTATATTTTGGCTTGGAAATAAGTAGCATAGCGTCCGGTGCATGAACGACATCAGCCAACGTGGACGAAGGAAAGCAATTAAATTGTGAACTCCCTGTCAGCACACGGCCTCAGCGTAGGTGGGGCCCCAGACGGGGCCAGGCGGGGCTGGTGCTGACAGGGCTAATGGGGATGGACAGAATATGAAGATGACCGTAAAAATACGTCATCAATTGGGCATAAATGACTGGAAAATCAAAGAAAGTTACCTGCTGGACAACTGCGTCAGAAGCTTCCGCATCACCTTCCTCCTCAAATACATCATCCATCGCATCAGAAATCATCTCCTCTTTCATTTCCATCATTCCAGACTGTTTCTCGAACTCCATCAATATCTTTTGGAGTTCTGGTAGGTTCATTTGCTTATTCATTCTCACTAATGTCTTGGTTGTTTGTTTCATGGCATCAGCCATGGCCGCGGTAGATTTCAGAGTTTGCATATTTAGGGAAACGGCCTAAGCATTGATAAAAAATTAACAATTGTACTTGTATATTAGCACGTGTCATCAATATCTTTTTGGTATATGTTCGAGTTCTGACGAGGTTTTTCGCCATAATTTTTACGGCATCGGTCTGACCTTGTTTTGCGAGCTTTTTAATCTCGTTAATAACCTTGGTTTGCTCATTGTCCAGGCGCTGTTTTTCGCGATCCAACTCCCTTATAACTCTATTTAAAGCCCGTTGATTCTCTCTCAACTGTTCTTGTGGCGTTTTCTTTTTTCCAAACAGAGCCTTCATCTTGCGGAAACAAAACAACAGAAATGATGTTTAACAGGTTTGTCTGACGCGCCTTCACGCACGGTCCAATCAAGTTCCAGGCCAGCATATTTAAACATCGTGTACCAAAATATCTAGAAATAAGGAAAAAAATGTGCATTTTTAAACCATTTTCCGATTTATTCAGAAACTCTTTCATACATGCTAAGGCATCGATGAGCATCTTAAAAACGTATGGCAAGCAGCTGCACCACGATAACATTGTGTAGGTCCTTGTACTCTTCCTTTTTAGGTGTATAACTAACCTACAGTTTTGTTCAAATGTCATTGACTGTAATACAAGCTTTTCACGATCCTCGCAGGTTTGAACGGTGAAACTTGGCCTCCAACCTTGGTAAATACTTCTTCCTTGCAAGTCAAATTTCTGGCTATTACACAAGAAAGAATTCTGGATCCGGTGAGTCGTTTCGTTCCCATTTTCAGCCCTGTTTATCTATTTCTACCGTTTTTCTACCACTGTAGAGTTATGAGCAGCAACTGGTTCTTCTGATAAACACGAAATGTTCCCGAGTGCCCGAAAGAGAGTCACAGAATAATAATAATAATAATAATAATAATAATAATAATAATAATAATAATAATAATAATATTTTTATTATGCCAGTTAACAGGCAATTGTAAAGAGTTGGTAATGCACCTCTTGGGCGCCTTCCAACACCTCGAAGACCGGAAAAAACCTAAAACGAACTCCCTATGTTCCAGCCAGCATTGGTTTTGTTTTAGGTTTTTTGTTTTGTCAATACTGGGCGAGATAGCGAGTTTATTTCAAGGGAAAAAACCTGCCTTCAAAGGTATGATACGAACGGAATAAACGTACAGTTGTAAGCTGAGTTGACTCATCAGCAGGAGAACTGTTTCATATCGTTTAAAAACATTAGTTCCAGACGGAGAAGGTTGGCACAAGAACACGGTGTTCTCAGTATTCCTTCAATTGTTGTCGGCAAAAAAAGACGCGCTATGGGCTGAAAGGTAAGCAGACTGCGGGCTGCTGCTTCAGCAGCATTATCTTCAGCATGAAGCATGGCGGGTTTCAAAGTCCACGAACGCCATGAGTGTGAAAGAGAAATTCCACCGAGTCAGCACCCAAAATTCGTTAAAGTTGTCCTGAATGTAGAAAACTAGTTATAGCTCTCTTAAACATAGGGTAGTTTTGCTGGGTTTTAATACTTTTGGGCAGCTTATTCCAGATTGATATGGCATTTACTGAAAAGAATTGCCGGTACTTAACTGTACGTGCCATAGGAAGAAATAAAAATACGTCTCGATGACTGGCACTTCGAGAGTGCTCAAG
>JAYGXS010000001.1:114448631-114469589 GCA_036362985.1 Ligula intestinalis | reverse complement strand
CATCCCCGGTCTTATTGACTTTGTCTTTACACCGGATACGGAGGTTGGAGTGGCTAGCGAGTGGGTAGATACTGCGAGAGTCTGCCTAAGCTCCCATTTTCTCTCGCACTTGTTCCCTGCGTTGCTTCTGCTTGCTGTAGCTTTCACGTTGCTTGCGCAGCTTGCCTCCGTGTGAGTTGCGCCTTGCTTCAACATTTGCTGCGGCTGTTGGAGCGCGTGGTGCCCATCGTCGAAATAGACGGGTGAACTTTCGTATGTACTATCATTTTTTCGTTATATTTTCACATAACTGGTTTGAAGTGTCGGCCGGACGGGAATCAGAGCAATGAGGTCACTTCAGAGTCAGCCTTGAAAGTAATTGGCCAGACTGACTTTGATGGCCTTAAAATGAAGGCGTCTTAATAACCACCACAGTATGCAGACCTTCAGAGCAGTCATTCTAACGCAAGGGCTGCGTGTATTTGATACCCGAGATTGGTGGGCACGCAGTGTGGATGCTCATGAAACCTTTGTATGTGTTAACTCTTCGTGGGCATGAAAACTTTCCTAACATAAAAGCAAAGCCCTTTCTTGTCCAAGCTAAACCTCCGCTCTGAATTCTTCACGCAACGTGTCATACAACAGTGGAACAACCTTCCACAGTCAGTCGTGAAGGCAACTTTCCTTCAAATGTACAAACAACGCTTGGATAATTACATGCGTCCCCTCTCCTCTCGCCAAGTCTGAACTCTAAAAACCAGACATATTTTTAAAAAAGCAATGCTAATCTCCTCTTTCCAAGTCTGACCTCTAAAAAAACCAGACATATATTGTAAAAAACAATGCTACTCACTGTTTGCCAATACTATGTTAGTGGTGGTAAATTTACACGTGCTACATAGGGTTTTCAAAGGCATTGCCTATTATCCTCACCAAATAAACTGAAACTGAAAACTCCGGTCTGCTCTTCTATACATCTGCGAATGATGGACCATACGCATGAAAGATGATAGAAAAACTGGTAGTATTTCCCTCGATTGCTTCAGAATCATTCTCCGAGTAAGCATTAGCAAGTTTGTCAGCCGTGAGACAGCTCAAACTCGTTGCGACAACATCTCAACTGTATCCCAGTCTTTCCAAGAGTGATGACTGAGTTTGTCCTCACGTGCTCAACTTAACTTCCATCGACTCGAAACCATTGCATAATTAGACATATCGGAAAGGGTTTAACTCAAAACCTGGCTCGACTCAGTCCGTCAGGAAGTAAAATATATTTCCCGGCCTTCTGTATTCAGTCTTTGGCGCGGGGGAAGATAACTGAATCAAACTTTTAATAAAGTTGCTTCAGAAAAGCGGGGACTTAACAACCTTTTCACAACATCTTCCGCACTCTTCCATCTCTGCCTGGTGTCATAGCAAAGTCCGAGAATCACGAGGCGTGCGTCGCTGGTGAGGCGTAAGTATGCATCTAGGCGTGCGACTTTCCTCATATTTAGACGTGTTTATGTCTTCGAATTTCTAATAACTTTTGCCTTGCCTTCATCTGATCTCCGCCTAGGTCACAGTGCATCTACCGCATGATTTTTTAAAGTGATCCGCATCTACGACGTGTAGACAGGCACACGTGTATCGCATAAATTAATGCATCGATTTTTTCCTTTGGAAAATCTTCCGCGCCAACACAGTTTAGACTGGTTGGTCCCAGCCGCCAGGCGTGTTCATGGTAATTTGTTTTTGACATAAAATGTGCAATGTTTCTATCACCAGGGGGTTTTCCTAGAAGCTGTTTGAGCAGAAATGTGTATTCGCTTCACTCGAAGAATTTGTCTTTTTTGCTAAACTTGCGTACGAGTTGATTCCTGGGAACGGTTGGTTGATTTGATTCACATACTCTACTGGGTTAAATTTCTTGTAAACACCAAATATGAATGGCTAAATTAAGACCTCCAGTTCCTTTGGAAAAGGTGGTGGCAAAACAAAGCAATTAAAAGGCAGCGAATGCCACTTATACTTGTAATGATTTGACATAACCTACATGGTCAAGCTAACCTTCCTAATGGGAAGCAGCTATTTTACCCAACATATTCCAATCACGTTAGCGTTTACATTTTCAGGGGAAATTGCGGCGAAAAAACAAATAAAATACTCTATAGAGAAACCATTCTCCCATTCATTCTGAGCTATCGAAGAACCTATGAGTAACAAGTACATTATTAGAAAAATATATTACTCTTATTTCGAATATGTGTAGTTTTTCTCGTCATTTGAAAGATATGTTGGATACACGCATTATAGTTCTAAGGCGCGTTTGATAAAAAAGTGTTCATAAGCAGAGAATAATAATGTACACAGCCTAATAGAGGACAGGATTGTTATTTTGTCCCTGAAGTGACCGAGGAGCATTTATTGTAGAAAACACTGACACCTAGTTGTGACGACCGTCTTTGTTATGGCCGTCGTAGCATTGATATGGCTCCGCCGGCACAGATCGCGCTGCGCAGGCATCTTCGGAATTATGCCACTGGTGGTTGACTGTCCCTCCCCTTTCTTCCTCTCCCGCTAACGGCTGCTTGGCCCCTGAATCCTATAACTCTTGCTTGTTTTTCGTTTACGTCTTTAGCACTGATGATGGACTCTAGGAGCCCGAAAGCTTAGACAAGTAAAAGTGTGATTCCGGTGCTCGCAACGCCTTCTACTTCTATAACTACTTTCTGTTTTTGAAATAAGCTGTAGAAGGACTCACCAGCCAAGCTATTTGAGCTGGCCTATTTGCATGAAAGATTTGCTACGAAGCCATATTTGCCTGGTTCCACTACCAGCCGTACAAAAAAGCTTCACTTAAGAGTTGCTTTCTTCTTCGAGCTGTGCTATGACCTAGTGCTTGCGATTATTTCCTTTCAAGTACTCCAAACCACCTATTTCCAAATGTCCACTCGCGGCTGATGTAACGCGTAATTTGACCACCGTATGTGATTCCAACGTAAGTATTTTGACAACTTAACCGATAGATAAGTGCTCTATGCCACGGGCATTATGCGAACCCATGATCTTAGAATTAAGGTCCTTTACAACAGTTCCCCCCTCGCTTGCAGGTTCCTGCTGGACCATCCGAAAAGCACCCTTTCACAAACTGCTTGCCAAATGCTCAACTGATCGCTTACAAACTTACTTTAAATGTATAGTTGTTAGATTTGAGAGGAAAGGTCTATCACTGCTGCTTTAGCGAGGTGTAGTTGTGCACAACGGATATTTGAAACAATCTCCATGAGAGGCTTACAGAATCACGGGCATATTTCTTAATTTGCATATTAAGTTGCATCCCCGTTTCTACGCAGATGGTTTAATATGTTTTCCTCAGGTCTGGTGGGCCAGTGCCATTTCCTTCATAAATACCTGCTTTCACGAACCCACCGTCTTTAAAAATGGAAGGAATCGCGCGCCTACTATCAGGTATATTGGCACGAATATTCCTTATGGGATACACGATTTTCATCATTGTGAAAGCGGCTAAACTGAAACACACGTCAGGCTACTACAGCTACTGCACCTTTCTTCTTCTAAATCTCGCGGAGTTGGTCTTATTCACTGGTGTACTTCGTGTTTGTTCAAGTTATATAAAGTCTGCAGAGAAACGGTGAGTTCTTCTAACGGTTTTTCCGTACGGTCTGGTCTAGTAGCCCCCTATGTGTTTTCAATGTTGTTCAGGATCCTGTTTAATCATCCCAAAACCTGATTTGAGGTTTTTGTAGTTAGTTCTGAGGATGGTAAAGGCCGGAATCCAAAGCGTCGTACGTAGTTTCTGCTGGTTCCAGTGATCACATCTCCTACTTATGATTACCGTATATCTCTAAACTTAACTCAATGACAAATAGTACATATTTTGTCGATTCAAAATTAAAATATAGAGATAAGAACAAACAACAACAGTTTACTTCTTCGATGTAGTCAACAGTACAGTACCCAGTGTTACGGCGACACGAAAAACTAAATGGGGTGAATCATGCACGCTTGTGGAGGGTCAATGTTTTTTCAAACTCACCCTCCTGTATCTCGTGGAGTTGGTCTTATTCACTGGTGCACTTCGTCTTTGCACAAGGAATATAAAGTCTGCAGAGAAACGGTGAGTTCTTAGAACGGTTTTTTCCGTACGGTCTGGTCTAGTAGTCCCTTCATGTGTTTAAATAGTATTCAGCGTGTCGTGTAATAAGCCTAATATCTAATTTGAGGTTCCTGCACTTTGCTCTGAGGATGGGTTCAGGCCAGAATCCGAGGCGCCAGACATAGAAATTGTTTGTTCCAGCGCGTATATCTTCTACTTATAATAACCTCATTTCGCTTGCTGTAATATAATCGGCGCCGTCGACTGAGCTGAATCCCAACCGCAAGTAGTAGTTATTTGCTTTTGACTCAAAATTCAGAAAAGGAGCGAGTTGAGCCAACGATAGCAGGGTGATATCTTCGATGTAGCCAACTCTATAGCACCCGGTGGTACACCAACATGCGAAACTAAATCACTCTTGCCTCCTTTTGTGTGCGCCTTTATTTGAAGTATTGACGCACCTGTATCTACTTTGCTGGCAGGAAGGTTTTTCACATTTACCTCAACTGCGTCTACTTGGTCAGCTGTTTGGGCCTTCACTTCAAGTGTTGGCACATTTGTGTCTTCTGTTGACGAAGCCTTAACTGTAAATGCTGGCACACTCTTATCGTTTTTGTTTTTGTCAACTGTGGGGTTATTCAAATTTTCCTCATCTGCGGCAATTTGGCCAACGTTGGAAGCCATCACCCTTAGTATTGACTCCCTTGTATCTACTTTTCTGGCAGAGCGAGTTTTAAAATTTACTTCAACTGCGTCTGTTTTGTCAGTTGTTTGGGCCTTTACTTCAAGTGTTGGCACACTCGTGTCTTTTGTTGTGGAAGTCTTAACTTTAGGTGCAAGCACAATCTTATCGTTTTTATCGACTGTGTACTTATTCAAATTTTCTGCAGCTGCGGCAATTTGGTCAACGTTGGAGGCCTTCACTCTAAGTGTTGACGCCCTTGTGTCTACTTTGCCGGCTGGAAGGTTTTTAACATTCGCCGCATTTGCGTGCAGTTCTTTCGTCATACCAGGCCACGTTTGTCTCGGCGCAGATATTGGGCCCTGGGCAACTTCTTGTTCCTCTCGAATCTTTATTCGTCCGTTTTTGTTGATTTTAGCCCTGGATAAGGGTAAGATCGATTCTGTGGGTGGACGTTTCATCCGCCTTTCGGCAACTTTAACGTTCCTGAGGCTCAAGCTTGCCTGACACTGTACACTCTGGCACGTTTTTGTATGCTTGTCTTCCGATTTGGGCGTGTCTGGACCTATTAGGTGTTGGCTGCTAGTAAGCGCTTTTAATGCTGATAAGATCTGTGGATTGCAACTTGTTTCGTCAATTGGCCTTAACTTGTCGAGTTTAAGCAGTTCTGCAAGTATCTGTGATTGTAGGTTCTTAAGATACTCTAGTCCTATCACTTTTTGCCGCATCTCTTTGCAGTGAGTATAACCCTCTAGGCATATTGTGTCACCAGTGTTAGTGCACGCAACTGTCGGTGGCCCTCGCAACTCAGTTGCGGTAGCCGAGGTGTTTAAACGATCGCCCCCTGGGCCGCGCGTCCGTAGTTCGCTGCTAACTCCGGTGTTAGTGCACGTAACCTCCGGCTGCCCTCGCAGCTCATTTGCGGTGGCCGAGGTGTCTAGACGGTCGCCCCCTGAGGCGAGTGTGCGTGGATCGATGCCACCTCTTGACCCGACCTTTTCCTCACGCGCGACAGTCGGGTCGTGAATGTCTGCGTTGATTTTGGGTTTTGCAAGCACAGATAACAACAAAATTTGGGATGGCCTACAGTTATGTTGCACTTGTATTCTACTCTAATATCCTGGCTAAGGTTACAATGTCAAAATCTATATTGTCTATACTAGTAGAAACTATTTCGGGTTGACCAGAGCAGGAAAGACAGCAAAAATATAGGCCAGCCAATACTCATGCTTGTCTTCTAATCTGATATCCAAGCTGTGGGTTTAAGTGTCAAATTGATGGTGTCTACGCTAGTAATAACGGTTTGACCGCGTAACTACAAACGAGATAGTCTGATCTGTGAGTATGCAACAATTATACACAAGCAGTATATTGATTAATGCACATGAATATATAAATTTTAGACTCAGCCTCTCCGCAGATATTCCTCAGTGAGCCTATGGAATTTGATTTGGACAGGTAGAGTGTGTAAACCAAGCCAATAATCCCAGCAGGATGCTCGATTTGGAGAAAAATTCCTGGTCGAAAAGCGATGGTATTGAAGGAAATTGGACGGAGAATCGTATAAAACAGTGTTTTTATTCAGTTTTACTCTGAAGACAATTTCTTTCAACGTAGAAGTTGAAATAACGTTGCCTTCGTGTTGCTCAAAAATGCAAACCGCGCGGGTTCAATTCAATTCAAGAGCGTGCCAAAACCCGGAGTGAAGACCCCAAAACTAACAAAGTTGCCACAGTTGAGGCAGATTTGAACAAGCTCGCTGTCAACAAAATAGATACGCGTGTGAAGGCCCTCAAAGTTTTAGTGCCCAGCCTCGCAAAACTGCATTGAAATTTCACTGAAGTCTATGTCCGGGAAGCAACAACGTCAGCCAGCCCGAGCCCGAGGCCCGCAATAGAAAACAAGGCTGGTACTGCACCAATAGACTCCGGTCTCAAACATAACCGTCAAAATAGCAGCACAAGAGCTGTAAGTCAGAAAGTAAGCGACAATGTCGTAGGCGTAAAAATGTCGCTAAGAGAGGATCCAAGGTCATGATACAGGGATTGGCAGAATCAACAGCAACCACTCCCATGGACCGGCATTCCGCAGACATCCAGCTCTTCGGTGCGCCTATGAACAAAATGCTGGGACCCAACGTAACAATCGAGTACGTTAAGGCATTCCGCCTTGGAAAACGGTCAGAGAGCCCACGTGGATTGATGCGTCCCAGACCTCTGAAAATGGTCATGGCCAGCAGCCAAGAAGCAAAGCTCATCCCGTCTAAGCGTTTTAAAATAAAAGACTCACCCGGGAGTTTTTTTCAGCAGGATTTCTCAGTTGCAGAACGAGACAAACGTCGTCAACTCGTTACAGAAATGAAGGAGCGACACAGCAAAGGAGAACAAAACTTGGTTATTTACAACAACCAAGTCATACAACGTCCATTGTTCTCACCTTGGACAGGTCCGTTCCGGATAACCATGCAATCGACCTAGTAGGGTGAGGGTTGAGCCCGAACGTAGAAACTACCCGAACAAACCGACAAAGGAAACTAAAGTGCATGTTCACCAATGCACAAAGCCTGCTGTCTTAATTAGACGAGCTTAAGATTACTATGTGCCAAGTGGAACCAGACGTGGTCTGTATAACGGAAACATGGTTATCCAGAAAGATAGAAGGTCGGGAAGTTGCTCTCCCCGGTTTTTAGCTGTTCCGAAAAGACAGAGACAGGCGTCAAGGTGGGGGTGTGCTCACCTATGTTAGACATGGCCTGCACGTGTCAAACAAAACTGACCAGCTCGCGTCCAATAAAGAGGCCTTTGGCTCACCGTCAGAACGCCGGGGTCTCAAGCCCTTGACATCTTGGCGGTTTATCGACCACCGTCAAACGATCCAGAGTCAGACAATAGCCTGATTGAGGAAGTTAAAGCATCTGCCGTGCGATCCAATATCATGATTATGTGCGACTTTAATGCTCCGCATATCGACTGGAACCTCAGTTCTGCGACAGGGTCAGAATTAAGTTTCGATCGCCGACTCCTACGCACGGTACAAAAAGCCTTTCTATCACAACACGTCTTATCTCCGACCAGGCAGCATGAAGGGCAACAGGCTAACTGCCTAGACATTGTACTGTCAAAAGCGCCTGACAGAGTAGACGTCGTAAATTGTTTACCCCCTCTTGGCAAAAGCGACCACGTAGTAATACAGTTGGAGTACTAAGTCTTCTCTGTACCTGATCGTAGCGCGACCGTTTAACACAACACATGGCACGAAAAACTTTAACCAAATGAAAACCAAAGTGCGCAGCGTAGACTGAAGGGAGGCATTCACCGGGTGTGTCCACGAAGATTGGACGGTGTTAAAGATTGTACTACACGAGCTAATCACTAGTTTCTGCCCCATCTCGAAAATGACAGCCACAAATAAGACCCAGTGGCTAATAAACACGCTGAAGAGGGAGGTTAACCGTAAAGAAAATCTGTTTCGAACGTATCGGAGAGAGAAGACCACCGAGTCGTACAACGAGTACAAAGCGCAGAGAAATAAGGTTAAGGGCCTTGTACTAAAAGCCCTCCAAAGCTTCTAGAGTGACCTAATAAACTGTGCAGTAGGAAATCCGAAGGTCTTCTACAACTATATTAGGCCATCTACCCGAAATAGACACCCCATCTCGTTGTTAAAAACGGATGGCGGCGCCGAAATTTGCGAGAACAAAGCAAATGCTGAGCATCTATCCGGGTTCTTTTACGAGAGAGGTCGAGCTAACTGTTACCAATTTTAGTACGAAGGAGATTCCGACTATTGACTCAGTTGTGCTTGCAGAAGTTACTGTCCTGCAAGGACTTCTTAAGCTCCAAGACACGAAGTCGCCAGGACCGGATGGCATAACTGCAAAGCTGTTGAAAGAGCTAGCCGTGGAGTTGGCTGACCCCCTACAATTACTCGGTCGGGCCTCACTAAACACTGGCCAAATGCCATCCGACTGGAAGACAGCTTGGATCTCACCCGTACACAAAAATGGGAGTCGGGCGTTCGCAAACAACTACAGACCAATAAGCCTTACTTCAATATGTTGCAAAATCATGGAGCGAATTATCAAAATAGAGTTTTTGCAATTCTTAGAGTGTCATCGACTTCTTTCTGATAAACAGCACGGATTCCGTAGAGGACGGTCCTGCTTGACAAATCTGCTCTTCTGTCTAGAGCAATGGACCACGGTGCACGCAGCCTTCATAGATTTCAAGAAGGCATTTGACACTGTGCCGCATCAAGTCTCCGATACAAGCTTAGATGTATAGGGGTAACAGGCAACCTTTTGCGATGGATCGAAAACTCTCTGACTGGCCGAACTCAAACCATATGCATTGGTGATCAGCGATCGGCCGAGGTGGCAGTTGATAGTGGGGTCCCCTAGGGTTCTGATCTGGTTCCTATCCTTTTTCTTATACATATCGACGACTGCATAAGTGGATAAGACTGCGAAACCGCAATGTTTGCTGACGATTTAAAACTCTGGAAGGTCATTCTTAGCGAATACGACGAAGCAAATCTGCAGGCAGATTTGCACCGAATCGAGCAATGGTCAAACAAGTAAATCCTGTCATTTAATGTCGCCCAATGCAACATAATGCGTATCAGTAGTACTAACACTTCGTATCGGAGGGTTTACAACCTAAATAACACACCGCTGCCAGAAGTAGAGGCCCAGAAGGATCTTGGGGTGTGGTTCACTTTCTCACTTAAGCCATCACTCCACAGCCTAAAGGTGGCCGAATCCGCAATGTCGAGCTTGTATCTAATCAAGCGCGCCTCTGTTAAGTTTGATAAGGTTGCCTTTGGCAAGGTCTTCAGCGGGTTTGTGCGACCCCAACTGGAATTAGCCATCCAAGCCTGCAAACCTTGGACAGTCAAAGACAAAAACCTTGAAAGGGTACAACGATGGGCAACTAAGTTAGTGCGAGGCCAAGCGTACTTTCCTTACGAGACACGACTGACCAATCTTGACTTATTTCCTCTGGATTACAGAAGGCTGCGCAGTGACCTGATACAGGCATTTCGCATGCTGCGGGGTCAGAATTGTTGCCTAGCATCCAACGATTTCTTTGACCTGGCCACTACTAGATTGCGCGTACACCCTCTCAAACTACGCGTGACTGGGGCAAGGTTGAACTTACGAAAATTCTTTTTCTCTAAGAGGGTAATCTGGGCATGGAATGCCCTTCCTGCGGATATTGTCATGTCCCCATCTGTGGACACGTTTACGATGCAGTTGGATCAGCATAGAAAAAGGCATTATCTGCAATGAAGCGAGCTAATTACATTACAGTATAACTTTTTTGTTAAAAAAACATACTGCTCGCTACTTTTCAGCAGTATGTTTGTTTCGAATAACTGATTGCAAGTTTCGTCCTCTGGTTTGCATGGGCATATGATGGGTACATCTCCGACACCGTGACCACCGCAGTCATCTCCCCGTGTGACCATTATGATATTGAACAACCGCGATGGCCTCCTCCTGACATGATCCAAACACTTTCAGCAGCCGGACGTCCGATTTACATGTCCCTTCGCCCCCCCCCCCTACAGGCGACAGTTTTTTCCTTAAAATCCCACAAATGGCATTCAAAACTAGACTTATGAATGATGTCTGAGGAGTTTTTTTACTGTCTGCCCCCCGTACCGCAGTTCCATTACTGGCAACGCCATATGTTCTGCGTGATAGCTAAGTACAAAGAGGGAGTTCAAAGGTCTTTACCTATATTTCCCTAATAAAACTTAACTGAAGTGAACTCACGCTTATTGAGGGTTACTATTTTACGACCTGATCGATGTATGCAACATTTGTAACCACACATTCTGCATGAATATAGGAATAGTGTTAGCAGCATTGAATTTCGTATCCAAATCACTTCAACGAATATTGTTGAGTGGTTTGGGATATGTGCAATATATGAAATGCTGTGCTGACTGTGTTATCGGAGCCGAAGTTATTGCAACATCATTTTCACTACCATCCTCAGAGGGTGGCGGTGAAACAGACGGCATTATTGCTAGTTTAAACTCGGATGGCTAAGTTATCACCAATGTATCACTTCATTTTTGGTTACCGAAGTGATTGGCGAAAGGCGAAATCGTCGACTACAGAAGGTTCCCCAAGGCAAGAAGTCAGTAAGACCAAATAGGTAGGACAGTGTACTGTGAAAAGGAGCTAACAAAAGGCTCTGTAGAAACAACGTGCGCACACTGAGTAAGCCAGTTGACGTGTATCTGGTCTGTGCCACCGCGCAGAGGTTACGGGATGCTAGGGCGCTCGCCAGCCAATCAGCAGAAAGGGCCAACTCGCGAGAGGCAAGAGCGAGACATCAAGACGACCTTAAGGCTTGTCACGACCGCGACGCCTGCGTGGTTCGGACAAAGGCAGCATGGGCGCTGCGGCGAATTTGGCCACACGCGTGCGAGTGCAGCACATATCTTGACAGCGATGAAAAGTGTGAATACAGGGGGATAATTCAAGGACCGCCACATGATCTACTCTATGCCGTAGGAAGGATACTACGCTGTCCTGACTCAATCATTTTGCCTGAAGGTCATTCAAATTCGCAAGCGTCCGACGACCTACATCGCGTGCTTCAGCAAGCTAAAAGCAAATCAGTTTTAAGTGATCGTTGACTTGCGCATAAGATACTGCATTGTCGCTTTACTCACCCTCCGGTATCCGACGTGAAAAAGACCGAAAGCGGCATCATGCACAGGTAGCTGTCAGGACCAAAGATGCCCCCTGCGGGCGGCACTGGGCCCCCATCTTATGGTCCTCCTTTCTGGTATTTGTACTTGTTACGGCTCTGATCATGCCTAATCTAGCCGGCCTCGATGATTAAACGGACGGTACCTCTTCAGGCGTGACGATTGGTGGCAGCGAATCTGGATGGCTCTTCCCGGTTTCTTCTCCAGCACTGGAGACTGAATATCGAAGGTCTAAAAAACCACTTCCATTTCCCGACGGGCTGACGTGACCCAGTTTTTGAGCTGACGCCCCCTTCAACGTTTCCAATAAGGTAGCGGTTGCAGGTCGAGGGTGGTAGCACTGTGTTCCTGAGGCTGACGATGACAAACGTGCCCAAACCACCTCAGTCATCTTTCCTGAATGCCATGGGATATCCTTGTGATTTTGTTGCAGCGAGTACGGACTGTCTCGAGGGAGACAAATCCGTGTACTTTACCCGAAGGATGCTCCTCAGGCAGTAGTGGTCAAATACGTTCAGCTTTCTTTTATCTTCTGCGCTCATAGCCCACCATTCACATCCGTATAGGCTAACGTACCGCACAGATGCACGGTACACGCGGATATTTGTGGAGATAGCAATATCACGTCGGGTGCGAAGAAACTTATAAAAGTTGGATAAAAGTCGCGATGCTGCGTCAATTCGGCACGAAGGGTCATCTTTTCACTATCCATTCGGCGGAAACATCGCTTTGAGTTATTTGAAACGGCCCACTACGTCAAATTGATCGCCATTCAGCAGGGATGCAGCATGTAAACACTTTGGTCTTCCCAGCGTTAATTGACAAACCGACTGATTTAGCGATCTCGTTCTGCCGTGACACTATAGACTGTAGATCGCTAAAGATTGAAACTAATAAAGCGATAGCATTGACTAATCGAGGTCCGTCAACCGGTGCCCGAGCGCAAGCTCAATACCGTCACTTTCCCGTAGGGCCTTCCCAAGAACACAGTCAATAGGCGACAGGCTGCAGCCTTGTCGAACGCCTGCCCTTCGTAATTCCTGATGGCAGCACAATCTGGAAAACGTCTGCCATACCCTGATGCGGCCTCGACGTGGCACTGCTAATCTACAACACGATCCGTTTCGGCGAAAAAGCACACAGACACAAAGGCGTCCAGCTGGTTGTCGCCATCAAAAACCTACTGCAACAAAGCCCATGTCAGCCAATACAGCATATCACCTGGAAACTACGTGCGACAGCAATATCGTTGACACACGCAGTCTTCCCCTCCCTTTCGGGCGTCTCTGGTCGCAGTCAACAATAATAAGGGTGTTACCAGTAACAATTGTTGGGGAGAGAGTGCACTTTAAGGTTATGTGCCCAGTTAAGTCCGCCCACATGTGCTTGTCTGCCTTTTTCATACAATCCAGAAATTGTGCTAAGAATTTTACGCTCAAAAATTTTAATGAGACCTGTAGCACATTATTGTTTGCCCATCACAGTTTGCAGAACTTAAAGTCTCTTCTTAGCGACTGCTAGCACGTGCGTAGTCAGGTCCGGCCAATCGTCTCTCTCAGGCTGACTCACGCACGACTTCGCTGGAGGCGCTGTACCAAATTCAGTACTATTATACTTCGGACGCCGCCGTCTCGCGGGCGAATGTGTCTCCGTCAATGAACTTCCAATCTAGGCTTTGCTAATTATGGAAAGAATCCGACATTTTCCTCCTTGGCTTACACATATTTATCTATCTATCTATCTCGCTCTCTCTTTCTCTCTCTCTCTCTCTCTCTCTCTCTCTCTCTCTCTCTCTCGCCATACACAAGCATGGCTTGGAGATCACAGTGGTTACATCCGGGGCCGGCAACTTATAGTCCGCGACCAATATCTGACTCTTTAGATGATTACGCATGACTTTTTCCGAAACTTCAGATTTTGTAATGTTAGTTACTCCTTAGCTATTTTAGTAGTGGGTTGTACTCGGATAACTACAATCATCAGGCCGAATTCCAGGCTAGAAGTTAAAAGACAGAAGTCACCAGAAGGAGTGATTTACTATGTAGAGAACTCTCAATCGGTGTCTCACGTGGCAGTGACCACTGGCGAAGCCAGAGCTAATAGTAATAGCGTCTAGCCAGACCTTGGGAGCTTGAGACAGTGGCGGCGGCTGCGTCAGTAGGATTGCGGAGCAGGTTCAAGTGTTCTGTTATTGGTGTCTTGCAATTGCCCGAAGGGATGTTGCTTGCAGAGATCTTTGCTACATCAGTCAAGGGGTGGGTATTTAAATGGCCCTAAGGTAGGCGGACTTATTTGGTCCCGCGTTTATGCTCGAGTCTGTGTGTGTGACTGAATATACTGCGGTCAACTGGAGGGCTGCCAGAAAACCAAAGGAAAGGGGACGCTCGCGCAGCTGTTATCGGTTAGTCAGAAGCAGCTACAAGGTCAAGCTTCGAGGGCCGGGGTTGTCGGTGAAAACGAGCACTGGAAGCGTTGTTTGTGACAACACATGACTTTTTAGGCTGCGGCTCTGGGAGAACGAAGTGGGGAGGAGGGGCTGGCATTGTGGCCGTCCACACAAGTCCAATGACGTGCTACCGCCGAGACGCGTATAAGGATCTCGTTAATTTCGACCAATCTCTGGCATTTCGGCACTCCTAGGTTTGACCAGCCGAGTCCGTTTCCGCCTTGCCGACGGCAGCTGCTTCCATTTTCCCCGAGTCTCAGCATTGTTGACAAACTCAGTAAATAACAGACGTTCTAGTAAAGCACGACAGCCCGCAGACTTCAGCTCAGTTTGGTCAAGGTCACGCTGGCAGACAAGGCTACCTTACGCGCATAGACCAGCTGGCTTTTTCAAATGAAGTGCCGCGTGTTTATGTCCCCCAGACAGACCAAACAGTCCATTCGCAGAACTCTGCTGTCTGGCCCTTCAAATCCTCCCTACCATCTGACTACCTTCTTTCATCAGACGGAATCGTCTCAGTGTAGTGGTTATCGTAAATCGCATATCTTTGAACGGGCACTCTCTCAAATTTGCCCAAAGTTAACCTCTGCAACAAAGAGTATGGCGGAAAGAAAAAGCACTGAGGAGTATCGTACACTTAAGGACAAATAGGCCGATTAATTCGCCTTTGTGGAAATAACAGGTTATGCAGCGTGTATAATTTACAATGTTACCATATCATCGATGAAAAGGTCGAATGTAAATTGCCAGCTTAACACGCAACGGCGCGAAAAATGGCCGGAGAGAGATCGAGCGTTTAAAAAAAATTGCTGGAAGAATATGGAAATAAAAAACATTGGTCTGGTTTTGCGCAGAAATGTACGCTGGTTATCAAAACAAACGATTCACAACCATTTTGCTGCTTGCTTGAACGATAAATGTACTTTTCTCGAAATGAAGGGCATAAGGCATCGTCAACTAGCCAGCCCTGAGTGGCTCCTCACGCTTTACTATCCCGTGGATACGACCAAACATATGAAACAACTCAAAGTTTAATTGCAACGCAATAGAAATACAGTGTTATTCCATCAACAATCCATGGTCTGTTTTGAAAATAAGCTGTAACTTTTCATCATGGATCTTGCAAAACTTGGTTTACTACATTTCGAAACGTGTGGCAATATAAAGATTCACGCAGAGTGAGTGAGTTCATTTAAAAGTTTGATCTCAACCAACGAGATGGTTTAATGTCTAGTCTCCCACAGTCGTTGGAAACACGCCTTGGAAAAAGTGAGAGCACACTGGTCTTTTTAAGTTCACCACCCATCCAACCAAATGCTCACTGAACGACTTGGCTGGCCTGAAGGCCATTTACCTGTGAGTGAATAAGTGCAAGTCACTCAATAAAGATTTGAAAAGAATTGCACGACATAAAGCGGAGTTGGCAAGCAAAAAATTCCGACAGAAATTTAAAAAATGTCAACCCGAAGACCAGCTGATAAAGGAAATATACCACACACTGCAGCGTGCAAGTCTTGCTGTGTGGACCCTGTTTGGACCTACGTTAGCATGTGAGAAGTCACTTTCACATCTTAGGTCCATCAAGTCAACCCTAAGATCACGTCTAACGGATGAAAGTTTCGAAATTTGCAAAAAACCATCAGCAAATCCATTCACCGCTTGAGGTCGCATTAAAAATGACTATCATAATATTTTTTTCGAAGGCTTATTATATTGAAAACAGGCGAAAACAGCAGAATTCTTTGACATCAACAAATTTCGAGACAGCTCATCAGCTGCTTCTTGTCATTGCATAAGAATGTTAACGAAGACACATACAGGAGTGGTAAATCTCACAGAATTACTGGTAACAGCAAGGAACCTGAGTCAGTTTAAAAATTTAGTTGCATCTTAAAATATAAAATATGGCTGTCATTTAAACATATTTCCTTTCCTGAATTCCTGAGTTATAAAGGTTGCCAACCCCTGGATTAGAACCTTCCATAATGATCGTAGCATCTGCAATATTCTCGTAAGTGTTACAAACACAGACAAAAATATATTTTCGTCAGCGTATACCTCGAGAAGTGTGTATGCAGTCGTCCAGACCACTGTGGAAAGCATACGATATTGCTGTTGGTAAAAAACTTGGACAGGCACGTTTTACTTTCAGCTTTACCTGTAACCATCAACATTTTTCTGTTCCGCAGGATCGTCCTGTGCGTTTTAATCTTCTTGCTTTGTACCTGGCCACTTATGTGGATCATGGAAGAGCATTATGTGGAAGGGCTTAAAAAATTTCGAAAGTATTTTCCAAGAAATTTCACTAAGGTAATGCGAATGTTCTTATTATTAAATAAATGTTTCCTGATGTTATTGCTTTGACTTCTTAGATCATGTCAGTACTCACCAGTAGTTTTAAAACTATAATGTTTTGCGCAATTTTAAAAAAAAATATTAGTTGCTTGGCGATTATCAATGCCTTAGAAGACATTACTATTTAAGAGGATTTCCTCTATCTGTAACCATTCAGAGACGCAAAGTGAAATATCACGATTGCTTCCGATAGCGGCAACGCTAGTGCGTAACGCTCAGGTCGGCGAATGTCCTGGATTCGAATCCCGGAAGATCCACACCTTAGATTGGGTATGAATGGTTTATGACGGCTAATAACTCAGAAATTGATATACAACTCCATATACCCACTTAATTATACCACAAGAGGAAGGAGAAGAGGGGTTGAGCTATTAGACTGTGTTGGACTGACGTTTCCAAGATACACTCGTTTTCATCTTCGGACTGTAGGGCGTACTCTGCTACAAGTTTTGAATCAATACTTCTCGCGGTCAACGTCTTACTATGACCGGGTGCAGTGCACGTCTGTTCAAACGTCTGTTGGCCGTTGGTTCTTGGCGGCCTATCCAGTTTCTCCCATTTACCGGCTCGCGTCTTCTGCCTGCCCTTCGCCGCTGACGTGGTTGTTTTTCTTACAAATGGTTCAGAGTGGACAGCGAAATCTTCTAAAGTGTGTTTGACCCACGTTTAGCACGCCCAGGACGACTTGATTGCGTTGTTTATGTATATATGGCTCGAGCAAGAACAATAAGATGGAACTGGCAAACAGTGCGGTCAGTAAATGGGAAGGGGAAAGGGGCGAGAGGCAGATAAATTGATTTTCGTTTATGAACGTTCAGATATCGCTAAATAACTGTCTTCGTTCTGTTCTACCTCGGGGCTCAGCTTCCAGTCTCACCGGAAATCTGCAGCGACGTGCTCTGTTTACTCAAGCACGCAAACAGTTGATTAACTGTTCGACGGATAGATATGCGCCAGCAGCCGCTCATCAGCTAGTGATATAGACAGATTACCATTGTCAGAAGGGCAAATGAAGAGATAAATGAGATTTCAAGGCTTACCTGCCCTTCATATGTCAATGATATTCAGACGCAGGAAATGCAACACCCGAGATTCGACACCTATAATACGCTAAAATCAAAAGTTTATTTTCCAGCCGCAAATGCCTAACTGATCTTACATGCTCATATATGATATCAACCTTAATAAAAAATTGTTTCTTCTTCAGTTTTGGAAATATTGCAATAGAGAAGAATACCAACAGGTTAGTTTCACAAAGTGCTACTGCATGCAGCTCCCCCCTATTGCCTATGCAAGTTTGTTCCATGCACGATGTTGTTGTCATTCTGAGTCCGCTATTCAGCATTGAAATGTTTAAGCTTGCATATGAGATAGCGAGTGAGAAAGCTGTACTGTCTTATCATTGGGAACAGAATTTGCGTAGGTGGACGAGTTGAATAATGCATAAATTGGTAGTAACTATCCGAAATAATTTCAGGGAATTGGAATCAAAATGGTTAATAAAATAAATGCGGCTGTGTAAATTATCCTTGATGATTTGTGGGTCGTTTATAGACGCCAAGAAAAAGTGCCAGGTGAAAAACAATTTTATTCTTTCGGCCTCAATTGCATATCGGCTGTAGATCAACATTTAGATATTAAAGTAAAACACCGAAATATGGGCTTTTGCTCATTTTTTAGAAACGCACAATAACTTTAGAAAAATCGACCTAACAAAGAGGCTCCTAGAAAAGAGATTACGTGAACACATACCGGTCTGGTTGAGTAAAGGCGAAACTAAATCGACCTCGAGCTCTATTATTGCCCACCTGGTTGACACAAATCACCGAGTCGATACTAGTGAAGCTCTTCAGATTGCCTACCGGACACCAACCAACCTCTCCTGAGGCCTACGCCAACGGGTGCTTGCAACAGCAGAGGCAGTAGCTATACGCCTAATGAATCCAGTACTGTGCTGCCAAAAAACCCTAACACAAGCTCTTTCCCTTTCGTGGCCAACACCGATGCCAGAAGATGATAGCATATCACCACCACCCAAGAGTGGCGGTCGCTCAACCAACATGCTGAGCACCTGCGCAGACTGAAAATGTCCGCAATAGCCAATTGGCGCCTAACTCAGAAACTATTAAGTTTTGTACGCGCTCAAAATTTCATTGTTTGCAAAGTTAAGGCCCTGAAGAAAATTGCCAAAAAGCATGTTTTGTCTGACAAATTGACTTTTCAAGGTGGACATATATTTGGACAGATTCTGTAGTACGATAATCAAACAGCAACCGCATTGCGCTAGAAATAGAAAACAAACATTAAAAACTAAGCAACAGAAACCTTAACTAAAGTTAAAATAATAGAGAAAATAGTACAAAAAAAACTAGCCATGCCTACAACGAATAAAATTAAAAGTATCCCCCAGGAACTGTAAATCTTGCCGTATTGGGCTACAGTCCTAAGCATAAAAAGGCCTACTTAAAAGTACTAAGCAGTTGTTTAAGCGTATTTTTTAAACGCTGCCACATGTTTATGTCCATAATTTATTGGAGTATTTCCCGTTTTACAGATATTTCGGATCGAGAAAAGGGATTGGGAACTTGCAGGAAAGCGAAAATTTTATCTCTTAGAAGCCAACTATTTGTGTTGTGCAATGATCGCCCGTTTTTTCTCTACGCTATCAATAATCACCTTGAATAACGTAAACGATGTGCTGATTATTCTTGTTTGCAACGCAACAGATGCCCTCGATCTGGTGCAGAATTTAAGCTTTGAAATCAAGCCTTTGTTTCGCAGCCAGATTAGGAGCATACTTTTTGTAGTCCACCTCAGTCAGCTGCTGCTTTGCCTCAAAAGAACGTCTCTACTGAGGAAGGAAGCTCCAAATGGCAGAAAGCGTGATGGAGATCTTCCCTGGAAGGTATTGGATCTAATTCTGCCTGTTTTACTGCAAGACCTGCCCTTTCTGTGTGTACGGCTTACGATGTTTTCTCATTTCAAAACGTCAACTCTTCGTCTACCTTTTTACACCATCAAAAACATTGTCTTCATTGCATTGCAGTGCCTACGGGTTCTGATTGCAATAGTTTTACATTTCATTGGGTTTTAATCACACAGTCAACGAGAGGGATTGTGCTCTTTTGTTTTCCAGTACGTCTAATGACTGCAAGAATTCGTCTGTGTGTTCGTCTTCATTACAGCTCCATTTTTATTTCTTTGGAATTCTAAAAATAAAGAGACGTTAGCACATATTGAATCCTGAATGACGCCGGCCATATTTGAAAGAAGACGCAAGTGAGCACAATTTTCCGTATTTCTTCTTTACGCATATCAAACTTTCTGACAAGAAACGAACGCAGTCCTAGGGCCTTCTGTTCAGATACCGGCACTTAAATAACCACTAACTGATGCACGTTTCTGAAGTGTTCAAATGATGTTCGAACGTCAAAAGAAACAAGCAATTTATTTTCCTGTTGCAATACTCCTGCCCGTACTTAGTCGTCACCTTAATTAGAATCTGGAAGCTAAATTAAGACGCCCGGATAATTACCGACACCCAACAGTAATACAAGAGACCTCGCTCTAATTGAGCCGCAGACGATACATATTTTAAAATCAAACCCCTTACTAGTTCCTCCATGTAACTTAACCCAAACGTAACATTAAACTTGCATGTCTCCTAAATTAAGCGCAAAGCCACTTGCTCTAAAGGTAACCTAATACCCGGCTTTTAAATGTTCTTCTGAATGCACCAACCTGTCAATGTACACTTTCGGCGCTGTTTGTTGGAAGTTGAAGTAGGAATAGAGGTAATGCACATTGCAGGTCCATGACAACTAGGTTCAAAAATTGCAGCACGAGGGCGTTATGCAGTGTCAAAGACATGCGCCCACTTGGGTTCGTAGTCGACACACCGACATGCAGAACAAAAGTGCGAGGTAGGAATACCTCGTGGGGCTATCACAGGTGGTTAAGCGAGTCAAACCCAGCAACTGCGATCTTCAGACCATGGCTACTTAATGGAGAAGTCAGTAAAGGACAGAGTAGTAGGAAGAGATTATTGTGTACACAGGATGGAGAATAGATGGAGGAATTCTGACTTTGGAGCGCACGACCATCCAGTACATTGACCGGGTCCCAAATACGAGTTTGAGAGCAGTCAGACCAGTATACAGAGTGGGAAAGCGTTCATTGTCTAGGTCGGCCTGTGATTGGTTGGACACCGTACAGGTGGATAGCGTGTGGGTGGTCCATGTCTAGCGGTCGCAACGACCTTGAGGTCCAGACAGATTAAGATCATGACAGGAAGGCAGACATCGGCAGGCAACGGCCCACTACAGGGCCGCCTATGAGCGCGCGGAGCGCACTCCTCGGTTTTGCGGGCTCCTGATTTAAGGGAAGAGGACGGGCAGGGTATGTCAGGGAAATAATTAGATTGCAATAATTTTTAAAATAAAAAAAGTAATGAGGGTAACTTTGGGCGCGTATTCAAACCTCGGGCGAAAGACTGAAGGATGCTATAATATCATAGCAAAACCCTCACCGGACCAACGGCAAGCGCATTGATGCCAGTGGATTGTGCCCCAACTTCGGACGGGGTCGATAAATTAAATTTTCAAGTGGTACCAAAAACCCCACTGAAAGAACGGCGAAATACTAAAAGTTGGATTTGTGGAAATTCAC
>JAYGXS010000001.1:114415054-114429674 GCA_036362985.1 Ligula intestinalis | reverse complement strand
GTGGTTGATAAACCAGGAAACCACGAGTCCAGCAGGGCCAAACGCAGGTGTATACGCCAGCAGAAGGCGGATGCAGAACGGCCTGCAAAAGACCAACCAAAGCCCTCAGTTTTATCGCGAGACAGAACTTGGAGCACGCCATGTGAACAAAAAGGAAGACAACCATTCCAAAAGGAGACTTCTGAAGAAAAGAAAGTTGAATTGGACCAAAGGGCAAACGGTAACTTAGAATAAAATGCTACCAGCAAAAGGTCCATAGAATCTTTCACAGATCTAGACTTCGAAACCCCTGCTGCTACTCTGCTTCAATGCGATGTGACCACGGCCCAAGCTCGAGCAAACCGTAAGCAACATATAGTGATACAGGGTGCACCAGAATCAACGGCTACAGTTGCTGGGGATAAGGTGGAGCACGATCACGGTCTCGTTCGGCAGGACGCTAAATCACTGCTAAGGGGCACTGAATCTGTAAAAATTCTCAAAACATTTAGAATAGGCAAGGATCAGCCGCCGAATGGCTCAAGCTCTCGGCTACGACCATTAAAGGTCATTTGGGACACCGAAGCGCAGGCACAGCTTATGCTGGAAAGAAAATCGTCTCTGCGGACCATGCATGCTGGAGTTTTCTTTCAGCCGAATTATGAACCAAAGGAACGCAGGAAAATGCGACTTTTAAAAAACGATCTAAACGACCGAAAGAACAAAAGCGAAACCGGCCTACAAATAAAAGGAGGAGAAATAGTCCACATTGAACGAAATTTTCTTTGGCCGGAAGTAGTCAGGCGGAAAACTTAACCAAGATCAACCGGCCGGTTCTAGAAGATAGCACAAGCAATAGTGGCCGCTGCCTCGAAATCTATCATACCAATTGTCAGAGTCTCTTCAATAAACTTGACGAACTCAAAACAATCGTATCTGAGCAGAAACCGCATATAATTGCATAAGCAGAGACTTGGCTGACCGAAGCAATAGGGATCAGCGAAGTCAGCATTGAAGGCTATCAACTGTTCCGCTGCGACAGATCTCAACGTAGGGGCGGAGGAGTGGCACTTTATGTAGCCAATGAAATTTCCTGTTGTCAGAGGGAAATCGCAGGCATAGCCATACGACGATATGAAATTGTTTCATGCAAAATTAAGATAAGGCAACATCCGGCGCTCAATTTATGCGTTTTTTATCGGCCTCCCGGCTCCAGCGAAAGTGACGACGTAGAACTGCTAAGTTCACTGACGGTTATCTGTAAACAGGAAAATCTATTACTCCTGGGTGATTTCAACGCTCCTGGCATCGATTGGATGAGGCCTGGAGTAAAGGCCGCAGCAGCACCTTTCAATTATCAACTACTTCAGTTTTCTTTGGACGAATATCTCATTCAACACATAGACTTCACAACCCGACTGCGAGAAGGCCAAAGATCAAACTGTCTAGATCTCGTTTTTAGTAAAGAAGAGGGGATAATAAGGGAAGTGAACTCACAACCGCCACTTGGGTTAAGCGACCACGTTGCTTTTACCTGCGTGTGTTACGTATTGTCTCCAAAATTGCAAATTAAGAGGCGCAGCAATATTTGGAAAGCTAATTTTGAAGAAATGAGACGTACCGCTTCCGCAGAAAACTGGTTACCCAGTACGAACGATACAAATGAATTATGGCAACATATCCAGGGGACTTTAGAGCGCTTAATTGAAGTCCATTGCCCAATGAAAGTAAGAAGACCATGTTCCAGACCTCCATATGTCAACCAGCCGATAAAAAGGGCCATGAAGAAGAAACAAAGGTTGTGGAAAAAGTACGAGCATCTTCAAGATTCAACATCACTTGCCGAATATAAAGCGCAACGAAATATATGCCGTAAGGAAATACGAAATTCTAGAACTGCCTTTGAGCGTCAACTTACAACACAAGCCACAATATGTCCAAATAAGTTTTATGGATACATCCGCAGTCAAAGGAAGCACCTGGACGACATTGGAACTCTAAGGGATAACCTCGGGAACGTAGTAACGGAAGGACCGCGGAAAGTAGAGTTACTGTCAGAGTTTTTCAGATCGGCGTTTACGATGGAATCCCCCAACGATAATTCGGGAGTATAAGTGGGCGAATGTGCTGCCGATATTGAAACTGTTACCTTTTCTGTCGCAGACGTAAGACATGTCCTCAGTCACATCAAACCAAACAAGTCTCCTGGACCGGATGGGATCCCTGGACTGATACTTAAAGAACTGTCGACCGAGCTATCGGTGCTTCTTTCAATTCTGTTCGAGCTTTCCATGCGAACAGGGGACTTGCCTTTGCAGTGGAAGACGGCCAACATCGTACCGTTGTATAAGAGAGGTAGCAAGATGTCTACAAACAGCTTTCGGCCCATAAGATTGACTTGCCTTTCCTGCAAAATGATGGAGGTCCTTGTGAAGCAGGCCATACTAAGATTTTGCGATGAAAGTGACATCATACAAAATTTTCAACATGGCTTTCGGCGAGGGCGCTCCTGCCTTTCAAATTTACTGACTTCAATTGAGGCTTGGACAAGTGCTTTAGAAGAGGGCTTCGAAGTGGACGTAGTGTACATCGATTTCCGCAAAGCTTTTGAGAGCGTGCCCCATCAACGCCTTTTACACAAACTGAGCGTTCTTGGCATCAAGGGAAAATTTTTGGACTGGATCAGGTCATTTTTAGTCGGTCGAAAACAACGCGTTTGCATCGGGGAGGATAAATCGGACTGGGTTGACGTAGTTAGTGGGGTTCCTCAAGGCTCCGTTCTCGGTCCTCTACTCTTCATTCTCTATGTAAATGACAGCCTTCAAGAACTGGACTGCGGTAAAATCATGTTCACCGATGACGTTAAACTCTTGCAGGTCATTAAGCGCCCAAGCGACCGAGATGCTCTGCAAAATAATCTTTGCAAACTGCAGACGTGGTCTGAGAGATGGCTGCTGGATTTCAATGTGTAAAAGTGTGCCGTCCTCCACCTGCGTCCAACAAACTACCCTTTCCCCCAGAGCAGCAGGAAATATCACCTGAAAAACATCCAAATTCCCGTAGCATCTACGCAAAAAGACCTAGGCATTTGGATACAGAGTAATCTGAAGCCCTCATTACAGTCTGTCAAAGCTGCAAATAAAGCCACGAGAGTGCTGCACGCTATCAAAAGAGCGTTTCTAGACTTCGATGAAGATCTCTTTGGCAGAGTGTACGGCACATTTGTTCGACCACACTTAGAGTATGACATACAGGCGTGGCGGCCATGGCTAGCAAAGAACACAGCATGTCTGGAGAAAGTGCAGCGTCGGGCAACAAAGCTAGTAAGAGGTCTAAAAAACCACACTTACATAGATAGACTGGCATGCCTAAATTTATTCCCTCTGCATTACAGGCAACAAAGAGGGGATCTTATCCTAGTTTACAAGATAATAAACGGTCTTGAGAAAGGATTACGCTTTGAAGACATCTTTCAGTGGCACCTCTCGCCTCATCTCCGTGGGCACACAATGAAGCTGCGCACGAAAATGTCCAAGCTAAACCTCCGCTCTGAATTCTTCACGCAAAGTGTCATACAACAGTGGAACAACCTTCCACAGTCAGTCGTGGAGGCAACTTCCCTTCAAATGTAAAAACAACGCTTGGATAATTACATGCGTCCCCTCTCCTCTCTCCAAGTCTGAACTCTAAAAACCAGACATATATTGTAAAAAACAATGCTACTCTCCTCCCTCCAAGTCTGACCTCTAAAAAAGCCAGACATATATTGTAAAAAACAATGCTACTCACTGTTTGCCAATACTATGTTAGAAGTGGTAAATTTACACGTGCTACATAGGGTTTAAAAAGGCATTGCCTATTATCCTCACCAAATAAACTAAACTAAAACTAAACTAACACACCAAAACCGTACCTAAAGACTCCCAACTGGATGGTGATCATGGTGTAGTTGTTCAAAAGTTACAAGAAGCAACTTCAGACAGTTCTAACGACCAAGCAGTCACACCACCCAGTTCGAGCTCCAGGCCCACTGCAGCGAAGATGGCGAAAACCTCAGCTAAAGGCACACGACACCGAGAGGATCATGAATACTGTCTAGTTGTATAGAAATAAAGGAAGATATTTTAGACCGCTCAAACGACCAGAACGATCCGGACTTGGTTTCCTTTAACAATGTCCTGAGCGATCTGTTCCCGCCTGGTAAAACATTTGAAGTGCTCAAGTCATTTCGTATCGGGAAAAGGCCGGCAGATAATGCAGAAATGCTCCGACCCAGACCGCTAAAAATAGTATTTAAAAACAAGGAACATGTTCAGGTAATCCTGTCTAAAAAATAACCTACGTCACGCGCATAAAGAGTTTTTTTTTCCACCGGACTACTCCCTGGAGGAACGGCTGAAACGCCGAGAACTTGTAACGGAACTACAGTCGAGGAAGAAGAATGGCGAGGCAGGCCTAAAAATCTTCAACGGAAGATAATTCAGAGGGAAACAGCGAATCAACCCGTAATACTCCGAACGCAGGTCAGGAAGTGACTGTCACAATGCACAATGACTGTCATACCAATGCACAAAGCAAGCTCTCCAAATGAGATGAGCTTAAGATTATTATGTGCCAACTGGAACCAGACGTCGTCTGCATAATAGAAACATGGTTGTCCACGAAGGTAGGCTCTCTCCGGGTTTCAAGTGCTCCGAAAAGATAGAGTCGGGCGTCCAGATGCGGGTGTGCTAATCTATGTCAGACACGGCCTGCTCGTGTCCGGCAAATCCGAAAACCTTTCAGGCAGTATTGAGGCAATATGGCTCACTGTTAGAACACCGGGGTCACAGACCCTTGACATAATGGTGACCTACCGTCCACCATCGAGCAACCAACAGTCAGGCACTAGTCTGATAGAAGGAGTCAAAGAATTTGCTAGGAGATCCGATGTCATGATCATGGGAGACTTTAATGCTCCCCATATCGACTGGAATGTGAGTTCTGCGCCGAGCTCAAAAGTAAATTTCGATCGACGACTCCTGCACGCAGTACAGGCATCTTGCCTAACGCAACACGTCTTATATCCGACCAGACTACGCGAAGGGCAACAAGCCGATTGCTTAGACCTAGTACTTACCAAAGCGCCTGATAGCGTGGACGTCGTAAACTGTTTACCACCTCTCGCAAAAAGTGATCACGTAGTGCTACTTTGGGTATATTCACTCTTCTCTGTGCCTGATCGTAGTGCGGTAACCAGACGCAACATCTGGAGAGGGGACTTCAAACAAATAAAAACCACAGTGAGCGGGATAGACTGGAACAAAATACTCAACGGGTGCGTTCTCGATGATTGATCGGAATTCAAAGCCGTTTTACATGGACAAATTACCGATTTCTGTCTTATCACGGTAAAAAAGTAACAAATAGGCCTCGATGGCTCATGCCGACGCTAAAGAGAGATGTTAACCGCAAAGGAAGGATGTGGAAAACCTATCGCAGAGAGAGGAACACCGAATCGTACAATAGGTATAAGGCGCAGAGAAACAGGGTTAAGAGTCTGATACAAATTAGCCGCCAAAACTTCGAGAGTAATCTAATAAACCCTAAATTTTTCTTCAGCTATGTAAGACAATGCACTCGAAATAGAGACCCTTTTCCTCTGTTAAAAACAAACAACGGTGTAAAAATTTGCGAGATTAACGAAAAGGCGGAACATCTATCCTGCTTCTTTCAGTCGGTCTTTACGAGAGAGGCTGAGTTCACCGCTATAAACTGCAGTGTGGGTGAGATCCAGACCATAGAATCGGTTACACTCACGGGAGCTACCATTCTGCGAGAACTTCTAGAGCTCAAAGAAACGAAGTCGTCAGGTCCGGATGAGATACCTGCATAACTATTAAAAGAGCTAGCCATAGAGTTTGCGGTACCCCTGTACCTACCCCCCAAGCTTCTCTAAATACTGGACAAATGCCTTCCGATAGGAAGGCAGCGTGGATCTCACCCATCCACAAAAGTGGGAGTCAGGTGACCACAAACAACTACGGACCAGTCAGCCTCACCTCAATAGCCTGCAAGCTCATGAACGCATAGTCAAACACGAGCTGATGCACTTTTTGGAGCAACATCAACTTCTTTCTGAAAAGCAGCATGGATTCCGTAGAAGACGGTCCTGCTTGACAAATCTGCTCTACTGTCTAGAGCAATGGACCAGAGCGATCGATTAAGGGAAAACGGTGCATACAATCTTCGTAGACTTGAAAAACGCGTTTGACATGGTGCCTCATAAACGTCTCTTATACAAGCTCAGCCGCATAGAGGTAAGGGGAAACCTTCTGCAGTGAATCGCAAACTTCTTGACTGGTCATACCCAGACCGTATGCATTGGCGAACAGCGGTCGGCGGAGGTAGCAGTTGAGAGCGGGGTTCCCCAGGGTTCCGTTCTTGGCCCTATCCTCTTCCATATATATATTGTTGACTACATAAGCGGACGAGACTGCGAAATCATAATGTTTGCTGATGATACAAAACTTTGGAAGGTCGTACGCAACCAAGGCGATGAATTAAACCTCCAGGCAAGATTGAATCGACTGGAGCAATGGTCGACCCTTTGGCTCATGCCATTCAATGTGGCCAAATGCAACTTAATGCGATTCGGTAGAACCAGCGCTTCACCTCGAAGGGTGTATTACCTGAATCACACGCCGCTGCCAGAGGTGGAGGCTCAGAAAGACCTGGGGGTGTGTTTTACACCTTCACTGAAGCCATCACTCGACTGCCTGAAAGTGGCTAAATCCGCAATTTCAAGCTTGTATCTAATCAAGCGCGCCTTTTCTAAGTTTGATAAATGAGTTTCAGCCATTATCTACCTATGACGTCTCTGCTCACTATGCGATCTGCGCTGATCGCGTCTGAGGTCGCATCTACCGCACCTATGGTCCTAGGCTATGCGGCCCTGTCACGCCCTTTTTCGTATCGACCAACTGCGGACGACGTGGCAGGTTCCTCTGCTCTTGAAACAGCAAAGGCGTATCATGGTCGCATTTCCGGTTCTTCGGGACGTTTTCGTAACTCCGAGATTTCCTCCTCGTATGGACGCCATGACTGCCGCCAACATTCACAGAAGCATCATGCTCCTATCATTCACATACTTTCTCCACGAGCGACAGTTTTTCTCCTAAAAACCACAGACGACGTTCCATTTTGAATTATGAGCCAGGCTTAGGAGTTTTTTCACTGTGTGCTCTTTTTTGCTCAGTTACACTGCTGGCTTGTGTTAACTTAGTGTTAGTGTATTACTTGATGCAAGCGAGAAGTCGTCATCAATTGTGTCAACGACTTCTTTGCAATGTTCGGCTGTGCCGATGCATTTCTTAAATCCTATGTACCAAGAAGGAGTTCAAAGGCGTTTACGGATATTTCCTTTAATAAACTTGACTTGACTTAAACAAGATAATGTTTCTCACCGAATGGTTGCATAATTGTAAGTGCAAGTGCGCATTTTTTGAGTCAATGCAGTTGAATTAAGAAAGAACCTAAAACTTATTATGGGTTTGTATTAATGATATTGGCTTTTTAACTGTGTTTCAATTGTATGGTGCTTAGCAGTAAAACACGTCTCAAGTGAAAGCCACCCAATTGAGGCATTCAATTTCAGCAGCAATTTCAAGGGTATAATTGCAACCTGTTTTTACTATTATTTTGCTTTTTTATAATATTCTTTATCTGACATGCGCCTGCGCTCTGATTCCAAATACACAGATATAGATTAATCTCGATACTGCTGGGTTTTGTGCTATTGTAAAGTATTTTAGAAGTATTTGCAATATGAATGACAAGTTTATCTTTGCTCCTTAAGAGGTTGTTAGGCTCACATGCTATACAGGTTTTGGAAATGTGCATTATGCTTTTTGGGTTATAGTGCCCGCTAAAGAGAAATTAATGCAATTGACATATGCCAAATATTGTTCGCGAAGTGCACAGAAAATTGTTATGCAAACGTTTTGGTTGCAAAATTTCCAAATGTCTAACTGCGATCCTCTTATGTACATTAAACGGCCAACAATTTTTGCGATACCACAGACATTATTTTGATTCAATAACGCTGCTTTTTTTCTGAAAATAAATGCGACTCCTTAAACTTCGCTTTAGTTCCATTTGCTCAAATTCGCACAAAGTTTCCAGTACTGGAAGGGATTATAATTCCACATTTGCTTGCTAATTTTGAAATTCTTACACAGCACAAAGTGTATTATAAGAGAGTGTCATCCTGTCTTTCCTTATAGCATAGGAAATTTCTTTAATATTAACATACTCACGATTTAGCCAAACTGAGAGCCTATTTCCCCCAATAACTTTAAATAAGAGGGCAATTTTCAAAAGCAAAACCATTCTTATTATTTAATCCACTCAATCGATCAAAATAAACTGTCAGGATATAAGCCAGACTTCCAAGCTAAAGTTCGTCCTGAATTTTGTTTGCAGGATTCGCCGAACTGTATATTAGATCTCGACACTTTTTCGAACATCTCAAGGTGCTAAGTCACCAGGATGACAACGCAAGCCTTGTAAATTTTACCCCGATTACCATCTTCTGTGAACGCGTCTTGGTTGTGCAAGCTATGTCTAGGCTGAAGAAGGATGGAAGTCTGTTTTGGATATAAGAAAGACCATTATGGGTTGTTCATGGAAGTAGAAGAGCTGGTGGAACTATAGAAGTTAAGGCTTAGACGGCTAACCCTAACAGCTACAATCATGTAGGCCCTGGTTCCTTAGGAGATAGGAGAGAAGACGGTGGAAAGACGAGAGTAGACGGAACAGTGTATTGTTTACAGAGTTAGAGGGAATTCCCCAATTGGTCTTGCAAGGCGTCCGACCGTGAGGCCGGCGTCTTGCGACCACGGCGCGCGAGGCGCAATTCCAAAAGAGGTTGAAGAGCCGTTAGGCCAGAAGACAGAGAGAAAGCGGGTCCATTGGCTGTTTGAAGACCGATTTTGTTGCGTTCATAGACACAACAGCAATGTTGCTAGCGTCAACCTTTTGTGGAATTGTAGCTCTCCGGTGATTGCCTGTTTCCAATAACAATAGTGCACGGTTTAGTCTTCTGAGAGCGCACTGGCTGCATTTAATCTAGCGTGTGGGCCGTTAACACAGCATGCGCTTGAAATCGACGTCCAGGAATGATTTTACAGAGTGTCTGAGTGAAGCTACGCAATTCAGAAAAGCAACACACATCAACATGGTTAAAACGAGGATGGTATGCCGTCAGTCGCTCGGTACCAGATCTCAGAAGAGTTCCGAAAATTCCAGTACGAAGAGTATGTTTTCGGTCTTTTATGTAATCAACCAGCCTAATTGATTCGATTACAAGTTTTCTGATAAATCGTACCTGTTTGGGTAGCCAACCATGCTTCCTCGTTCAATTGGAATTGCGTCAAGGTCATTTGTCTTCTCAGGCAATTGTATCCACTCAGAGCCCTTAAACCGCTTTATCGATATTCACTCGCACATATACGTGCGCACGCGTGCTGAATGAGTCGCAGTTTCTTAAGAGGCACCTCAACGCCCCCACTGTGTGGTCACGCAGCAAGGGACCTCTAGAAGTGATACCCTTGAGCAAAGTAGCAAACTGATCAGGCAATAATTAACAATCAATATTAGCCCTATCTTCGCCATCAATCACTGCTGCCTCTTAACGAAAATATGAGTGATAAACACAATAGAAATAATAACTTGCGTGACTTCTACCATTAAATCCCTCCTATTGTGTGCTTCTTGGTTATTCAAGAGAGCTAATTAGATGGTGATATCTAGGCTGTGCTATTATTGCAACAGTATAGTCCAGCTCACAGTATACTTTCCCGCGCCACTTGGCAAGGACTACGGATTGCGCCAGTTCCCGCGGCGGCTGTTACTCGGATCGTAGTAACAAAATATAGTTTATTTATAAAGCACATTCGTGGTGCTTTCAAAGCCATGCAAGACAGGTTAAAACAAAAAACAAATGCCTTCTATTGCAGTCAATTTTGGCTTTGTTTTTGAGTTTTACTAAGTCAATTATGTTCGAAATAGTAAGTTCGTTCAATGTAATAAAAACTTACTCCAACAGAGCAGTACTAGCGAAATATGAAGTAGAATAGCTGTATATTATAGATTTGAACGTTCCTTAGTATGAATAATTTGGGTCTAGAAAAAAATGTTACTTGTGGGTTTTAGCGACAGTTCAGTATATCTGTGCATTATTAGTGGAAAATCAGCTGACAGTAGGAATACCAACAGATGTATTAAATGAACTATCACGAAAATGCAGATTTCATGTTCAGTTTCTTTTTGAAAACCAACTATACTGACAAACCGAATGCGTCGCTATTGGCTCTGCGCACGTGCCTCTCTTGTCCAATATCTTCATGATAAGTTGGAGGGATTTTCCTTCAGCGATCAGATCCATGAGGTAAAATACTAGAGCCACTATGTCAACATCATCTTTTTGAGATCTCTTCAGCACAAACAAATAAAAAGGTGTTTTTATTCAATGCCGTTGAAGCATACCTCTCCATTAAGTTCAGGTTAAAGGTGGAAACGGCAGCTTCGCTTTCTTTCGAGAATATCCTCTTAAGTCTAAGACATGATGGCCTTTCCGCTATCACACGGGGTTAAGTAAGTAAAGCCCTACTCATTTAAGAGTAGACTGATCATGCATCAAGCACAAATAGAAACCATGTAAAAACTCGTGCATCACATGATGCTGAATCACACGATATTATATCGCATACGCTGCATCAGATTATACTACTCGCGATTTTCGAGTAGTCATATATTTGTCTGCGGTATTTTGTTAAGATTTGACTCTGATGTCTTGCCGGAACACGTAATTGACATAAATTTTAAAGTTTTCTTTGTATACATTTATTCCCTGTCATCTTGTTACCAACAGAAAGTTCAAAGCATTTCACCTATCTTTCTCTCAATAAACTGATGCTGATACTGACCTGCTATCACCGGGCCCGCAGTAGAGGATACATGGGAGGCCAGAGTGGAAGGAACATTTTATTCTGTACGAAGGGACTAGAGAAAAGGCGTGAAATAGTTGATTCGCTAGGTAACTGGTCCAAAGAACCAGCCTGACTTCAGTCAGGGCAGTGAGATCACTTCCAAGTCGGTCTTGAAAGTGACCGGCCAGACTGACTGAGCCGGCCTCACAATGCACGTGTGTTAATGACCGCCGCAGTATGCGCACTTTCACAGCGGATCATGCGGTTTTCCATCATGAAGTCGTGGATTGCAATCACATAAGTTCATGTCTGGCATGTCAGTGAATGTAGAGTAGACCACAATTACTCCCTCTTCAGACCGGGGCAGCGTATTCATAAAACGCAGTGCAGGGCAATCGTTATAGCACAAAGGCTGCGTCTACTTAATTGTCGACGTAGAAAAGACTGCCCGAGAAATGTACACGAACATATGCGAGATTGTTGGGCACGCAGCGTGCTACCTCACGACGCCTTTTTGGGTTGAATCATCATAGACATGAACACCTTCCTAGCATAAGGCATAGCCCTTTTTCCGAATCGACACAATTCGGCGAGTTTTCTGCACATGTGGACCCTCTGTGAAAAATCCCTCACCAAGGCGGTCCGCATGTACTGTGCACCAGTGCATGGAAGATGAACGAAATGCCAGAGGTTTTTAACAACTGTTGCTAAAAGATCATCCTTCGAGTTGATTTCACCAAGTATTTAAGCAGTAAGACAGCTCGCTGTGACAAAATCTAAACTTTTTCCTAGTCTTTTCAAGATAGAAGATTGAGGTGGTTTGCAAACGTTTTGCATCTTCTACCTCACGTGCTCAACGTAACTGCCCTCGATTGGAAACCATTACATAATTGGAAACATCGGAAAAGGGGTCAGATCAAAACCTGGCTCAGTCGGTCAGGAAGTAAACGTGGTTTCTAGGCCTTCCGTATAAGGCTCTGGCGCTGGAAAAGAGAACTGAGTCGAACTCTTTCAATCTGCTACCACGGATTATCACGCGTGGTGAAGTATAGTCCAAGACATGATCGACCACAGTCAGATCAGTAATGATTACAGCCGAAACAAGCACACGTATGGATTTCACGGAGGAATGGCGCAGGAAGCAGGTGGCCAGGATTATAAAGTGGATTCAGAAAAGTGTGAAATTAACAGTACCTTGGCAGCATTTCAACGGTCATCCATCTATGTCTAGTTTCATGACAAATTCCAGGAATCGATGGCGCGACAAGGCGGGCGTCGCTGCTGCGACGTTATCGTGCACCCAGGCATGCCACCATCCTCATAAGTAGACGTGTGTATGTGTTCGAATGCCTAATAACGCTTGCCCTGCCTTCACCTAGCCTCCGTTTATGTTATAGTGCATCTAACACATGATTTGCTCAAGTGAGCAATATCTGCGACGAGCAGACAGGCGCACGTGCGTTGAATAGACTCATTTATCGATTATTTTGCTTTTAAAAATTTTCCGCGCCAACACAAATTAGTCTTGTTAGTCACAGCTAACAGGCGTGTTCAAGGTAAACTGTTTTTTGACATAAAATTTACTGTTTTTCTATTGCCAGGTGGGTTTCCTAGTATTTTTTTAAGTAAAACCTGTATTCGCTTCACTAAAAGCATTCGTTTGTTTGCTGAACGTGCATACGGGTTTGATTGCGGGTAACGGTTGGTTAACTTGATTCACATGCCGCACTGAGATTTATATCTTGCAAACACCACAAGTAAATGACAAAATTGAGATCTACAGTTTTCTTTGAAAAGGTAGCGGCAAAACGAAGCAATTACAAGGCAGTGCGTGCCTCTTATACGTGCACTTATTTGAAAAAGATGAAATGGCCGAGATAACTTTGCCTAATGAGAGGAGAATATCTACTCAACATATTCTTATCACGGTAGCGTCTGCATTTTAAGGGGAAATGGTAGCTGACTAACAGAAATTGAACACCTATTAAGTACGTTAGAGAGATACTATTCGCCATCCATCCTGAGCCATTAAGAAAACGAAGATTGAAGAGAAAATTATGAGGAGGATATATCACTGTTATGTCGAAAATGTGTATTTGCTCTCGTTACCTGAAAAATATGTTTCTCCCAAGCATGATAATTTTAAGGCCACTATAAAAAATTTCCAATAAGCAGAGAATATTTATGTGCACAACTTTACAGAGGACTTCATTGTTATCTTGCCATTGAAGTGCGCACGAAGCATTTTTGCAGACGACGTAGTTGCGACTACCATCTTTGTTACGGCTAAAGTGGCATTAATATAGCGTTACTGACTTATTTTTTGTTGATATAAGCTCCTAAGAAAAGCCATTTCAGCTGGCCTACCTGCATGATAAATCTGCCTCGAAGACATTTTAGCGTCATTTAAAGCAACAGTAGACTAGTGGTCGTACAAGCAGTCATACAAAACCACTGATTAGTTTCTTTTTCTGTAAACCTGTGCTATGGCCTAGCGCTTGTGAATATTTTCGTTAAATTTCACGCAAATTGGTGCCAAATGGAGAGGTCGGTGTAAATAAGAGGGCAAAAGTAGCTTATGCAGCCCCACTCATATACCCCTATTCCCAGCATTTTGTCCTGCAAAAACGATGCTCATAGAGTTTTTTGGGGCGGGGAAATAGGATAGGCAGAGAAGGAAATTTTTAGAAGAAAGTGTAAAGTGAAAACAATGTAGTCGAAGTTGCTTCCCACGACCGCTGGGAGCAGGTTGTTCTGCATGTAAATTAAAGGTGTGCGCGGCGCTTCGCGCTGCGGACTATACTAATCTAACTGCAGAACGGTAAGTTAGGCAACAGGTAAGTTTGAGTAGACGACCTCCTGACCATCATTTCAATTCTTCGAGAAATTCAAGAAACCTGCAATTTGATAATCAGGTTTTTCCGCAATAAGTTAAATGATAATACAAATTAAGAAAATCTACAGATATAAATCAACAACACTTCTAAATACAGTAAAATAAAAATGCATTTAGCATTCCACTAAGTGTCGTAATTACCAGCCCATAAAGCCCGATAACTATTGTTTTCGTAAGAAAACATGCAATTTGTAGGGGTTAATGTGTGGGGCTAAATAAGTTACTGTTGTCAATAATAGCTGCTAGATGAATGCATTTGGGTCATTAAACCGGTAAATGCATCAAGGTATACCGTAAGCGGCCCAGTCAAGAACCTATTGTAAGCGGTTCAGAAAACCCAGGGTAACAGAGATGCATTAAGCTATTCCATACGTCTTTGCCAACATAGGCCGTAAAATTTAAGTGGATTGATATAACTAAAGTATTCCAAGCCACGTTTTCTCAAGTGTGCGCTCGCGGCTGATATAACTCACTATTTGACCACCTTAGCTAGCATACGTTCCCGAAAAATTTATTCTCCAAACTTACCCTATGCATCAATGCTGTATTTTGCGGGCATTATAAGAACCTATAGACTTAGCCATTAGGTCCTTTATAGTACGAAGCAAGAGGTAAACTACACCTCCACGTCAACTTCTCTGGAAGACGCTGGAAAACCTGTCAGAAACTCCCAGCCTTGAAGAGGCTTCGAGACCTACTTTGCCACACCTGCTTACTGTGTTTAAGTCCAGCTTCTCACTTGCAAGTCCGTGTTGTTTTACCGATTATCGTGCTG
>JAYGXS010000001.1:114365323-114402925 GCA_036362985.1 Ligula intestinalis | reverse complement strand
TTTTTTACCGGTAAACAGTCAACCTAGTTACACGTTTATATATGCCATCCACCTGAATGGAAAACCACTTTTTCTTTTAGTATTGGCAGCATTGTAATACACTGGAATACCAGCAGGTTAGTTTCAAAAAGCAATGCTGCATATAGCTTTCGCCACTTTTGCCTGCGTACCTTCGTAACATGCATAATGTCGCTGTAATTCTGAGTCCGTTATTCAGTTTGCATATGAAATAGGAAACGAAAAAGCTGTAATGTCTCATCATTCAGGACAAAAGTTGCGTAGTTTGTGATTCCAATTATGCATAAATTGATTGGAAATATCCTCAATAATTTCGGTGAATTTGAATAAAATGGTTAAGAAATCAAATGCGGCTGTCTAAGTTGTCCACGATGATTCGTGGGTCGTTTTTAGACGCCGAGATAAAGTGCCAGGAAAATATAGAAACCTCACTTTTTAAGAATGGCCTCAATCGCATATTGACTAAAGGTCAACGTTTGAAAAGTAAAGTGAAACCACGTAATATTGCCTTTTCCCATTTTCTAAAACACACAATAGCTTGAAATGTTTTTGGGCAGATACTGTATTACGATAATCAAACAGCAACCGAATAGAGCTTAAAGCATAAAAAAATTTAAGAAAATCCATAAACAGAAAAATTAACTAGATTTGAAATAATAAAGGAAATGGTCAAAAAGAAACTACGCATACCGAGAACGAATATAAGTACAAGTAACCCCGGGAAATGTAAACACTGCCGTAATGGGCTGCAGACGTAAGCATAACTAGGCCTACTCAAATGCATAGAGTAGTTGTTTAAGCAAAGTTTTCAAACGGTACCGCATGTTTGGTGTCCCTAATGCCAACATAATTGTGTTGGAGTATTAACCCGTCTTTTAGATATATCGGTTCGAGAAGAGGTCTCAGGTACTTGCAAAGAAGCGAAGTCTTTATCTCTGGGAAGCCAAATATTTGTGTTGTGCAATGATCGCCCGTTTTATGACGACACTCCAATTTATTACCTTGGATAACGTATATGATTGGCTGGTTATCCTTATTTTCAACGCAACTGATGTCCTCGAGCTGGTGCAGAACATACACGAGAAAACCGTTGCCACGCAGCCCAGCCTGACAAGAAGCATACTTTTTCTAGTGCACTTCAGTCAACTGCAGTTTTGCCTCAAAAAAACGTCTCTATTCAGGTCGGAAACTTCAAATGGCAGAAGGCGTGATGGCGATCTTCCCTGGAAGGTATTGGATCTGATTCTGCCTATTGTGCTGCAAGACCTGCCCTTTCTGTGTTTACGGCTTAAGCTCTTTTCTCATTTCAAAGTGTCCAATTTTCATCTACGATTTTATATCATCAAAAACTTGGTCCTCGTCGTATTGCAGTGTTTACGGGTTCTGATTGCAATAATAAGTAATATGTTAGGAACTTATGCAAACCACGATTAAACGGGATAGATTAAGCTTTTTTGTTTATTTTTACGTCATCTGACTGTAATAAATCGTTAGTGTGTTCATTTTCATTGCAGTTAAATTTTAATGTCAGGATGCTTAGTTGGAATTCTAAAATTAAACAGGCGTCAGCACATTTTACGTCCCAAATTCCGTCTGCAATATTTAAGAGAAGAAACGAACATAGTTCTAGGGCCTTACGTTTACAGGCCGGCACCAAAATATCAGCTACTTGATGCACCTTTCTGGAATGCTCAAGTGATGTTTGAAAATGAAAATCAAACAAACAATTTATTTTCGTTTTGCAATGCTCCTATCTCAGGGGGTTAAGTGAGTTAAATCCAAGCAACTGCGATCTTCAGACAATGGTTGCTTAGTAGAGAAGGATTCTTGGGAAGGACAGAGTGTTAGGAAGGGTATATTGTGTAGAGAGAGGAAAGGAGAATAGATGGACGGCAATTTAACTTAGAGAGCTTACGACCAGCAGGAGAGCCAGCCACGGTCCAAGTGTGGGAGGAATTAAAGAGGCCAAGAGCGAGTATTTAGTCAGCCAGCTTCAAGATGCTGATTGGCGTGACCATTTTGATGTGCGTGAGTGTGCCCCAACCGCCCGAGGCTAAAGTTCACGCCTTGCATGCAGACATCGACCATGGCGCTGGGTCGAGCGACTGGGGGGCAAAAAATGTCCACGCGAGAATACGCTAGTTGCAAAGAGGTAGGCTCCAGCACCACTACAAGTATTCCCTCCGAGACCGCAATTTGATTGATGAAATAAATCGAATGAAGGAAGACTAGTTAAATAAAGGGGAGAATGTACGTACAAAGGTAGAGTTGCAAACAGCCTGAAGAGCTGTGGTTGGCATAAATAAGCCAGGTTGCAGGGGTGACTGGAGAAGCCAGTGGTTTGGTAAAAACGTCAACAGCAAATCAGTATGCCGTGTCAGTATAAGTTGAACCGAGACGTATCGTTGGCAGAAGAATGAAAGTCAGAAATAGGGAAGGATATATGGGTGCTGGCACTCATAAAGGGACATCTCTGTTGGATTGGGAAGTAACCATGTCCTGGGCAGAAGGGGCTGTGAGCAATTGAAGATCTCGATCTCGCTTCAGGACAGGATGTCGATGTGGAAAGTGTTCATATCGCGGACACATCAGATGACACAGGAAAAACTCAAGTGAAGGCAAGGGAGGTTTGAAAATGATTGTGATCAACCACCTCAGAATTCACGACTGCAGATCACCAAATATGCAGGGACACATCTTTAAGCCGCCATATACGCAGGGACACGTCGGTAAGTGAAAATATGTACGAAGACAACAATGCAGGGAGAGCGAGCCACATAAGAAGTTGCATGTACAGATCACGTCGGACGGTCACCAATATTGCAGGGGGGTTATGTGAGTTAGAAATTAGCAACTGCGATCTTCAAATCATGGTTACTTAGTCTAGAAGAAACCGGTGGAGGCCAGACTAGAAGGAAGCGTATATTGGCTACACAAAGGAACGGAAAATAAGAAGGGAAGAAGCTTTACCATGGAGAGCACGTCCTTGCGCTGAAGTGGCGTTATCCGAAAAGCGGGAATAGTTAAAGGGGCCCAGTGCGAGTATTCAGTGAGTCAGCTTCAGGGTTCTGATTGGTCTGACCATTTTGGCACGCGTGCGTATGACCCAAGCACCTGAGGCTAAAGGTCACGGCTTGCAGGCAGACATCGACCATCGCGCTGGGTCGAGCGACTTAGCGGCCAAAATTGTCCCCGCGAGAATAGGCTAGTGGCAAGCGGGTAGGCTGCAGCACAGCTACTCTCCTACCTGTACGTAGGCGTCACATAAATAAGAATATAGCAGCTCAATTATGAGATCCCGGTAATCACCGACCCTCAACAGTAAGAGAGGATATATTGTGCGAATTACACCGCAGGCGATGCGTACTCCAAATTAAACCCCTAACAATTTCCTTCATGTAACCTAACCTAACCTTAAAATCACACTCGTATGTCCCTGGAGTTACACCAAAAGTCACTCGTTATATGGGCATCACAAAACATGGCTATTAATAACAATAGTTCTTTTGTGGAAGTGCTCATATTTACATCTACCGACCCATCACCCGCTCTCACCCTAACAACAGTATGCCGCCCACAAATACGCATTGTCACCGTCACATCTGCCGACACAATATCCACCCTCGCCAATCCAAACTCCCACAGCCCACAAACACACGGGTACACCTCACAAGTCACTGGTCATCCCTTACTTTTATTTCGTTTGCTGATCAGCACCTGTCATTAGCTCGAAAATTCAGAACATTGTGCCATGTTTGCCGATGATATAAAACTTTGAAGCGTAATTCGAACTGCGGCTGACGAAGTGCACTTGCAGAAAAATTTAAATAGACTTAAAAAATGGTCGGCGGACTGGCTCTTACCGTTCAATGAAAGGAAGTGCACCACCATTCGCGTTGACAAATCCGGTTCTTCAAACGGCATGGCTTATCGACCGAATGACATAGAATTGAAGGAAGTGAACGCCCAGAAAGACTTGGGAATCTGGATCACGCTCTCACTTAAACCCTCCCTGCATTGTACAAAGGTAGCCAAGTCCGCGATGTCGATCCTATACCTCGTCAAACGAGCTTTTTCTTCCTTCAATGAAGAGTGCTTCACAACAGTCTTCGGAACCTTCGTACGATCGCACCTAGAATCCGCTATCCAAGCTTGGAGACCCTGGGCCAGGAAAGACATCAACATCCTGGAACAGGTACAACGGCGCGCAACCAAACTTGTTATGGGGCAGGGATCGCAGCCTTATAAAACACGGCTGTCGAATCTCAACCTCTTCCCTTTGCGCTACAGGCAGCTTCAGGGGGCCTGATACAGTGAAGTCCGGTTAATGTGGACACGGTTAATGTGGACAACCGCTTAATGTGGACAGTTGGCCAGGAACGGAATTTCTCCATAGTAAAATCCTCCAGTTAATCTGGACAGCTACCGCTTAATGTGGACAACACCAAGCTGTCAACCGGTCGGTCGACCCACAGATTTTGTCAAAAATCCACTCCAAATCGCCCGCGGCGGGGATTTCCCGTACTCGAAACGGGGCATCGACAACAAGGTTTTGATGTGGAGAATTTTGACACTGTAATAAAGAACTTAAGGGGAGCTTTAAGAGAAAAGTTTCCACCAAAGCAATCAAAACTGAGCATGTTCTTTCAATAAAACTTCATTAAGATGCAAAATTTTGTTTTTTATACGTAGAAACGACTGGTTTGGGGTCAGTTCGCCTAATGTGGACAACCGGTTAATATGGACAGTTGGCCTGGAACGGAGGTGCCCACATTAACCGGACTCCACTGTACTAGCATTCCGCGTTTTACGTCTTCAAGACTGCTGTCTGATATCAGGGGATTTTTTCGAATTAGCAACGACCACGAATCTGAGGGGTCTTCCTCTCAAATTAAAGGTGACATGGGCCAGGCTGGACGCTTGGAAACACTTATTTTCAAAACGATGGTCGGAGCAGTGCACGATGGATCGTAGCAGACAGTTTGCAACAATAATACTACTTCCAAATTTTCAGTAGTATTAGTTTTTATATCCATTCAAGTTTGCTATTTATAACGCCCTCCCACGCATAGCCTAATGCGGAGGTCTCCGATGTCTTCCCTACTTGGCTATCTGCGTACCGTGATTACCCCGCTAGCGATCTTATCAGCCAGACCTGACGGCCTACACATTCACCCTTGGTTCGACCCAAAGCGGACTGTCGACGATCTGGACGGATGCCTCTGTTTTTCCAGTTCCGTTGGCGGACTCTGCAGTCAGCAAGGAAGAATCAGGACGTGGCTTCCACACGGTGATGATCCTGGGAACCTTTGCAATGCCCACCTCGTTGGAACTCCCTTTTTCTCCTAAATCCCACGCATTACCCCCACAAGGGTGACAGTTTTTCGCCTAAAATCCCTGAGGAGTTTTTTCACTGTCTGCTCCTATTTTCACCCTATGACACAGGACAACTGGCCTCGCCAACAGTCTAAGCAACAATTTTTTTGCTACCACTGCACATGTGTACAAATAGTGCACTCAAATGAATTTTTCGTACATACCCTCAATATACTGATACTGATACTGAGACTCCGGACACAAATTCACCTTTCAATATGCAAATACTGGGTCGAGAAAATGACCACATAGTCAGAAAATCAGATAAGCCAGACGCAGGAGCTAACCTCCATGAAGTGTTGTGTGGCGCTTGCCACAGTCTACCAAGACCTCCGAACGCAGCTCAACGAAAAAACTCGCACACGAAAGAAAAGCCTAAAGTGAGTCAGTCTACAGGAGTTAAGGCCAAAACTGCTTACCCTAACAGCTACAATCTTCCAGTCCCGATTCTCTAGGAGATGGGAGAAGTCTTGGAAATGCCAGAGTAGAAGGAAATTTTTTTGTGTACACAAAAGAACGGAGAAAAGACGGAAAGAAGTTGGACTTCAGAGGACAAGTCATTCTGCTGGAGTGCCGTGGTCCTAAGTCATGTCCGGTGGCCGAGAGTGGGGAAAAAGGGACTTGTTCAAGTGGCGCTTGGGTAGCCGTGAGAACCTAGACACACGTGTGTGGGTCCGAATAGAAGTAGGTCAAGTCTCTGCAGGTCAGCGCGACTGTAAGCACTTACTGAGGTAACCATAGCAGACGCGTCTTCGACCGCGTTCCGACCCGCCCTCAGGGAGGCCAAGGTCTGCTACACCAAACCTCCCTATGGTGGATCCATCTCTTCTCATCTCCATCTGTTTTTTTTTTATGACAGAGCAGCCCCTCTTGACTATGCTGCTCCGACTCCTCCTCCTCCTCGCCGCCGGGATTGAGGCCCACCTGGCGCCGTTCCGGATCCACCAAGGGCTACTAGCCTACATGCCTTACTGAGGTATTGAATGACCTTGGGGCAGCTGGCGTTGAACAATGGCACTGGACACGGCAATAGAGGATGTCGGACGGCAAAGACAGCTACAAGTCCACAGTGGACATGCTCGGAAGCGCACCAACACCCGCACCTGACGAAAGGGCGGGTATAATTGCAGCCGGTTCATCGCCTCAGCCTGAAAAGGCGAAACCAGTGTAATGTGTCAGCGCAGGCAAGAGTCTCAGCCTGGGACGATAGTTAAGGTTGTGTAGGATACTGGACACAGCTGAACAAGAACATCAACCTGGAACGACAGCTGATTTTGTTGTGGGTACGGTTAACAGCCACAACCGCACGAAGAACAAACCGGAAGGAGGGACCCTAGCGTAATCCCAGTCACTTGTACGCAGTAGTATGAACTGAGAAGCCCCCCCCCCCCCCCCAGGTCTCTTGAACTGATGGCAGCTGCAAACCGACGATGAGAAAACACCCGATAGGCCGCATTAACCAGTCACCTTCATCCTTACATCAAGGGCCACTAGGATTGATGAGACCTAACTGCCACAAGCCCCCGCCCGCAATATAAAGCCCCCAGCTTCGTATTCTCCGATTCTCACTCACCTATAAGTTCTGTGGTTCGTGGTAGGATACTTACTCTGACCACGGAAACTTGTCTATTTTTGAAACGTCAGAAAAACTACGATTATTGTTCCACAGATCGCTCTATCCTTTCAAATAGCTGCAGTATAGGTGATCTGAACCAGGGTTTACAGTTTTTACGTTACAGAGGCAGTTCATGCTTCATCCTCGGTAACTCTCTCGGTGTTAGATAACGGGGTACGGTATCTTGCTGCTATTTGAAGTTTTCTTACAAAATCCGCACTTGAATAAACTTTTGACCTGGATCCCCATTCAGTCTATTAATGGTAACATAATTACCACGGTAGTAACCGTCAGGGTCGGCATTTGTGAACCGTCGATGGAGCGTTCCGCCACAGAATAAAGTTTTAAGAGACTGTTTGCGTCGGAGGTGCCAATGCAAATAGCCTCGGCAACCACATCTTTGCCCGTCGATACGCTCCCTTTGTAATGCTATCTTGAACTTACACTTGCATAGTGATTGGCAATCTGCGCTAGAATGGCAACAGGGCAATGATTGCAGCCCAAAACCTTGCTAACCTTGGGCAGTCCACGCAAATGCATGCGTGATTTGTTAACCATTGTAATACCACAGACAAATGAGCGTGTCTACACGTCAACGTATTCTGCTTACATCCAGGAGATCTTTGTAGGCGCTAAGGCTACGGTTTGCATTGCGATTAAGATTAGTTTACGCAGCAAAACTAAGGAAAACATGCCAACTATGATCATAGCCAGAGAAAACAGATAAATGAACAGAGCCAAGCAATTTACTACATACTTCATGCTGACAGCGATCAATAGTGCTATACAAAGGCATGAATATTGACCATGAAGGCAGGTTATTTATATTTAAATTAATGGTAAGTTAATGTTCTGGTCGCAGGGATAGTTCTTAATTTGTAACAATGAGAACGTTACTTGTTAACAAATAGCAATTTACTCGCCAAAGTGCGCATACATTTAGTGAGGAAAATAAAATAGTCATGTACGATTCATGATAATAAGAAAAATTCAATTTTTTTTCAATATCATTCTAGTCCTCGTCGTGAAATAAAGGCCACACGTGAGCCACCACTGATAAGCATTTTGGCATATATGTGGCGGTTCTCGACTAGTTGTGACCTTTCACATTCTCTCCTCCCTTTTCCTTGAATATCCTTGGATATCGAATGCACTGACAACACCGGAAGATTTTTATCCTCGTGTACGCCAGATTCAGGTTATAAATGTTTTCCGTAATATTTTACATACTGTTAACAGTAAGTCTTTTTCTCTTACGTTAAGCGTCAAAACTGATCTACGCTCAATACAGACAAGTGCTCTAGCCACAGGTATGCTCTCCGTCTCTGAACACGCTGTTTTCAATTCGAATATTCATTAAGGACCTCCAATTTTTTCAACTTACTCAAACCATTTCATTTTCAGCGACCACTCACATGTTCGTAAAAAGCTTGAAAGTATGTTGGATATTCGAACCATATATGTAATTCAACACATTTAAATCACAAAAAGTCGTTCGAAACTTATAACGCACACCAACACAGTACTCCAAAGGCCTGCGCAAACAGGTGTTAGCCACAGCAGAGACAGTGACAATCCGGTTCGCAACACCCAGTCTATGCTATCAAAAGGTGCTAGTATAAGCAGTCTGCCTCCCTTGGCCGAATGCTCACGGAAATTCCACACCTCTCAAAGCCACGTAGCCCCAAAACACACAAAATAAATCCACAGCGATCAGTCAAGCCCAAGTTACGCTGCTGGAATACAGACCTCTATTCACTGACCATGAGAACATCCCCCTGTCTTCTCTGCGCATCGCAACCAACGTCCTACCCGCACGGGCGTCCGCATTCAAGAGACGAGGGAAAATCCAGCTGCTTAACTACACTCACCCAACTACTAATTCCCTTTCCCCGCCTAACTTGATGATTATATAAACGCTCCTATTAACTGACCATTGTTATCAGCCATGTCATGTACCGGCCTGATGATGAATGACCAAAAACAATTGGTTGCCTAGACCAATTTCCAATCGTAAAATGGGAATGTTCGCAAAAACCACATTTTAAGCGTTTAAAATGAAATTCTCATGTAAAAGGCGTCTGACCTTCCTTTAGGTGCTTCGCCTACACATCAACTATGAATGAATATTCATGCTGAGGGAGCATGTTGTATGTGTTCCTTTTCTGTCAATCCCATCTGTGCCGCCTTGTGTCTCTCGCATCTCACCGTCGTTTACCTCTCCGCTGGCGACTTTCCTTCAACCCACCGTGGCGATAATCATTAGTTCGTCCCCACCTGCCTTTGCCGGTCATCTATGACTTGCGTCGTCCCATGTTCTACCCTGGCTTTATCTTCGCCCAAAATCACCAGCCATGGACCTAGTTGGCGGTGCAGATTGTTCCATGTCATGACGGTCTCCCAATAGGGAGGTTCATAAAACCATACAAGTGATAGACAAATTTATGTGTGTGATCGGCACCTTGGTCGACAATTTCAAGGACCTTACTGTTTAAAAATGTTCGTCATCTGTGGATCGTTTGTTGTCAGGTCCGATTCTAAATTCAACATTTTACCAGCCACCTGGTGCTCATGCATTCACATTTATAGTTGTCGGTTGGATTCTTTAACATAGCTACACAGCCAGCAACTGCAGCAGGGTCGGTTGACGACGCCTTACATCTGCGTAGGTATGGGATCTCTCGGCTATTTTACCTTTTACAGGAATATGAATGTGTGAACAGCTATTTAAAGAGGTGCGGGGGATATAACCTCGATTTCTGAGCCATTTTTCATGTACGGGATGCTCGGTCACGTCTTTGCTGGGCAACGCTTCTCAGTCTTCGGTTTTAGGGACATTATCACAATGAACGTGCGTGGATATCTGCTAGCTCTGAAGAGTTCCCGGATGAGTTCCATATTTTTGTCCGTTTGCAGTGTGTTTCTGCCCATCGGTTAATCGTGCGTACACAGCTTGGCTTTGTAGCAGTATTTTTGGCGTTTCCTCGTTTACTAGACGTCCATATTTTGCTCTTCGGTTCGCAACAGACACGAACGTCCACTAGTGAAAAGGCTGCCGATCGATCGTTTTTCGAGCATTACTGCATATGCTCTGGTTGGGAACAAGCAAAGTGCCCAACATGTAGTTTCGTATTCTTGACCCCATCGGAATGCCTTGAATTTACTTACACGTTATCCCTCAGAAGTTAAATAAGCATCTGAACCGCTGGCTTACCTTCCTTCTTCTTGGCTGAAGCAGAATGGCACGGGTGTTTTCGATAACAAGGGTCTGCGAAATGGACGGAAAGAATGAGACAACATTGCATAATACTATTCTTTCATGTGGAGTGAAGGTGACCTTGTCTTTTTTAGAAAATGTACCACCGACCGGACTGTCGTTTGCGAGCCTGTTGTGATGAATTTCAACTTCTGAAATAATGGGCTTTGCAGCGCGTATTCAGGCGCGCCTATGAGGGTGACGAATAGCCGTAGGGGATGTTCTGATATTTCCACGGTGTCAATGTATTAGGCGGTGCGCTGTGTCCTACAGTTAACTGATAAGGCTTCATGTCTATTCGCACCCTATCTATCGCCGCAAGGATAGCACCATCTGATGTGACGGCAGCCGCCTAATGGCAGCGGCAATAATAAGACTACCCGGCACATCAAATTCACAAGAAAACTTTCTAGGTGAATGCTTTTATTTCTTTCAATTAGTTGCCTAGGCCCTTATTAGGTAAAACATAGGTTTTAAAATGCATGCATAAAACTGGATGTCTTTTCTAAGCTAATTTACGTAAAATCGTTTCTTTTCACTGTTTACAAGATTGCAAAATGCCGATATTTAAGTACGCAATCTGGGTTTCCAAACCCAAGGCCGAAAATGTTACAGACAAATTGCCGTCTCATAAAAAAGCACTGGCGACATTTTTGAGTTCTGAGAAGCATATTTTTGAAATATGTAAATAAAAGGTTTAAAAAATGTGCAATGTGACTTGGTGTTTCCATTTCGCAAAGCGTATTCTCCGTAAAAACCGCTTGCACCGAACTTAGCCGTCTTAAACAAAAACACTTGAAGAAGGTGAATTTTCTCACAGACAATGTATGAAATTAAAGCTCATTTGCGTATTTTTGATTAAAATATAAATGCATTCATGAATCACTAACAGTGTTTACAAGTGCACCATATTAAAGTTGATATTTCCACTACGTAATAATTGGAGGGTGCTTTAAATTACATTATGGTTTAAGTGAAAGTAAATGCGTTAAGGTTTTCGATGTTTTCCTATACTTACCCTCAGTTGCAATCTAAAGACTGGATAGAAGTACATAACGTGTTTACCAATAATAACCTTCTTTGTGCACACAATGTCGGCTGCATCAGATTGATAGCGTTCGCTTCTGCTGCTGCTCGCAAGCGCCGACCCAGGCGCTGCTAGCAATAGTAGAAGCGACCGCTACCAAGCTGATGAAGCCCACATTGTGTGCACAAAGGAATTAACTTTTTATAATATTGCTTATCCGATGGTCATCTGCTTACGCAACATCTAATGGAAGCAAAATTGATACTGCTCCACATTCATTCAAAGGACGGATATAAAACCATATCTTGCGTCTGCAGTTTTTAAGTCACATATAGCACGAGACAGAGGATGTAGGACTCTTGTTAGCCACCGGTTCTATCTATTTCTAATCACCGTCTAATGAGAAAATTTCACTTGCATGGCACGAACCAGTCACCTCTCTAATGCCCAAACGGACATACGCTAGCTGTTTAGAAGGATTAGGCCATCCTCTAGATCTTAAAGTACAAAATGTGTTATAAAGTAAGTAAATCCTTGCAAATAGACGCTTGTAAATATAGGGATAAACAGGGTTTCCCAGAAGTAACTGACCCTTTTGATTTGCTAATTAAACGAAAAGTACTAGCGCTAGGATATTGAAACTTGTTTTCTTACGCACCCGAACGTGAAGCCGGCAGGGCTGCCAGCAAAAACCAACGGCCGATCGATCGGTCACGTGACGAAGAGGGGAGGGTGCCGTGGCAACCACGATAGCGGCGCAGGCAGAAAGCAGACGCGGACCCGCCATTGGTCGGTAGCAAGCACGTCAGACCCAACCAGCGGCGAACGTTAGTAGAGGGAACACAGTTACTTCACAAGATCGGTGGCGAGGCGATTTCACTCAAAGCTCGCGGAAGAGTAAGCACAGTACTCTGAGGATGTAAACCACGGCCAATTGGTCTTCCATTTTCCTGTTTCTCCCCTGCAGTTTCCCTTTCTGCCCACAATTTATTTTCCTTTTTTATAAATGCCGATGAGCCTAACCTGCATCTCGGTCAATGCGAGATCGGCTTTAGAAGATACTACAGGTAATTGTGGCCTAACTGACCGGTCGCAGAAACCGAAAACGTGCCCCCTTAAACTGTTTGTTTTAACGGCCAGGTCTCTGCTAAATACCATGCCTCTGCCACAGACTCTTTTTATTGGCAACCACCCAGACATTTTTATGGTAGCAGACACATGGGCATCGCCCTGTGTAACTGACTCCAAACTGTCTTTTCTAGGCTATGTTTGGTGGTTGAGGAAGCTACATACATGTGAAGAAACAACTTACACGTCAGTAGGGACTACGATCGCAGGCATTTCATACATTTCCTACGTAGACGACATATTTGCAGTTACATCAGATCAAACGAATCTATCGACGGTAATGCATACAGTAAATCGGGCGCACCCGTCGATCAAATTTACCTTAGAAGAAGAAAAATCTGGATCGCTTCCATTCCTTGATGCACTATTGAGTAAAAGTGCTGATGTGAGCATTTAACGCAGGGCATACTGCAAGAGGGCATGATCCGGGAAAAAAATCAATTTTGCTAGTTTCGTATCGCTGAATTTCAAACGGAATTTAGTATGGTGTTTGACGCGAGGGGCGAGGAGAATTTGCTCGACTGATAGCATTGAAGAGAAGCCTAAGATTGTTGAAGACGTGTTTCGACAAAATGGGTATGCTAGTCAATTTATTGCTGAAAACATGACTTAAAGGCCGCCAAAGCCCTCAGTATTAACAGCAGAAAAGAAACGAATATTCATCAAAGTCCCGTTTCAAGGGGACGGACTAAGAGAAAATCTAAGGAGGCGCCTGAGTCAAGCCGTAGCAACTACCGTCCCAGCAACTAACGCCCATGTATTGTCTTCAACTACTCCCATCCGATACGGAGGGATCAAGAATAAACTGCCAGACCAGACCACATAAATGTGCATATATTCCTTTACCTGTTTCTGTGGGGCAGGATATATTGGTCGCACGAGCCGGCGCTTGTCAAAAAGAGTAAAGGAGCACAAACCGGCATGGATAGGGAAGAGCCAAGTTAAAGATGTAAACAATTAAATTATAGCACACCTGGAAGACTCAGAGTATAGCGTGGATGCCAAAGGGACCTTCCAAGTGATTTACAAGGTGCCTTCAATCTACTCGAAATTCGCGGACAGCGTCTGTTGGCGACGGCAGAGGCGTCCACCATCAGGTTACGCCGACCGGTGCTATGCGCCCGAAAGAATTTCGTCGCGGCGCCGCAGTTGCCATGGGCGAAACTCATGTAACACGACCGGCCACGGCAGACCAAGACCTCAGAAACGGGCCCACGTAGAGACGAGCATGTCCCAAATCCAACCACGCAAACCTTATCAGCGGTCTTAGACGCCGGGCCGTCTAGAGATTTACATTCTGACCACAACTTCCCCAACTCTCCCCCACCCCCCTGCCCCCCTCTCCCCACCGACCGTGAAAACAATAACACTTCATCTGTCCACCAACCACCATAGGTTATGCATTTCATTTCCATGTAAATTTAAAGGCCTGACGAGCATTTATAGAAAACAAACGTATGTTCGCCAATTTATCTTCCGATATACATAACTACTTGTCAGCGGAATGCAGGATCTTTTCACAATTTTCGAGTCGAGTGCCAATTTAGAAAATAATAATGTGGATTTCATGATGAGTCACCGGCACCGTTTCTTCTATTTCAGTCGTCGAAACGGCCGCTTTGCATCCACCCATTTCTTGGCAGTTAACATGCACGCTAAAGTTCAAATCGGCACCCAGAAATTCCATTTAACCAAGGCGAATTTTTTTAGCATAGAAGTCTGTCGGATTGGTGTTCGGACGTTCCTGACTAAATATATAGGCAGTCTACTTCTACAGCAAATGACAGGAGGTAAGCCACAGATGAACTGCGTTCAGATGAAGTATTTATGACCTATCAAGTAGTCCCCAGAGGTTAAAAAAGGTGCGCTATTTCTGGGTGCGTATGTTTGTTTTGTGCGGCACAAATGTTGTTCAGGGCTATACTCGTCTGAATGAAGGGAAATAAGACCGAATCATTCCTGTATCAAGATACCACAAAAGGTTGTCATTCCGGTTTGATGCTATGGCCTGGCCGCCATCGGTCCGGCAGGTGGTCTCCCGTTTCGGGACCTCTAGCCAACACATCAATGTTGTTCATTTCGAAACCCTCCATGTTCGCTGTTAACACATTCTACCTGGCTGTATTACACAAAAATAGGCAATTCTGCGATGTCAGACCTGTATCCTATCAAACGGGGTTTATGTGCCTTTGATAAAAACTGCTTTGCTAAGGTTTTTGGTACATCATTTCGGTCGAAACTGCAGTTAGCTAGCTCTGTGTGGACACCCTAGACCGCAAAAGAAGGCCATCAGGCGCGCGACCAATCTGTTGACTGGGCAGGGCTTATTGCCCTATGAAACACGTTTAGCTTATCTCGATCTATTTCCGTCAAGTTACAGACAGCTACGTGGTGATCAGATACAAGCCTTTCCTATAACACGCGGCCAGGACTTCTGTCTTCTACCTGGCAACTTCTTCGAGTAAGCAGCAACGACGAACTTAAGAGGGCATCTCTCCAAACTACGCGTCACAGGGGCCCGACTAGACACATACAAGTTCTTCTTTTGGAAATATAGTAGTTAAAGTTTGGAATGCTCTCCCCGATGACATTTTTATGTCCCCATCTGTGGTCACATTCAGGAGAAAGCTAAACCTGCATTGCCACGTCCTCTAAAACTAGCTCTTGCGAGACTCAAATGTTGTTTTAAAAACATACTAATCACTACTTGTCAGTTACTTTGGAATAACTAAGAATGACAAAAGTCACATCGACCAGACCTTATGGTTCTGGGCTCCACGGCTGAATAAAGTTGTTCCCAATGCAGTCATAAAATGCTCTGCCTGGGGACATTGCCATGTCGCCATCTGCGGACACGTTTACGAGTGCGTCAGACGCATCTGTAGACACGATGAAGATAAAGTTCGACCTAATAGCTCCTACGGCCTCCAACGCCACCCAAACCATGAGCCGAGGAAGCTTGCTTATTAAAGTCGTGGTGGAGCATGCCGTACATAAAAAAGGCGTTTCCAAAGTTTTGGCTAGATTTTTCGCGCCTCTTGGACTAGTGGATGCCTACAAGCCTACCTGCACAATCCGGCAACAAGTAATGCGGCCGAATAACCTTATACCTAAACAGAAGAAGTCAGGCATCGTCTTCCAACTTCAGTGCAGCTGCGGGACGTGCAATTATGTTGCTCCGTACCAATAGGGAGTTCAAAAGTATTTACATACATTTCACTTAATAAAACCTGACCGGACCTGATCTGAACTGATCTTTTCATTTAGGACCGCAATAGCGTAGTTGCAGTGGCTAATCTCGATTTGAAATTGTTACGCATGTGTCATATCGAGAGAGAGAGTGTTCCTGTTTCCAATGCCCGACGAGGATGTGCCACGAAAAACACACTTGCTTTTAACGTACAAAACAGGATACTCACTAATTGTTTTCACGATTGTATCTCCCTTCGCCGCACGTCACTCGTGTCTCAACTCCATCTAATTTGACAGTTTGCTTTTAAAAGCAAATCAGGGTTTCATACAAATCCTCCTTAACAGCATTGGCTCTACGTAGCTTTTAGAGCATTAGTGCTTGAAAAATTCTCAGAAACACGTATACACGAAATAAAGGGCCCCCATGGGTTCAACGATATCAGGGCTACTCGCTGAACTATTCCTGCAACGACTAGAAAGAGTTGTGGTACAAACGCTGAGACCTTAAATATGGCTCCGCTACGTATACGATACCTTTGTTACCATAAACAATGGTGAAGTGGCACGAATGCATCAAAATCTTAAGGCTCTCTTCCTCACCATCCAATTCACTCTCAAACAAGCAACAGAACACACCCTTCCGTTCCTCGACGTCCACATCACATACTCCAGCACCGAAATAATTCCAAATTATAAGAGCAACCACCCTGCGGCCAATAAAAGTAACTGCGTTAAAACGCTTTTTCAACGCGCCTTCCGGTTCTGTAGCTGCGAGCACCTACTTAAAAGGGAACCTTCCTACTTATACTAGTTGCTCCGATCGAACGTATATCCGATGATTTTCGCGAAAATCTTTCCCCGACATCAGAGACAATCGGAAGATCGGAGGTCCAACGTAGAAGTCGTACAGCACGGACTGTTTGAAGTGATCGCCCGACAATTAAATCAACTCACGCCTTCACTCTGTTCTGTGTGACCTTTGCCCCCAAACCCTCAAGTGCGACAATCCCAGCCCCCACTTTCACTTTCTGAACAAACCTAGTGTGACCAGCTCGAAAATTCACGAGTTAAACTCCATGTCCCATCTGTTTGCCAGTAATGTCCTACTCCAGATAGACATGTGTGCATAGATTGAGAAGAAGCAGGTTCGATCACTGGAATCGGAGTTTTATTTTTCTGAGCTTTCGAACTCTTGCGGGAGTCCATCGTCAGAGATAAAACCGTCAACAAAAGCAGGCAACGTATATAGGGGGAAGGGGGGGGGGCAAGTAACCCTCAACGAAAGCAGTCAAAATTAACAGGGGTAGGGGGGGTTAATTAGCTGTCAAAGAAAGCAAGCTAAATGTTTACAGGGGAAAGGGGTTAATTAAGAAAGCAACCAACATATAAAGCAAGGCCTTCAGTGATTGGATCACCAAGAACGCGGGCACATTCTCTTCTGTTTTGCTCAATCACAGCTTTGTATTTGCGTAAACGCTGGTGGCAATCATCGATTAAAGATCTCGTCATCTGTCTTGTAAATCTCTTCGCAATTTCTCGACCCATTGACGTGTTGACAGGTGATTTGTATCTCAGGTATCTGGGTGTCAGACCATCCTTCATGCATTGGTGCAAGAAACGTAGTTGCTCGTACATTGCTGCTTCTTATGTGGCGAATATCTCCCAGCTCCAGGCTGTCCGAAGCGCATCACGCCCAAAGTTCTCACGAATTGAGGCAAAGATTTGCATCCTAGGTATGTGCATAGATTGAGAAGAAGCAGGTTCGATCACTGGAATCGGAGTTTTATTTTTCTGAACTTTCAAACTCTTGCGGGAGTCCATCGTCAGAGATCCATAAAGCAAACGTTCCATTGCGGCCAATCGTTGCCCTAAAAGGCAGCTCCACTTATAATTTGGCTAAATGGATGAACTCGAAATTAAAATTCCTCCAAGAGAACTCTGCTGCCTCGGTCCGTTCAGCCTCCCAATTCCTGACTGATCTCCATGGTCAGAGGATTGAAGCAGACGAAGTGATGGTTTCCTTTGACGTGACATCACTTTTTACATCCATTCCACCGAGTTTGGCACAAAATGTCTTGCGCAGGAGACTTGAGGAGCGTTACGACGAAACCAAGAGTCCACTTAAGATCAAACACCTTGTTAGACTCTTCGAATTTTGTCAAAAGACCTACTTCACCTTCGCTGGAACAACCTATGAACAGATCATGGGCACTCCGATGGGCTCTCCAATTTCCGGTCTAATAGCAGAATTGGTGCTGCAGGAGCTGGAGAAGATTGCCTTCACCCAACAACCCCCAATCTTTTGGCCCCGTTACGTTGACGACACGTTCGTTATCGTCAAAAAGAACACGCTGCAGAGATTCCATGATCTCCTCAACTCAATCTTCCCAGATATACAATTCACACGGGAAGAAGAAAAAGATCAGCAGCTACCCTTCCTCGACGTGCTCGTCACGCGAACTCCCGATGGCACAATAGAAACGGGGGTCTTCAGAAAGGCGACGAACTCCAGACAGCTTCTCAGTTTCTACAGCAATCATCCAATGGCTCACAAACGAAGCTGTGTGAAAACGCTGTTCAAAAGAATCCATACACACTGCAGCAACCCGGAAGAAAGAGCACGTGAGGCTCGACATCTGCGCGAACAGTTTATGCAGAACGGCTATCCTAAAGCCTTCATAAACCGATGCCTACGGCCCCGCCCTCCGAGGATCCAAACAGAACCTCCTCCCACCATTTGGCATGCGCTGCCATATATCAAGGACGTGTCAGAAGCGACCGAGCGTATTGCCACAGGACAAGGCGTTGGAATTGCGCATAGTCCCAAGGCTACAATGCGCAGCCGGATCATGAGGATCAAAGATCGGCTTAATCCCAGTGAGCAGTCGGGTGTGGTGTATCGCATACCTTGTCTAAACTGCCATGTAAACTACACGGGACAAACTGGACGCATGCTAAGTTTGTGCATACAGGAACACAAGGCGGCTGTTCGACGGGCTGATGACTCTTTGCAAGTGGCCGCCCACACCTACGGAGCGGGTCACAAGTTCAACTTCGCAGCAGCGAAGATAATTGCCCACGCAAGCAGCAAGACGGGCCGCGAGCTAATTGAAGCCTGGGCGTCGGATGACAACTCAGTTAACCGATGCATCGAGCTGGCCCCTTCATATAATGCCCTGCGCGGGTATCTCCGGACTCATGGCACTGGTGGTCCTGTCCCTCCTTCCCTCCCTGCTACCTTCTCCACCCCGCCCCTATGATGGAAAATTGATCCCTCCCCCTATACATTTTGCTTTCCCTCGTTAACAGTTATTTACCCCCTCCCCTTTATATGTTAATTGCTTTCTTAAATAATTAATTGGCCCCTTTTCCCTGTTAACATTTTGCTTGCTTTCTTTGACAGTTAATTAACCCCCCCTACCATTGTTAATTTTGACTGCTTTCGTTGAGGGTTACTTGCCCCCCCCTTCCCCCAATATATGTTTCCTGCTTTCGTTGACGGTTTTATCTCTGACGATGGACTCCCGCAAGAGTTCGAAAGCTCAGAAAAATAAAACTCCGATTCCAGTGACAGAACCTGCTTCTTCTCAATCTATACACATACCTGGGATGCGAACCTTTGCCTCAATTCGTGCGATATGTGTGCTGCAAAATGCTCAGCATCATGGGAACTTCTAGCACACCTTGCTGGTGCAAAATTAGAGAAAGCTACCAAAAACTTACATTCATTGAGACAAATTACACACGGTTTTAAGGTTAAGCTTATTAAGAACATAAATTGTAGCCAGGAGTCTATTTTCAGCATTAAAACTACGGATTTTGACATCAAAGATAAGGTGCAATGGAAATGAAAACAAAAATAGTAATGCCTTCATATAGTTAGATGGGGTGAGTGGAGATAAGCCGAAATGATAGCGGTATTTCGAGATGTCGGTGTTAGTGAATATGCCGGAGTTTTCAGCCAATTAGGCATTGAAACTTGGCGGTCGGCACATTAATATGGCCGTAAACACCTGTGCGACTATTAAGACTGCATTCTTTATAATGAAAAAGTGAATTTGAGGTTCAAACAAATCGAATGGGGAGAGCAGATTGATTCGAAAATAGAGAAGAAGTCCGTCGTGGAGAAGGCCAGATATGATAGCCGCCCACATATCCATGTTTGCAATTAAATATTCAAAAAATAGGTTATTCTGGTTAGTATCCTGTGGCGGGCTTTCCAGGTCAGACGATGCACTTTCCGGGATATCTGTCGGGTTGTCCGGGTCCGACGGCGGTGGACTATCCGACACAGACGTTGATAAAGTTTCTTGGTCAGGCGGAATATTGCCATCAGATATCATGACATTCACGAAGAAGAGGTGCAGCATGCATATGGGCCACACAGAAAGGACCCTGGTCCAAATGTGTGGACTATAAGCGATAGGTTCATCAAAGCATTCGAACAGTTCAAATACATCAGCGGCAATGAACAAGTTCCTCAGAAGCAACTTAATTAGGTGCCGGTAGTCAGGATCATATGATGTCAAAATCCATGAAACGACAGTGGCACAAAGGAAAGGTATCAATTCAACGAGCCGGCAACGCAACTTCATTTGAATATAGGGGTCTGTTGCATTCTAAAATAGTATATTATTGGTCACAGTAATGATAGAATTGAAGCAAACATCACCATATGACATTTCACAGGAAAAGATTACGGAAATGCAAAAACGGGTCTTGCATGAAAATGTATAATAATGAATAAGCATATGCTTTTGCATTAAATAAAACAGAAATATGAAGTAGGGTTATTCAAAATGCATTATGTTATGAAAGCAGTTTTATCAGCTAAGATAAAGAGGGATCTAAAAAACGTTGTAAACGGCCACAAAACTGATCTAGCTTGATCGAAATTAAACTCATTCAGTGTTTGATAATTTTGAGTTTAAAAGATAGTTAATGGTGCATCCTTGGTAACTTTATTAATATTGGATGATTGGATATGACAGCATGTTGCTTTTGAGTTTAGCTTACAAAATCTGCACCCGTAGTTATCGTTGAGATGAATCCCCATTCAGTGCACTAGTTACTATGATATCAAAATTTGGCTCAAACCATTGAGTAAGCGTTTTGCCACAAATAATGACAGGGGACAGAGAAAGGTTTTCAGAGACCAGTTGCGTCGGAAGCGCCAACTAAGCTTGCCAGAGATACCGCCTTTAGGTCCGTCAGTTATTTCCCTTTGTTATGCGACGTTGAAATTACACCTGCGTGGTGAGAAGGCAAAGTTATTCGCCCAAATAGTTGTCAACCAAGATGATTTCTCGCAAATGCATAATTGAATTGTTCACTTTTGTAAAAATACGAACAAATAAGAGTGCCCATACTTCAGGATATTCTGCTTAAGTCCAGGCGATATAAGTAGGTTCTACGGCTATGGGTGAGACTAATGTTATTGTTCACAGCGGTATTAAGGAAAGTATGTCAACTATGACCATAACGACACAATATACAGAGATGAACACAAAAATACGGTATAATACTTACCTTATGACGACAGCCATCCATTTTCTTATATAAATGAATACAATTTGAAGATAAAGGCAAATTAGCTATTTATAGATAAACATGTAACTCACTGTTCTGGCTAACAGGATAACTGCTAGTTTTTAACAATGAGAAAAACTAAACACTTCTGTGAGGTGCTGCATGATAATACAAATCCGACAAAAGCTTTTAATGTAACCCTATAATTAGACGACAAATGCAAGCCACACGACAAGAACCATGGCCTGACCAGAATGTTTAAAACTTTACTCAGACCATCTCATTTTTAGTAACGCCGCACGCGTTTATGAAAGCTTGAAAGTATGCTGCATGCTCTGATTGTATGTGAGTCGAACAATTTTTGAAATTAAATTCCGAGCAGTAATGTCAGAAAAAAGAAGACCTTTCCCAGGTTTATTGTACGTCTAACATTTTGTTAAGGTGTTTTGACTAACCATCTACAGTGAACGAAAACTCATGCTGAGGGATCTTGTTGTATGTGTTTATTTTCTGTGTACGTATTCTGTCAAACATTGTACTCGCCTTTTATTTGCTTTTACGTAGTGCCTTACACGTTTATTACAGCCCTGCGCCATTAGGTGGCCTTCTCCCATCGTAGTTCTCACAAAGATCATAATTGAATTGTTTCGACAGGAGGGTTGTGAGGAATTGACATTAAAAAGGCAAAAACAATCGATTGATATCATCATTCTATGTAGACCAAATGTTACCTTCTTTTCTTCTCTAGGGATCGTACTGTCAAGCGTACTGTCGTTTGCGAGTCCACCGTGAGAACTGTTAACTCCTTAAAATTATTTTGCCAGCGTGTTTACAGGCATGCACGGGACGGCTACGAATTACCTTAGTGGATGCTCTGACCTGCGCGCTTACAGCATTTCATAGACTTGTGTCATGACTGCGTTGGCGGGCTTCAAGATGTACCATACATTATTGGTGATGACCCTTTCTTTACTTAGCCGATTAGGGGTCCTGCTCACCTTCGCCAGAAATAGTTTAAGACCAGCGGCGTCACTGATTCTGCTAGACTCTCTTTCGTGTTAAATCTGTATCGAAATTGCAGGACTTCATTTTGAAACCTTATCAGTCGTTTTATCGAGATGTTGCCGACTGACGTTTCACCGTTCTACGTGTTTTGGGTGGTCTGTAGTGCCCGACAATTTACTGACATGTCAGCACTTCTGTTTGCACGCACCTGTCGTTGCAACAACAGCAAATTCTAATGCAATTGTAGTCGGCTCATAATAGCGGCGATAGAAGAACGACCTGGCACACCATTCAGTGGTTTTATGTATTTTTATTATTCAACTCGCTGTCATATACCTTATTAGGTCAAGGATATTGTAAAAACTGCAGTCATGAAGCTTGACGTCCTTTATAAACTACTGTCATAAAATTTGATGTTTTTCACAGCTTGCAAGATGGAAAAGACACATTTTTATATACGAGCACGGTATTTAATGTGCACGCATATATTCGCATTACTTAAAAATACCATGAACAACATTTTGCGGTGTACTTTAAATATATAATTAATAAGTTGGAATAAAAAGATCAAATTCGATTGTCTTTTATCATTTCGTACAATAATTGTCCTTAAAACACAATTTGCATGGAGCTATACCATCCTAAAAAAGAATATCTGCTATATAACGAACTTTCTAAATAAACTAATTATATGAAAGAATCTATACTTATTGCTAAAGAAGCATTACTCGGTCTACCATACATTCACCTAAGAAATGTTTCATAATGTTAGCCAACCTCTGCAAATAAACGCTTGAGGTATTGGGCACTGCAAATATACGGATGATATTTTCCCTTTTTGTAAGAGGGTTTTCAATACAAATGGTAAGATTACTTTTGCTCCTCAACCGAATGCCTGACACACGTCCTATAATTTTTAAGGAAATGTGTAGAAAGTAGCTTTCTTAATTTACTCTTATTCTGCTTTCGAGAGGATTAAATGAAACTGGCGCGTGGCCGACCATCTTCTCACACAGATATTTTTCGCACAGTGCGCAGAATCGTTTCATTTAGAATGTTGTCACATTGCCCTGTAGTGTGAACTATATTGACAACAATTGTTGCAAAACCATGTAAAAGATGTCGAATTTAGTATATCCATCCAGTAAACCAGGCAGTAAGGCGTAGTCTATATTTAAAACTAACCTCCTTGCACCTTTCTGTATCCCAATACTAAAAGGAGAAAATTAAATGCAATACAGTTTGGCAGATCATTTTAACTGGTGAATTATTTTCTTTTGGCAAAAAGTTAAAATGACTTCGTACCTGCCAGAAGTTGGAAAGCAAATAAGAAATGCGAAATGGCCTTTATTATGTCAGAGTGTTTGTGACCTCAAGGACTCAGCGCATAGAGAAGAATAAAGGGGAGTAGCATATAACGTCCACAAAATTTGAAATGGCTGGTGCTCTGCATTTTTGAAAAATTTGCTGCCTGTTTGCAAGACTTGAAGGCAGTTATCACAAGGAGTTATGGGTGCCTGGAACGGAATGTCCGAAACGGTCATAATGACGAACTCCACATATGCATTCAAACGCAAACTCGATGTATATCTACTTAACAGATAGCGTTGATATGCACAAGAAAGCATTGCCAGTAGTCACCTACGTATTGCGCAAATCTATGGATAAATATTGCACATGTGTATATGTTACCCATTATTTTATAGGAATATCTTTTAGATCGGATATATTATGCATACAATAAAGCATTGAGTGCTACCTTTTGATGACCAGCAAAAAGTTCATTCTTCAAAAAAAGTAAACTTTAGTAATGTGTTTCTTTCTCAATGATTTCCATTGCCCTTATACTAACAATTCAGACAATATTCATTATTGTAACCGTTTAATAGAACATTGCACTCTTTTAAAATGTATTACTTAATGAAAGTTTATTTTTCGGTTTAAAAAATTTAAATTTGAGAATAATGTTGAATGGTACCAGCCTGTTCATTGTAAATTCAAGATCTCTAAAATGCATGACGCATGCATTTTGGATAAGTAAATATTTTCATATGGCGTGGGGAAAGAGTCACACAATACTCAAAATATTTTGCTTTGAATGGGAATGAAATTGTGTAAGTAGACTTTTAAAAGTAGCGTTAACAAATAAAAAAGATACGTCGGTTTAAGAATGCGCACTTCATGGTCAGTTTACTCTCATACTTATATTTTTTAAACGAAGAGATGCCCAACCAATGTATTCGCATTTATAGGAGAGCGTACTTAGCTACCAGCGTAGTGCACAAGTGAATGTTTTTGTATGTTTTTTGTGTAATATAAATGTGGAAATGCATATTAGAAAGTGCCAATTTGAACAGAATACACATATCGCTGGTGGTCATAAAGAAGCACATGTAAAAGCTGGTTTTCAGAGTTGACGGAAACATTTTGCGATTCAGTCGCGCGCTTAATATTATTAAAACCATACTTTGTTAATCTGTTCAAATTGAGGGCACACTTCACAATTTGGACTGACTTTTGATCACGTAGCTTGTCAAAAGACAGATAAGAAAACATGAGATAAAAGTTGCAGAGCACCGTATGTTCGTGGCTTGTACACCCTAAATACACGTCTGGCTATCTACAATTAACAATGTGCTTTCCGTAGGATTCCGTTTAACAGTTGTGCTGGCTTTTTGTCTGGCTTAACCGGCAAATACTCCCCAAAACGCGGAAACGAATACCAATTAGTACTCAAATTCGATACCATTTTCCCAGGTGACCATGCACACACAAAACGTGTCATACACTCAAATAGGAGAACGCAGAGTCTATTGGCATTTGGCCAGCCAGAAATTACATGCATTTATGAAAGTAATACCCTCAGACGATTGATGCATTAATAGGCTTATTAGTCTGAATGCCAACTGCAATTATCTGAGGGAGAGAGTTTAACGCGTGAAGCAAACCAAGACGAGATGATGAAATGTACGAACCGAATATTGGCATACACTTCAGCCAATTTAAGCATAGTTGTCAGCCATGGTTTAATGGTTTTTTTAAGCCATTGCGTGTTCTGTAGACGTACAAGGAGCTTGGAAAGCACGGTCGAAAATTAACAGATTTAAAGTTGAAGTTTCCCTACTAATTTATTTTCTTTTAAACAAAAGTAAACATATCTGTTGAAGTTTGTTGAAATATGACTTTTTGCGATAAAGTTTTTAAACAGGGACACCTGCTCGTTCTCACACTATGGTATATTTCATTGCAGGATTAAATTAATTAACCATGGCTAATAGACTATGCGCTAATGAGCATCAAGTGTGAGTTAAGCAAACCTGCCAAGAAAATAACTAACAACGCGAGCGCATAATAAAAATCGATAATGACGTGGTTGTGGCGCTAGTCGGCTTTTGGCTTCTGTCACATCCAGTTCTGATTGGTTCGCATGAGTTCAAGAGGAACAAAGGAAACTTTTCGATGCAGACTACCTGCGCAATCACATACACTTGTTACACGTGACATCGTATAGAGAGCGTTTTGCTGACAAATTGAACGCCATACCAATTTTACATTGTAGCTCAAAGTTAGTGGTCAAACACAGCTGTCATAATGAAAGAGCCTTCCTCTATTATATTTATTTTAACCAATTACATTAGTTGGATGCAAGATGACAGGCTTAAACTGACCATCGTCCTGTTGTAGCAGAGGCGCACCTATAAAAGAAAAAAGAAGAACATGCATTCGCTAAATTAGTTGAACCCGCTATTGGCTTTTAACTAAATAAACCTTTATACATAAAAATGCGAACGCAGTAGGTGAGATTAACTATTTCACTTTGCCTTTCCGAAGAGGTGCACGGTAATAAATCAGCCGGAGGTCAACAGATGGAATCAATACATTGATGGTTTTTGCCAAAACTTTAGACGTATAACTGCCGTGCAAAACATACGCTCAGTAACTTCACTTGCATTGTATCATAGTTGGCATTCAAATATGTAATTTGATCATATATTCTCCAATTTATTGAGGCCCTTTCATGTTCACGGTTGACCAAAGAATCTAGCAAACGATAAAGGCCTTGATCCAAAAAATTCTTCAGCAAGACTTTATTACCTTACTTCCAGTGAATATACCAAATTACACTGATACGGTCAAGGGTCGTTACATAAAGCTTCTAGAACACTGCCATATTGAATTAATGCAGAAACCAAATCGTCTGACCAAATATACCTTAAATTTTTCGAAACGAAAGGGAGTCCACGTTGTGGTTACCTGCTATCGGAGCATATGATCAAGGACTGTATAACCGTACAAAATAGCTACCTTTCGCTTTCGGAAGAGAAGGCAGTTTGATCAGCTGTTACCAGTGTGCAAGATCATGCAGAATGTTGAAAACAGTGATTTGGGAAGACGGCAGCAATCTGATATGCTTGCTAATATTAAGCCCACCAGTGAGTATGCTTCACTTCGCTGGCCCCAACAACTTCACAGACAGTAGCTCTCTATGCATGACGATTAGCGAGACCGGATTTGAAAAACTTAACGTACGCGTTGTCCGATGACTAAGACCGAATATTAAAGGTCCGCGAAGTGCTTCCATGACCTGTTGACCGGTTTGCAGTCAAATCTTCAGTTGCTCTCCTTTTCGACGCCTGCTGGTGGGCTCCGGCGCTAGACTTATGGCAGCATAGTAAAGTATTTGCGGTGGAGAACGTGCTCAAACCACCTCATTTGTCTTCCTTTATGTTCAGGTATATCCTCGCAATACTGTTTCAGCGACTGTGGACGGTCTCATTTAGAGTAGGTCAGTAAACATCACTTGACGGATGGACTTTAAGCATATGTACTGAAATAACTCCGGTCGCAGCCGATCTTCAATACGCAAAGCCCAAAATTCACATGCATGTAGGGGGAGTGGCTGAATGAATGCATGGTTCACCCAAAACGTCTTGGCGATGGAGACGTGGCGTCAAATCCACAGATGCTTTCGGGTTATTGAGAAAACACGGCTGTCAAAATATATTTAGTAACAATTGTCATCCTTAATGTGTCCATCCAATAGCAGCCTCGCGTTGAGGTATTTAAAAATGTATATATCGTCAATTTGACGGTAGTTAATTCGCGGGGATGTGTTGGCCTGGTCAGAGATTCAACTTTCGGAATATATTTGTCTGTAGACTATTTAGGGACATGCCAACCGACGTAGACATCTAATTCCTCCGTAACACTACAGACTGTAAATCGCCAATGTGTGATGCTAGGAAGACGATATCAGTACAGAAGTTGAGAGCAATCAACCTGCTACCGGGCGCCAGCTCACCTCCAGGTCATTTACGCTGAAACTTCCAGAGAAACCAGGCAACGGCGTCATTTACCAGAATGGGTGACACGATAGTTTTTTTTGAACACCAGAACAGATATCAAATGGCTAGGAGAGATCGTTGTGGACCATAAGTCACGCGGTGGTGTAATGATATTAGACGGTAAGATTCACAATGTGCTTGGTCGATACATCATCTAGCTGCATGATTTTCCATAGAAACTCAAAAAAAGAACGTGTTGATACGAAATTATACATTTATCTAGAGAACAGATAATTTCACGGCCACAAGTGCTTCAAAGAAAATGTGAAAATGTGTTTCCCAAACTATGTATTGAATTCCTAAATTCGCAAACGTTTAGCATTTATATTATAGGTATATTGAGGCAACTTGCAATTGCTCCGTCTTATGTTCCGAAGGTCAGAGGCGGAGCCAAGAAAACAAGGTTATAGGTGCGGCTTAAATTGTGCTAGGTTTTCTTGATTAATGTTTGTTCAAAATGTGTCGCCTAGATGAACACCACTTCGGTTGAGTTTTTAGTTGTGTTTGCTGATGATATATATTAAGACGCTGGATTTATGCTGAATATATCCGGACTTGGATATTTTTTGTATAGTAGATAGTTTATTGTACGCCAAAGATATTGGGGAAAAAATTGAATCCTTTAAAATGGAACCGCCAAGTTAAATTATGTGTACGAAACTCAACATCTGTTCATTTAAAGAAGTAATTTTCGAACAATTTTTCAGAATAATTGTAATACTGCACTAAACAAACTAACCAGTCTTCTTTTGTCGTCCACCAAAGCCTTGTCAACCTTCTATAAATTGAAAATATTAAACAATTAGATCACATAAGAAAATTTAAATTTGAATTTGATTATTTGCTGGCGGTTAAAATGTGACCACTTAGAGATAAGGCTAGACAGGTTTAAAATAAATCTTTGAAGAACTTTAGCTATATATTGTGATAAAGGAAGTTTGTCCAACTAGCTCGCAAATAGGACATGAACCAGGATGCGTTTATCGTTGAAAAGATCAATAGAAAACTACCCTCTAATATATATGTATATATTTACAATAACATTTAACCGTCCTGTGTTTAACGTTATATGGTGGTTTTATTACTTGATGAAGTACTTAATTATACGTTGTAAGTACAAGCTTGATGTTTACGTACGGACGAGCCTTGCTAAACTTAGAAGCTTAAACAGTATACATTGTGTGTCCAGCTCGTCTTATACATAACAGGCATCACAATGTTCTTTTTTACTCCAACATTTTATTACGCATTTCATATACTATTGATAGTATGAACGGCGGTTCAACATTTATTTTGTTTTCATCCTGGGGTAGTAAAATTTGCGTGCTCCTTCATATTCAAACACGACCGTAAATGTATCCTTCGAAAGCTTATTCCACATAAAAGCACTTTAAAAGAACGCTTTTATTTACAGTGCATTATATTTCCTCGCATACGTTTTAAATTTTTTTAAATTGAATATTTTAGGGAAACTAGGTAAAAATGTGCATCACATGGCGGTGTAACTGATCTTTTTTATTAAAGAAACACTAAAGGAAGCACCCCCTGAACAAAGTGTAGACAGATCAATAAGCTGGATAGTTACCCGATTTGGGGACAGGTTTGTAAAATTTAAACGTCGTCGACGACTCCACAAAGTTTGACATGACTTGAAAGACGATGTAAGTATTCATAGATTGGTGTTCGTTATTCGTTTCAGTAACAATGTGCTCCATCCTATGATTCTGTTTCCGTTTGTTAACTCGAAATAAGAAGTAACCATGGCCTTCAGCCAAAGCAAGCGTACAGTGCTATACTCAATGACTGAAGGTTCTAAATTTGAACCACAAATGAGCCACACCTTGGAATGGGTAATGGAAGTAATAAGTGAAAAATGTCCATTCCAGTCTCCCATGACTTTATCGATTCCATGCCATATATCAAAATCATCATACCACAACAAAGGCGAAGAAGAGGAGGCAATCTGTTGAGCCGTATTTTTCTGACGTTTTCAAGGCACAATCGGTTTTATTTTTGGAGTGTAGGGATTACTATGTTCCAGACTTTGCATTTAAGCATCTTGGGGTCAACATTTTATGCTAACCATGCTCAGTACCCGTGTGTTTGATTTTCTGTTGAACGTTGGTTCTTGGCGGTCTCTTCACTTTAACGCATTTGCGGGCCTCCATCTCTTGCGTGTCCTTTGCAGCTGATGTAATTTCATTTTATTACAAATGATGCAGATTGGAATTAAATGTATATTTGGAATTTTTGACCCAAATACAGCACCCAGCAGTAAAGGCAGGCAAGGAAGTGGTGTCGTTTAACGTGAGTTAAATGTGGCTCCAAAATAATGCATTTACCTTCAGTTGCAAAGTTAGCAAACAAAAAAAGAGGACTTTTATGCTGAAAGTTGCTTCCTTAACGGTTTGTCTGGTGACTCAACGCACTTGTCATGCTGCCCTTTGTACTTTTTTATGGAGTAATTACAGTCAGTCTCTCGATCACTTCAGACATTTGATGGAATGAAACTGACAGAGACAGGAAAGACCGAATAACATCAACCTAAAAAAGAATCGTGGCACACGTTATCCTATTCTAGAAGCTTATAATTGAAGTTTGGCAACCGTCGGAGGTAGTCGTTATCCGAACAAATCTAAGGAGACAAGACCAGGGCATTGCTCATTCTTGGACTAATAATAATAATATCTTTCGCTAATATGAATTGACTCCAGTTGTGAAAATGATTATTATGTAGTGCATTCTGAAGTCATTTGAGTCAGGCTAGGAAGCCGATCATTTAACGAGCTTCGTTTGGACTCCTAGGAAAAATTATCTACTGTGTAAACGGACTACTTATGTAGTATGCCATTTTATCATTGATTTTGACTTCCTTCAAAATTATAAGTATATTTAATGGAAAAAAATCACGTTAATATCTTTGTTGTACTTGTTTGATAGCAAATTGCACGTTCTTTAAATTTTATACTCAAAGAAAAGGTATTTTTGGTTTAAAAAAATTGCCCAATTGCCAAACGATTTTCTAAACGAGTGAATGCTACACTCGAATTAAAGGTTTAGAAACTGCGCACTGTTTGCATTCTGTTTAACTGAATGTACAGTTTCGCCTACAGTTTGAGGAAAACTTCACCTAGCAGTCATCAAGTACTGAAATATATTTGGAATATATTTCATGCAGAATAGGCATCATTTATAAATGGACGGATAGGATTTATTATGAATGAAGACCTAACAATCCTTAAAAAGCTCATACTAAGCAATTAATTTATACCCGAAAGTTACCCTTGCTGAGTATAAAATTTAAAGACCGCGTAATTTGCTATCAAAAAAGTGAAAAAAAATTTTTTTCGTCCATGATTTCCAGAAAATATATTTAAATTTACAAAGGCAGTCAAAATCAATAATAAAAAGGAATACTACTTTAGTAGTCTATTTTTAGATTAGGTACTTTCTGCTAGGAGTCGGAAAAGCTCCTTAAAAAGCCGGCTGCCTCTCCTGACTGACATGACGTTAGAATACACTACATGATAATCAGTATTGCAACTGGAGTCAATTATGATTAGCGAAAGAGTATTAGACTTTCGCATATGTCATAATATTGCATGAACAACGGCATCTACTGTATCGGTTTTGACTAAAGGGAACAGCGTGCTTTTTCCATTAGGATAACGCAATTATCCCGAACTACTTAATAAATTAAGAGCAGTGAAACCAAAGAATAAAGGCACTGAAATCTAGCAAGCGCTTGCCTAGAGACGGAACACATTGCGACATTGGTGACTTCGGCATGCTTGTAACGCCTAAGTGGTGACTGTGGCTGATTTATATTTGTGTGGTATTTTAATGTGCAAAAAGGTCCATTTTTGCAAGAAAAATAGATACCGAATAAATGTTGGCTATCTACGGAATCATAGGTAATGCATATTGTAGTGAGCTCTTTTTGTTTTAATAATTAAGAAAAAACAAAAATTTCAAAAATATTCCTTTCTATGTCAAAGGTGTAGGTTAATTAAAGCAGTGATAATATAGATACCATATCGAATTTAATCTAAATCAGATAAGTGACAGCGTTTTATGTCAAAATATCATTTGAAACTTACCCCACCTTTTGTCCCTTCTTGGCAAGACAAAAACTATAAAAAAATACATAAGCGATGAATTCAGCTCATTAATTCATGAACAGTTGTGAAGCTACTTTAACATAAGCTCAATATTTTGAGATTTACACCAATCAATCGAAAAATTGTGTGAATATTTCCCATAATATTAAGAAGGCCTCATTGGATCTGACAAATAATAATAATTCAAAGGCTAAATAAACGTGAAAAAAGGGGCTAAGAATCATGAAATACAGTCCTTTGGAAGTACAAATATCTTTTAAATGGGAATTTATTCTAAATATATCCCGTCACGGATCTTTCCCGTATAGAACGAAGCGCTTCACACGTAAATGAGTTTGGAGGCAAATTTGATTCAAGCGTCAATTAGGTAACCACAGCGGTAAAACTACAGAATATGTGTTAGTTAAACTCGTCCCTACACAGAAGGCAACCGTAAGTTCAGTGTCGCAATAATTAACTTACCGTGAAGTTGCCGAAAGACTAGCAATGGAAAGTTGTGTAAAAAACATTCAGGCACGCAATTTTCAATAGGGATCACACTTTTGGAATTGTTAAAGATACTAGTAGATAGGCATTAAGATGAGTGCTGTGTTAAGTACCACTCAGTGCATAACTCTGTTGTGAGGACTAACGAAGTTCATATATTTTTTACGGGACAGATTTATGTCATGCTAAATAATATTTTGTAGAGCAATGCATGCTTCAGCGAATGAATTTATGTATGTCATTAAGAAAGGATTTAAGTGGGCCTATTACTGTTGCATATAGATAATCTAAATAAGGTAGCTCTAGTGGCCGCCTCGCTGTGTAACGTAGTAAACATTATGCTTTAACAAACCAATTTTGTAGTTATTCGTAATAATAAAATAACGATAGAATTCGAACGTCTTACAGAAAGCTCAAGCTCTTGTTAACAAGTTGATTCGAAGCCATTAAATTACTAGCCTTATTCGATGTAGAATATATGATTTTATGGATAGGCCTTTTTCAACAGGTGAGGAAACTTATCGCATTTTTTTCTTAATATACGAAATAATGTTATACTTTTGGACTGCTCAGGCAACTCCAACTGAACGACAATATTCATTCTTTTCAAAAAAGTGCTAATACACTGTTAAGAAAGTGTATTTGCTGTAATCACTGCCAACATGTCACTAAACGGCAATTGAAGAGGTGCTTTTGATACATGTATAATATAACATTATCTATATTTAGGCAAATTGACAGGCTCCTTTTCATTAACTCAAAGACAAGCCCATTAAAAGCAAAAAAACATTCAGACCAAGCAAACATTGTCTTAGTATCCGGAAAATAATCTTCGATCCTACGCTTAGCAGCTAGTAAAAATGGCTGTAGACTTGTTAACGTAGCAGTAGCCTAAAAGTGAAGTTGTTTATACTTTTCAGAGAATATTGCTGTCAAAACTGTAATTCGTGTGTCACATCGACTATGTACCACTGGGCATATCAGACCACCATTACTCAAATTAACGATGGCAGCACGAGTCATATGTTTCTATTCCACACAGTTTCGATAGAAACATTCTCGAAACAGAATGTTTTTTTTATCAGGCAAGCTACTCATATGCCCTAAATAATTTCTTAATTTTGAATATAGGGAAATATTATAAATAATTTATAAGGCATAGACAGTCAAGCAACATTCTGTCCTCCTCTCAATCAAGCCGTTTCCAAGGACCTCTGGGCTTCTTTGAGAGTTCACAGCTTATTTGACTGGTTTTTAAAGAATTCAAGCATTCACATTAATTTATCTTGCACAAATTGTTTTCTATGCTGGCGAGTATTCTTCGTTCCTCGCTGCCGTAGGTTCTGAATTATTTTTTAAAAGTGCTTTCACACCGCAATAGCGCTGGTCCACAAGTAGCCATCCATTTGCATCTCTATTTTAAATTCTGATAGGACACCCTTGCTACTCTCTTTCGGGCACGGTTTGAACAACTTGCGACGAGGGATTAATTGTGTCTGAACCTCAATGTATCCATTGTTACATTGTTGTGCATTGACTTGTACTTTAGGTATTTGTACATAATGGGCAATATTCTTTTTCTAGTGCTACGCCATTTCCTGCACAAACTTCTTTTGATCCTTGTGTTGATTGTGGCTCAACCTTCAATTTAAAGGTTGTTTATTATAATACAAAACGTGTAATCCCGAAAACAGACGTGCTAGGATTCCACGAATTGGCCCTACTTCTTGCGTTTTTTTAAAGTTACACAGACACGGGTTTTGTAAAATATTAAATCTAGAGAGCTTGCAGAGCCCGCGTATAAATTTTCTGCGGATACGGAAAGCAACGATGTGTTGGACGTCTAGCATATAAGGTAAAATACGTCTTACATTTTTCAGACTTAATTACTGTGCGGAGTTGTCTGAAGTCAGAGAGCGTTTCTACAGACTTGATGGCTTTAGCATGGTGAAGCAGTTTTCGCTATGAATAAAAAAATAATGTTTAAAATCCCACATGAGCTGTCCGTAGAAGCGTATTATGTTCACGCAAGAAATAAGACTTGTGTGCCGGAATTCTGGCTTGAATTTTTTTTACAGCACACAATAATGAACCTGAAAACGATGTTGTAGAACCAATCATTCGTGTAATGATTTGGCCTGCAGTCAAGGCGCTAACCACAACAACTGTACACCACACTGTGTGTTAACTGTATGCCTGCTGTGCTAAACCGCAAATATAATTGCAATGTTGGCATAGTAAACTTACATTTAATTTCCAATCCACATTTTTCTGAAATAATGCAAATATTGCAGTCAGACACAACACATTACAAAGTAAATAAGATTAAAAAACTACAAACTTATTAAATATAGCTTGCAATAATATTAATGATGTAGGCCACAAATAAAATATGACCCCTAAAATTTCCTAGGTCAGCTGTGTCAAAAGCCACAGAGAGCATACATGGAGTAAAAGCGCCTTTGTTTCACACAGTGCATTTAATCTCTACGAGAAAGGTCATTTTCTTGGACAGCACTCTAAACTGAAGGTGTGCATGCACTTAGGCAGGCTGTTGTCATTCAGAAACGAAGTCATTTGGCTTTTTATTTTTGCTTGTAAGTAATATTGACTCAAGTACCTCGCACTGTCCAAATAATGTGCGATTTTCTGAACACTATATCAATATCTAGTAAGTTGTGTTGCATCCGTACTAAAAATAACAAAATACAGCCCTGCGTTCAACGTCACCCTACATTTTAAACGGGTCGATGCAATGAAAAAGCATATGGCCGGAAACGATATGGCATATGTCTGCCTAAACAACGCTTCTCGCATTCTTGACGGTGAAGTTGGCGGATCTTTGCCCAGTTTCACATATTGCCCCAAGGGTTCCATTTTTCGTTAGTTACGAAAAAGCCTGCAACGCTTCCTTCTTGTTTCTTCCATCACATGTGTAATAAGGATTTGTAGATAAGTTGCACAATTTCCGATTCACTGTTAAGCGTTCTCTGTTAAATTATTGTTTTTTCGATTCAAATTGATCTTTAGACTACAAACTGCAATGCATGTATACTGACAGCAAGCATGCTCTGAAATACGAATGAGCGAGGAATGCATGCCTAGGCATCCTTCAAACGGTCGATGTATGCATGAGGTTAAAACTTGGGCAGCGTTATCAAATATTGTGATATTTCCGACACTTAATGTGCCTTGCATCGACAGCATCTTCTGCAACACCACTTTTTCTGAAACAACATTTGACCAGCCGCTACTGAATTTCACCGAAGCCTTTTTCCATATGAAAACAGGAAGCATTACCGACGAAAATTCGGTAGCGCTGTTTGATGAACTATTCAACATTGAAAAACCCCGGCAACGTAGCAATAAAAATATAAATTTGTGGTTATATCTAAGTTCAGTATTATACAATAATGCGATATTAAACTTACCGGTATCAATAAAGTTACCTTTGGCTTGAAATGTGAATAAAAATACAGTCAAACGACAACAAAATATGGTCTACTATCCTGTTAAATAAAGCTTAAGTTTAAACATTTTGATGCAGCAATCTGAAAACACCACACAGTCAAACAGCGGCAATCAGTTCGTCTCATTCCGCTGCTTTCAAGTACAGTCAGTGTGTACAGCAGGCACATGTGTGTTTTCAAGTTCAGTTTATTATAATTTCAATTTCAATTTGAACCTTTTTGGTGAGGTAATAAGCCATGCCTTTATAGATAATATTGATTACACACTGCTGCCTCCTGTACATCTGTACAGCGGCGCAAACATTTTCAATAGAAAAATACTATTGACTAACAGGGAATAGCATTGTGTTAACAAATATATTTAGAGTTCACGTGGTGTGAGTTAGAGATTGAAGCTGTTGAGGAACAATACAATTGAATGCAGGCATTTTTTTTCAACGGCTGTAAAGACAAAGAAACCACGACTGTTTGCGTTCAGTTATTTCAGGTTTTTGTGGCCTGCGCATATATTGTAAAGAATGAAAATGCAAAGGGTAAAGCCCGCTGTTGCCTTACTTCATGCCTTACCACAGTTATGCTCATTTAAGCGTGCGGGCATAAACAGGCCATTCAGAAAATGATTCAATTGTTTTTTATTATTGCTTCCAAGTAATCTGAACGGGTTTATTTTTTATGGTCCGCACGGTGTGAAATTATTTTATGCATTAACTCATAACCGAGTAAAAACAGCTCTGTGCTTAATTTCAAATGACTTTAAATGGGCATAGTGGAATGACAAAGGAATAAAGACCGTATTAAAAAGGTAGCTAGAAGCCATCTGACGCTCGGGAAGTTACATAAAACACGCATGTGTACCTAGCAAAGCAAATAAATTAACATTTTGCGGAATGGTCACACAACTCTAAACGAAGGACGGAAGTTCCTTTGTTGACAGGTGCAAATGGCAACCGATTGATGATGACGTCTCCTTTCTTACTTATTTCAATGCACAATTCCAACGCCCTTAAGGAGGATAAATACTGTCATGATACACTCAATAGCTCCATATTACATAACATGTCTAAATTATCTGAATAAACTAGATCTTCTGACTTAATAAAACTATCCATGAATAAGTGCAAGTGCGCATAGAATTCACATAAAAAGTTATAATCCTCTGAAATAACTTGACCTTACTTAATGAAACTATCCACGAATAAGTGCAAGTGCCTTAAGAGTACAGGCTCTCCTGGCAAATTTAAGTGCATCCTTATCCAAGAATTTACTAAGTCGTCGATGGCATCATCGTAAAATGTCCTGTTGTAGATCATACCGAATACCAATAGTTTCTTACTGATATCTTAAAGACACCTTAGGTCAACAGCATCAAAATTGTTCTTCGTTTCAAAACTAAAAAAAGGTTTATGACAGAGCAAACCGCTGATACAGAAAACTATCGTAAACAGAGCACGCAAGACGTCTCCTTTCCAGGCCTTTTCGAGCAAAATCTATCTAAAAGGGAGTGTTTTCATCAGTCGGATTACTCAGCCAAATCGAATTCCTTCTAGACTTCTGAAAACGCGTCTGAAGCGGACAATATGTATCCCAGTAATTTAAAGACCACAGATAGTCAAAGGACACTTAGCATTTTAAAGCAGCTTCTTTGAGAAACCAACCGAAAAATATTTAAGGCTACATCCACGTTTCTTGTTTTTCCTAGAATATCATTGTTTACATTTGGCGTGCTCCCCTGACTTTCGGTAGATGCGCGTTTAAATGCGCCAGTAAATACACTCATCACATAGTTACACTGTGACCGACAATGCCTCTGTCTATGCTGCTGCAGCTTCTAATTTCCCCTTAAGCAGACCTTGTCTATCTCAAAGTTGTTTGTCGCATTCTTGTTGTTGAAGTTGGTGGACGTTTGCCTGCAAGATTTTGCACACATTGCCACAATGGTTCCATTTTTCGTTAGGTTGGAAAAGGTTTGCTTCCATTCTCTCTTGTGTTTCCTGTTTCTGTGTGTTACAGATTTGTACATAATTTGCACAATTT